>MNCI01027017.1:12619-44627 GCA_015680685.1 Gnetum montanum
ACCACTCTAATAATGAGAGTAACTGCTAGAGTAATCGCTAGAGTAACCACTCTAATAATTAGAATAACTGCTAGAGTGACCGCTAGAGTAACCACTCTAATAATTAGAGTAACTACTCTCATCATACCCCCACAATTAAATGAAAACTCATCCTCAAGTTCCTTACAAAATATTGAAAAGGTATGGGATTATTGACTAATTGACAACTAATGATGGAATAGGATGACAAACTCAACATGCCCAGTGAATGGATCATCGTAGCCCAGATGATTATTGTGTCTAAGGGGTGTGCTTTGAATTCTCACTGTTTTTTTTTTTTTTTTTGCATGAGAACCACACCATGCAAAGACTTATTTTTATTAGCTCAGCTTCCCGATAATGGAGAAATGTCAAAATGGTAAGGAAAACTCAAGAAGAAAACATCCAAGCACCCAAGAGAATGGCTAGCAAAAACGCCTCAAATCCCCTTGAAGTCACACCCTTTTCAGTCCTTGAGTCCTTCCTTGATTTGAGAAATTCCCAGTCACTAGTTCGTTAATAGTTTTATTATTAAGAAAGAGACCATACAATTCCAAGCCAAGAGAGACCATAGAAATTTATGAATGCATGGATGATGTGGACTCATTACCTGTTATATCGAAAGAACCATACCTTAGTATCAACATTATAACTCAAAGGTAAAAACCAAACATTAATAATCAATAGAATACAGTTCATACCACCATCAAGAGCACTTATTAGGTAACGAACCTAACAAAATAAACAACCACACAAAGAAATGAAAGAGTATAAATGATGTCACAAAAAAACAAGAAAAGTTAAAGAAATTTGTAAAACAAAAATGTGTAAAACAAAAACTTAAAAAGAAAAAGGGACTGAGGGCCTCAATTGGTTAGTAGAGGTGGCTGTCTCCCCCATGACTGAGTTAGAAAGGGGGGATCCAAAATAGTGAGCAGGGTCATCCCTTCTTAGAGGTATTAGGTGCACTGGCCATTCTAAATTTGTGGAAAGGTTTGGTCTATTGCACATTCTTATCAGGGCTCTTAGGTTTATATATGGTCATGGCCCTTGAAGGAAAGGTTGTATGAATAATGTAAGGTCCTTTCCACAGTGTTTGAAATTTGGTGCGTTGTGGCACATGTGTGGGGTTCCAGTAGAGAAGCTTATCTCCTGGTTGATATTTAACCTTTTTAAATCTTCAAGTCATGACGTTGCTTGTTATATGCCTTGTGAAACTCATTTGATGATAGGGTAGCTAATCAGTTTTCTTTTAGCACATTTAAAGTTTTCAACCTTTGTTTTTGTGCTAGATTTAGATCAAGGTGGAGGTCACAAGCCATTGATAGTGTACGGAGCTCGGTTTGAATTGGAAGCGTTGGAAGCTTTTCGTAAATTAACTCATAGGGAGAGTAGCCTATATGGAGTTTCCAAGTGGAGCGGTATGCCCAAAGAGCATCATTTAGTTTAGTGCTCCAATCTCACCTATATTTTCTAATTGTCCTTGTCAATATTTTAGTGATCTCCCTATTGGTGATCTCGGCTTGTACATTAGCTTGGGAGTGATAAGGTGTAGTCAATTTATGTTCAACCCCTAAGCATTGCATTAATTTCTGAAAATTTGCACCTATGAAATGTGTTCCATTATCCGAAATAAGTGCACATGGCATACCAAACCTATTTATGATTTTTTGTTGCACAAATTGTGCAGCTGTAGATGATATGCAGTCCATAACAGCAGCTGCTTTAGCCCATTTTGTTAAATAGTCTACGACAACAATAATGTGAGCTTTTCCATTAGACATTGGTGTAATGGGCCTCATAAAGTCTATTCCACAAATGTCGAAGGGTTCTAATGGTTGAATCCATTATTGCAGATCCTCCATTCTAGCAGTCATTCCCCCATCACATTGGTAGCGCTCACAAGATTGGAAAAATTGATGGGCATCCTAGAATAATGTTGGCCAGTAATATCTTGCAAGTAGGATCTTAATAGTCATTCTTCTCCCTGCTTAGTGACCCCCACAAGGGCCCTCGTGAGCATCTTGAAGAACTCTTAGTTGGTCTACCTTAGGCACACACCATCAAATCAAGCCATCAGGACACACTTTGTAAAGTTGTCCATTGACTTCCATGAAGTACTTGGCTTTGTGAAGAAACTATTGTTTCTTCCTAAATTCTAGCTCTTGTGGTGTTTTTTGGGTGAGGAGATAGGTGAGAATGCTATTATACTAGTTCATCTCTGTGGGTTCGTTATTTACTACATCGGTAAAGACCGCTTCATTAGGAAAATGATCAGACATTACATATTCATCCTCTTTGTTGTCCCAGTGCAACTGAGATAAATAATCTGCAACTACATTCTTGGTGCCTTTTCAATTGACCATCGTTAGATCGAACTCTTGTAGGATTACTAGCCATTGTATAATATGAGGGCTAGCCGTTGGCTTGTTCATGAGGAACCGAATTGCACTATGATCCATGTGGATGAACACTTTGTAACCTAACACATAGTGCCTAAACTTATCTAGTGCAAACACTACAGCCATTAACTCTTTCTCTATAGTTGTGTAGTTAAGTTGTGCACCAATGATACTCCTACTTGCACAATGGATGTAGTAAGGACGTTTTTGGTCATCCAACTATGTAAGTACAACTCCTAAAGCATAATTGGATGTATCAGTCATTATATGGAATGGTTTGGACTAGTTAGGAGCTTGTAGAATAGGAGTTTCTACAAGCTTATATTTCAAAGTTTGGAATGCTTGTTCACATTCCCTAGTCCAATCAAATGGTACACCCTTCTTTGTTAGCTCTACCAATGGTTTCGCAATCTTGGAGAAGTTCTCAATGAATCTCCTATAGTAGCCAGTGTGCCCAAGGAATGATCGAATGTCTTTGATAATTTTTGATTGTCGAGTGATTCCTTGAATGATCCTAATTTTTTCTAGGTCTACCTATAGTCCTACATGTGAAACCTTATGCCCAAGTACTACGCCTTCTTGGACCATTAAATGGCTTTTCTGCCAGTTGAACCTTAAGCTAGTTTCTACGCATCTCTTTAGCACTTGCTCGAATCAGTCCAAGGCTTGATCAAAACTTGTTCCATAGGTGGAGAAGTCATTCATAAAGACTTCTACTTCATTCCCTATCTGCTGTTAGAATATTCTTAGAACTAGGCGTTGAAACGTGGAAGGAGCATTGCATAAGCCAAACGACATTTGTTTATATGCAAGCGTTCCCTAAGGACTGGTGAATGTTGTCTTGGCTTGGTCTTCTAGGGCTATTTTTATTTGGTTATATCCACTATAGACATCCTAGAAAACTGAAATAATGATGCCCTACTATGGTGTCTAAGACTTGGTCAATGAATGGCAATGAGAAGTGATCCTCAAATGTTGTCATGTTCAATAGCCTAAAGTCTATGCACATCCTCCATTTGCCTCCCTTTTTAGGCATGATCACCAGAGGGCTAACCCATTCGCTATCAGCAATGGGATATATGAACCTAGCCTTAAGAAGCTATTCTATTTCTTCTTTTACTACTTGCTTCAATTTTGGATTCAATCGTCTCTATGGTTGTTTTCGAGGTTTCATGGAGGGGTCAGTGTAAATCCTATGCTGGCATATCCTAGGCTCTATTCCAGTTAATTAGGATATGACTAGGCAAAGGCTTTTGACCACTTGTTAATTACTTTCAATAGTATTTCTTTTTGTTTGGAAGTAAGTCTTGCATTGATGATTACCGGTTTTCCATTTTCAAGGGTCATATATTCTAGACCGGTGGGCAATGGTTTCAAATCTAAGGGCTCTTGTTTAAATTTTTTAGGAATTTCCAACTCCCCCCAGTTGATGTTTTCAAGGTTAAGGTTTGGAAGTTGGTAGTGGACTTGCTCGAGTGCATCTATGCTTTTGATGTAAACATTAGTTATTCCCTTAGTTAGTTCCATGCACGTTAGTGAATTTCTCTCTTGATCAGCCATTAGCCATTGGGTGTCTTCTTGTCGTGTGGCTACTGCATACAGGAACTTTTGTATATTAATTTCTTATGCACATAGGTTGCATGCAGGCAATGCTAAGCTTTGCACAACCCATGATCTCTACATGCAATGGCACCCTATATCACTATATGCGATGTATGGAACCTTCTTCTTCTCAATCTTTCCAAAAGTGTTCTCCTTAGATATTTCCAGGGAAAGATCATGGATTCTTAGACATGCATCTATAGTACTTAGCCATGCCCTTCCCATTATTATTGGGAAGTCCTCTTTACCATTGTCCACTTGTATCACTAGGAAATTAGCTAGGTATGACCACCCACACACTGTGGTAATGATGTCCTCCACCAATCCCAAGGGGACAGTGATGGACTAGTTGACTAGCTCCTAGCGAATATTACTCTTCCTTAATGGAGGTAGGTTCCAGGCTTTGTACATCTCTTGTGATATTAAGTTGACTTCAAAACTTGAGTCCATAAGAGCTTTGCATGGTTCATTCCCAGTGATTTCAAGATAGATTAGAGGGCTTCCAGGCTCAAATAATTTTTTGGGAAGGTGGCCCACCTTAATCGAGTCAGTGATAGCATGTGTTAACATAACCATATGCATTGAGCTCGGTGTTTGGTTTGAAGGGAGCTCTGAAGCCCTATTTGATGGGGAGGTGTTTAGAGGTTTAACCGCTTGTGATTGTGAGGACTTGGTTAGATTGTTGGTTCTAAAGAAAGGTCTTTTCTTCATACAGTTCTCAAAACCAACAACAGGTTGAAGATTCATAGCCCTTGTGGCATTACATTGTTGCGGTTGAGTAGGGATTTTCCCTTGCATTGTTGGAGTGAGTGGTCATGGAGCCATTGGTGTGAGAGTTGTAGATGGATTTGAAGGATGGTATGTTTGTGGGTTATCTCCCCTAGGAGAAGGAGTTCTATAATACTCACGAGCTTGGTAGTGATGTTGTGGTGTAACATGACTAATAGAGTCACGTGGAGATATTGGATGTTGCACATAGTAGCCATATGGGTCTAGTTGCTGGTAGGGGTATTGTTGCCTTGGTGGTGGCATCCCCCATGACTATGGGTATTGCCACTGTTGATCTTGCTCAATGAGTTGTGGTGGAGTTCCACTTGGATAATATGTTGAAGGTTGGTGGAACTGCCTTGGGTTACCTTGGGGATAAGGTAATTTTTGGGGTGCTTACCATTTGTTAAGTCATGGGTTGAGTGCATACACCCTAGACTCTTGTAGATGTGAGATCACTAGGCAACATCCCTTAGGATGGTCATATTGGCATATCTCGCATCCATCGTCATTATCTGTGTTTGAATTCACAACCTCTTCTGTGATGGCCATTTTCCCATACCCTTGTTACATGCATTGTCCACACCTTTCTTTTTCTTTTTGTCACGGTCACTACCTTACTCCCTAGACTCCTCTACAATTTTAAGAATATCCAGGGAGTCCAACATCTAGTCTATCTTTGTTGATACTTCTGTTGTTAACTTTTGAAGTAGCAAAGTCTTCCTATTCATCATCTCTTCAAGTGATGACTCTTCTTCCTCCTTACAAAATCTCACTCCCCTTTTTTGGAGGGAAGGATCTTCGTTGTATTCTTCCACACTTTCTCTCTTCCATAGCTCACCTTCTTCCTTGGCTACTTGCTCTAGCAATCTATGAATTTGATGAGACCTAAGATTTGATAATCTTCCTTGGGCATATGTCCCAAGGGTTCTCCTTGTTTTATGCCTAAGTCCATCCACGAGATGGCATAGTTGATCTCACTGTGAATAACCATGGCCAGGGCAATGATGTAACAATGTGTAATAGTATCCCATGGCAGCATCCAAGGGTTCATGATTTCCTTTCTTCCATCCTTGGATTTTCTTTCATAGGTTAGACACTCAGGAGTATGTTTGGTACTTATCATTGAATAGTTCTAACATTGTATTCCACCTTCAAATGGATTCTGGTTCTAAGGACTGGTACCAACTTTCAGCTTCTTTCACCAGTGTCCTTGTAAACAACTTCAGTTTTTGCCATTTGTTCTCTATGTTTTGCAAAGCACATGCATCGTGGAATGCTTGTAAATGATTTTGAGGATTAGCATTATATCCCCCTTCAAATTGTGGGATGTTGTTCATGTCTAACCTCTTGATCCTGCTATCCTTTTGGTGCCTTGTTGATCATCTCATGATCATCTCATTCATAGCATCTATGGTGTCTATGCGGTTCCCTACTCTCCCTTCTTCTATGCCTTGATTCCTTAGAGTTCCCTCATCCTCATTCTCAACTATCTCATCAATGTTTTTCACTCTATTTTCCTTTATCCTCATGATTGGATTCCTTATGACTATGTCCGGACACTGAAGGAGAGGGTGAAGGTGATGATGAAGGTGAAGAAGAAGGAGAACCATTACCATGATGGTGTTTTCTACCTTATCTTCAGTGATCTTGGCCATGATCGTGATCATGATTAGAACATTTACCCTTATCGTGTGTTCGTGTTCCTTCGTTGAACACTTTGTGTTCATGGGTATCAAAACCAGGATTGTGAATAGTGGAGTAGAGGTTCTGATACACCACCTCCTGACCATTGTTAGGAGGGGGAATATCATTTTGTGGGGAACCTATTGAGACAGGTTCACCATCCCCAATTTCACTCAAGATGTGTGGAGCGTTATGGGACCATTTATCCTTCAAGGATGTATGGTATCTCTCTTGTCGCAAGTCCCTTTGATGTTGCACTTCTGTGGGATGATAATCCCTTGTGTTATGATTGCATGTAATGTATTCCACATATAAAAGTAGCATTCCTATTTGTGTGAGAGCACGAAGGAGCATGTTGGGGACTGATGGTCTAGGGGCAACACTATGTTACCCTCCAAGTCTCTCCAATGCAATTGTTCATCTTGGTGGAGAATAAAGGTGAAATTGGGTACATACTCATCGTGATGAGTATATACCACACAAAATTGTTGAGGAACTGGCAGATCTTGGTTACATTTAGTATGCTACCGATTATCTCTTGTGTTAGTCCTAGGTAGTGAAGTGCTCTTATGTGAAGAAGAAGACATCTTGTCTTGTTTGGTGTGCAATGTACCATTGTCTTGTTCTTCTTTGATTAACCCTAAGGGTTCATTCTAGCGTTCCAACAATATGAATGATTTCCTATGTTCTACGTAGCACACAAACAACTAAGTCCCCAACAATGATGCCAATGATGAGTGGCAAGGTACCCCTACACTCAACCATATGAATACGAGTGTTTCACGTGCGATCTAGTCGAACTCCAAGAACTAAGTGTTTACGTGCCTTAATGGAACACTCAAAATTAATCAATTGTTCTCTTCCCAAACTTACTTGTATTGTCATGGTTGTATGTTTAAGTAAGCTTGAGGTATGTGATTTTTATAGATTTTACCTTTTTGATGTCTTCTGCTAATAAGGGTTCATTCTAGCATTCCAACAATATGAATGATTTCCTATGTTCTACGTAGAACACAAAAAACTAAGTCCCCGGCAACGGTGCCAATGATGAGTGGCAAGGTACCCCTACACTCAACCATATGAATACAAGTGTTTCACGCGTGATCTGGTGAACTCCAAGGACTAAGTGTTTACGTGCCTTAATGGAACACTCGAGGTTAATCAATTGTTCTCTTCCCAAACTTACTTGTATTTTCATGGTTGTATGGTTAAATAAGCTTGAGGTATGTGATTTTTATAGCTTTTACCTTTTTTATGTCTTCTGCTAATAAGGAGAGGGATAGAGAACTAAGTGGCTAACTTACATTAACTATTCATTAAATAGTTTCTAAAGGTTCCTAACACTAGTATTCATTCCCACTTGTTATACACATCTTGAACCAATGCAACGCTGCTAGGATTACCAAACGCTAATTGTTATTGGGTTACCAAGCGCTACACGCATGCTCGAAGTAGTCGTACTGAGTGTACTTAACTAAGAGTGTTAAGGGTTGAGAGAGAAATTAATTAACTAGGAAAGCATTAAACATTCAATATGAATTAATTACTAATTAGCTTAATCTATATGTTGCAAGTTTTATCATAAAGTTCATCTTTATTTCCATACAAAAATTTGTACTTAGGTACAAATTGCTCGAATAAAGATCCATTCACTCTATGACTCCTACTATGAGCACATAGAAATTATTCTAACTGTGGAATGATAAAACTACAAGATTTTGGCTAAGGGTCTAAGTCCAACTACCGGGAACAAAGGGCACCGCCTCTTATTTATAGAAGATGAGGCAGGATGTGATATTGCGTACGCAATATCACGTGATGGATGCGATATTGCTTATGTGATATCGCGGCTCATCAACACGTAATTACACCTTGTGTCACTATATGCGATGCACGAAACTTTCTTCTTCTTAATCTTTTCAAATGTATTTTCCTTTGATATTTCTAGGGAAAGATCAATGATTCTTAGGCGTGTGTCGATGGTTCTTAGCCATTCTCTTCCCATTATGATTGGGAAGTCCCCCTTATCGTTGTTTACTTGAATCACTAGGAAGTCAGCTGGGTACAACCACCTACAAATAGTGGTAACAATGTCTTCCATCAGTCCCAATGGGACAATGATGGACTTGTCAGCCAACTCTAGATAGATGTTGCTCTTTTTCAATGGAGGTAGATTCCAAGACTTGTACATTTCTTAAAAAATCAAGTTGACACAAGAACTTGAATCTAAAAGGGCCTTGCACAATGCATTTCTAGTGATTTGTACGTATATCAGAGGACTCGCAAGATCAAAGAATTTCTTGGGAAGATGACCAACTTTGATCCAATCAGTGATGACATGTGTTAGCATGACCGTATACATTGAATGCAGTGATTAGGTTGAAGGGGGCTCTGAAGTTTTGATTGATACTAAGGCATCTAAGGAATCAGCTACTTTTGATTGCAAGGGCTTGGTTGGATTGTTGGTTCTAAAGAAAGGTCTTTTCTTCATGTGGTTGTTGGAACCAATAGTAGATTGAGAGTAACAACCCTCATGGCATTACGTTGTTATGGTTGGGTATGTATTTCACCTTGCATCGTGGGAGCAGGTGGTAGTGGAGCTATTAGTGGAATAGATGTGGCCAGATGAGAAGGATGACATGCTTGCAGAATAGCACCTCTAGAAGAGGGAGTCCCATAATACTTGCAAGCTTGGTAGTGAGGTTGAGGAGTAACATGACTAGTAGAGTCACATGAGGAGATTGACTGCTACACGTAATATCCATATGAGTTAGGTTGCTGGTAAGGATACGGTTGCCTTGGTGGTGGTATTCCCCATGATTGTGGGTGCTACCACTATTGATATTTCTCAATTAGTTGTGGTGGAGTTCCATTGGGATAATATGTTAAGGGTTCGTGGAACTGTCTTGGGTTACCTTGATGGTAAGGTAACCTTCAAGGTGTTTGCTATTTGTTCAATCATGGGTTGAGTGCATACATCCCAGACTCCTGTAGATGTGAGATTATAGGGAAACATCCCTTAGGCTGGTCATATTGACATATCTCACATCCACTATCATTGTCTATTTCTGAATCCACAACCTCTTCAATGATGACAACTTTGCCCTTACCCTTGCTATGTGCATGTTTAGCTTCTCTCTTTTTTCTTTTTTTGCAATCACTACCTTGCTCTCTAGACTCCTCTACTATTTTAAGAATAGTTTGAAATATATTATCTAGGGAATCCCACATTTAGTCTACCTTTGCTGAAACTTTTGATGTCATCTTTTGGATAGGCAAATTTTTCCTATTCACCATCTCTTTGAGTGGTGACTCTTCTTCATCCTCACAAAATCTTCCTCCCCTCTTCTGAAGGGAAGAATCTCAGTTATACTCTTCCACACTTTCTCTCTTCCATAGATCACCTTTTTCCTTAGCAACTTGCTCCAATAGGCTTTGAATTTGATGGGACCTAAGCTTGGAAAGTCTCCCTTAGGCATAAGTCCCAAGGGTTCTTTTCATTTCATGCCTAAGCCCATCCACGAGATGGCGTAGTTGATCCCTTTGCAAATAACCATGGTCATGAAAAAAATGTAATAGTGCATAGTATCAGCCCATGGCAACATCCAAGGGTTCATGTCCTCCTTGTTTCCAGCCTTGGATTTGCTTTCACAAGTTAGATACTCAGGAGTACATTTGGTAAGTGTCATTAAATAGTTCTAACATAATACTCAACCTACAAATGGATTACAATTCTAAAGACCAGTACTAGCTTTTCACTTCTTTAACTAATGTCCATGGGAACAACGTAAGTTTTTACCATTTGTTCTCTATGTTCTGTAAGGGACACGCATTATGGAATGCTTGTAAATGATTTTGAGGATCAGCATTGTATCCCCCTTCAAATTGTCGGATGTTATTCATATCTAATCTCTTAATCCTACTATCTTTCTGATGCCCTGTTGGAATTCTAACAACCTTAGTTATGTCCAACATACTTTGAGTAGTGAGGAGGGGTTCATCACAATTGTCTCATCTATGGTGTCTATGATGCCTACATTGTTCCCTACTCTCCCTTATTCTTTGTCATGACTTTCTAGAGTGCCCTCGTCCCCTTTCCTGGTTGTTTCGTCTATGGCTTTCACTTTGCCTACCTTTATTCCCATGGTCTTTTTCTTTATGACCACAACCAAATATTGAAGGAGAGGGTGAAGGATATGATGAAGGTGAAAAATAAGGAGAACCATCACCATGATGGTATCTACTACCTTCTCTTTTGCGGTCTCGGCCCTGATTATGATTGCGATCAAAATGTCCACCTTTATCATGAGTTCACGTTCCTTTTTTGGATCCTTTGTGCCCATGGATATCAGAACCTGGGTTATGAATACTTGAATGAAGTTTCTGATACACAACCCCTTGGCCAAAGTCAAGGGGAGGAACATTATTATGTGGGCGACTACCTGAGGTAGGTTCACCACCCTCATTTTCGCTTAAGACATGTGGGGCATCTCGGGACCACTTATCCTTCAAAGACTTATGATGTCTCTCTTATTGCAAGTTCCTTTAATGTTGTGCCTCTGTGGGATGGTATTCTCTTGAGTCATGGTCTTGCACAATGTATTCTGTGTGTAAGTGCAGCATGCCAATTCATGTAAGAGCATTAAGAAGCATGCTCAAGACTGAATGATCAGGAGGTAACATTATGTTACCTTCTAAGTCTCATCAATGTAGTTGTTTGTCTTGATGGAGGATAAAGGTGAAGTCTAGTATATACTCATCAAGATGAATATATACCACTCGAACTTGTTAAGGGACTGGCGGATCAATGTCATGTGTATTATGCTACCAATTGTTTCCTATTTCAGACCTAGGCAGTGAGGCACTTCCGTATGAAGAAAAAGACATACTTGTATGTTCAGTGTGCAATGTATTCTTGTTTATTATTTTCTCAACCAATCCTAAGGATTTGTTCCAATGATGTGAATGATTTCCTATGTTCTAGTTAGCGCACAAACAACTATGTCCCTGGCAATGGTGCCAATGATGAGCTATGAGGTACCCATATAATCAACCATACGAATACAAGCATTTCACACATAATCCAGTTAAATTCCAAGGACTAAGTGCTTATGTGCCCTTGTGGAATGAGGACAGGTTGGTTGATCATTGTCTTCCCAAGCTTTCATGTATGTCACATTTGTATGGTTAAGTAAGCTTAAGGCATATGATTTTTATAGATTTTATGTTTTTATGTCCTACACTAGTAGGGAAGGGGAGAGGTAACTAAGTGACTAATTTAACTTAACTACTCATTAACTAAGTTCTAACTAATCCTAACACTAACATTCGTTCCCACTTTCTCTACACATCCTAAACTAGTGCAACACTACTAGGATTACCAAACACTAATCCTTATTGGGTTACCAAGCATTACATGCATGTTCGAAGTGGTCATGCTTGTGTAATTTAACGATTTGCTTAATTGATCAAAATGAATTATTGTGCTAATAACATAAATGTAAAGTGCATAAAGTAAAATAAAATAAAATAAATGCATAAGAAAATAAAATAAAATAAATGCGTAAGAAAAGAAATCTCAAGTGTTACAAGGATGAATCAAAGAGCTTATATTTATTACCGTACAGAAGGTGTGCTCAGGTACACAATGCTCAAATAAAGATCTATCCACACTTAGACCTCCTACTTCGGGCACTTGGAAAATACTCTAAATTTCAAATAGACTACAAGAGTTTCATTACTTGAATACTAAAAGACTTCTCCCCAATTGTGAGCTTGGGAACTATATTTATAGGCTTGGGAGCAACTACTCTAATAATTAGAGAAATCACTCTAATAATTAGAATAACTACTAAAGTAACAACTAGAGTAACCACTCTAATAATTAGAATAACTGCTAGAGTGACCGCTAGAGTAACCACTCTAATAATTAGAGTAACTACTACAGTAACCACTCTAATAATTAGAATAACTGCTAAAGTGATTGCTAGAGTAACCACTCTAATAATTATAGTAACTACTAGAGTAATCTCTGTCATCAATATACCTAAGCACACCTTGTGTATGGCAATAAAGACGAGCTCTTTGATTCATCCTTGCAACACTTGAGATTTTTTTTCTTACACATTTCTTTTATCTTATTTTCTTATGCATTTATTTTATTTTATGCACTTTACATTTATGTTATTAGAACATCAATTCATTTTGATCAATTAAGAAAATCGTTAAATTACACAAGCATGACCACTTTGAGCATGCATGTAATGCTTGGTACCCTAGTAACGATTAGCGTTTGGTAATCCTAGCAGTGTTGCACTAGTTCATGATGTGTATAGCCAGTGGGAATGGATGCTGGTTTTAGGATTAGTTAGAACTTAGTTAATGAGTAGTTAAGTTAAATTAGTCACTTAGTTACCACTCTCCTTCCCTGCTAGCATAGGACATAAAAACATAAAAGCTATAAAAATGATATGCCTCAAGCTTACTTAACCATATAATCATGATATATAGGTAAGCTTGGGAAGACAACAATCAACCAACCCATCCTTGTTCTACAAGGGTGCATAAGCACTTAGTCCTTGGAATTCAATTGGATCATGCATGAAACACACGTATTCATATGATTGAGTGTAGGGGTACATTGTTGCTCATCATTGGTCATTGCTGGGAACTTAGTTGTTTGTGCACTAATTAGAACTTAGGAGATCATTCACATCATTGGAACAAACCCTTAGGGTTGATTGAGAAAATAATAAACAAGAATACATTGCACACCGAACAAACAAGTATGTCTCCTTCTTCGTATGAAAGTGCCTCACTACCTAGGTCTGAGACAGGAAATAATCGGTGGTGTAATATACATGACGTTGATATGCTAGTCCCTCAACAAGGTCAAGTGATATATATTTATCCCAATGAGTGTATACTAGACTTTACCTTTATCCTCCATCAAGATGAACAACTACATTTGTGAGACTTAGAGGATAACATAGTGTTACCTCACGATCATTTAGTCCTGAGCATGCTTTTTCATGCTCTCACATGAATTGGCATGCCAAACTTACACATAGAATATGTTGTGCAAGACCATGACTTGAGAAAATACCATCCCATAGAGGCACAACATCAAAGGGACTTGCAATAGGAGAGACATCATAAGTCTTTGAAGGGTAAGTGATCCCAAGATGTCTGATATGTCTTAAGTGAAAATGAGGGTGGTGAACCTACCTCAAGCAGTCGTCCACACAACAATGTTCCTTCCCTTGACTTTGGCTAAGGGGTTGTGTATCAGAACCTTCATTCCACTATTCATAACCTAGGTTTTGATATGCATGGGCACAAAAGTTCGAAAAATGGACAAGGACACATGATAAAGGTGGACATTTTGATCATAATCTCGATCGAGGCCATGATCGCTAAAGAGAAGGTAGCAGACATCATCATGGTGATGGTTCTCCTTCTTCTTTACCTTCATCATCTCCTTCATCCTCTCCTTCAATATCCAGACATACTCATGGGGATAAAGGTAGGAAAAGTGGAAGTCATAGATGAAACAGCCAGGAAAGGGGACAAGGGCACTCTAAAGAGTCACGACATAGAAGAAGGGAGAGTGGGGAATAATGTAGGCATCATAGACGCCATGGATAAGACAATCACAATGAACCCCTACTCACTACTTGAAGTATGTTAGACATAACTGAGGTTGTTAGAATTCCAACAAGGTAGTAGAAAGATAGTAGGATTAAGAGATTACATATGAACAATATACCACAATTTGAAGGAGGATATAACTCTAATCCTTAGAGTCATTGACAAGCATTCCATGATGCGTGTATCTTACAAAACATAGAGAATGTATGGAAAAAACTTAAGTTGTTCCTGCGGACACTAGTTAAAGAAGCAGAAAGCTAGTATGGGTCCTTAGAATCGAAATCTATTCATAGATGAACTACTATGTTAGAATTATTCAGCGATAAGTACCAAACGTATTCCCAAGTGTCTAAATTGCTAAAGTAAATCCAAGGCTGGAAACAAGAAGGATATCAACCCTTGGATGTTGCCATGGGATGATACTATGCACTATTACATCATTGTCCTAACCATGCTTATTTGCAAAGGGATTAACTGTGCCATCTTGTCGATGGGCTTAGGCATGAAACGAGAAGAATCCTTGGGACTTATGCCCAAGGAAGATTATCTAAGCTTAGGTCCTATCAAATTCAAAGACTATTGGAGCAATTTGCTAAGGAAGAAGGTGATCTATGGAAGAGAGAAAGTGTGGAAGAGTATAACTGAGATCCTTCCCTTCGGAAGAAGGAAGTAAGATTTTGTGCAAATTAAGAAGAGTCACCACTCGAAGAGATGGTGAATAGGAAAAATTTTCCTATCCAAAAGATAACATTAGAAGTTTCAGCAAAGGTAGACCAAATGTGCGATTCCCTAGACAATAGATTTCAATCTGTTCTTAAAATAGTAGAGGAGTCTAGAGAGCAAGGTAGTGAGAAAAGAAAAAGAAAGAGGCTAAACATGCATGTAGCAAAGGTAAGGGAAAAGTTGCCATCATTGAAGAGGTTGTGGATTTGGAAATAGACAATGATAGTGGATGTGAGATATATCAACATGACCATCCTAAGAGATGTTACCTTGTAATCTCACATTTGCAGGAGTCTCGGGTGTATGTACTCAAATCACGATTAAACAAAAGGCAAACACCCCAAAAGCTACCTTATCCTCAAGGTAACCCAAGGCAGTTCCACCAAACCTTAACATATTATCCCAATGGAACTCCACCACAACTAATTGAGTAATATCAGTAGTGGTAGCACCCACAATCATGGGGAATGCCACCACCAAGGTAATAGTATCCTTACCGGCAACCTATCTCATATGGATATTACATGCAATAGCCAATCTCCCCACGTGACTCTACTGGTCAGATCACTTTTCAACCTCACTACCAAGCCCACGAGTATTATGGGACTCCCTCTTCTAGAGGCAATATTCTATAAGCATATCATCCTTCTCATTCGGCCGCATCTCTTCCACCAATAGCTCCACTACCATCTACTCCCGCAATGCAAGGTGAAATCCCTACCTAGCTGCAGCAATGTAATGCCACAAGGGCTATTAACTCTCAACCTACTATTGGTTCTAACAACCATATAAGGAAAAGACCTTTCTTTAGAACCAATAGTCCAACCAAGCCCTTGTAATCACAAGAGGTTGATTCCTTAGACACCTCAGTATCAATCAAAACATCGGAGCCCCCTTCAACCCAACCACTGCACTCAATGCATATAGTCATGCTAACACATGTCATCACTAATTGGATCAAAGCTGGCCATCTTCCTAGGAAATTCTCTAATCCTAGGAGTCCTCTAATATACTTACAAATTGTGGGAAATAAACCATGCAAGGCTCTTTTGGATTCAGGTTCCAATGTCAACTTGATTTCTCAAGAAATGTACAAGGCTTGGAACCTACCTCCATTGAAAAAGAGTAACATTCATTTAGAGTTGGCTGACCAGTCCATCACTGTTCCATTGGGACTAGTGGAGGACATCATCACCATTGTTTGTGGGTGGTCGTACCCAGCTAATTTCCAAGTGATTCAGGTGAAAAAAGGTAATGGGGACTTCTCAATCATAATGGGAAGAGCATGGCTAAGCACCATCGATGCCCACCTAGAAATCTATGATCTTTCCCTAGAAATATCAAAGGAAAATACATTAAAAAAATTGAGAAGAAGAAAGTTCCATGCATCTCATACAATGACATAGGATGCCATTTCATGCAAAGGTCATGGTTTGTGCAAAGTTTAGCATTGCTTACATGCAATTAGTGTGCATAAGTGATTATCATACAAAGATGCCTGTATGCAGTAGCCACATGATAGGAAGACACCCAGTGGCTGATAGTTGATCAAGAAAGTAGTTCACTCATATGCATGGAACCAATTGAGGGTTTGACTTGTGCTTACCTCGATAGCATAGATGCATTAGAGCAAGTCCACCGCCAACTTCCAAGTCTTAACCTTGAAAATATCAATTGGGGGAAGTTGGAAATACTTGAGAAATTTAAGCAAAAGCCCTTCAAGCTGAAACCATTGCCCACCAATATGGAATACATGTTCCTTAAAAAGAATAAATAGATAATTATCAATTCTAAGCTTGCTCCTCAATAGAAAAAAGAACTATTAAAGGTAATAAATAAATGGTCAAAAGCCTTCACTTGGTCATATCCTAATTTAACTAGAATACGATCCTAAGATATGCCAACATAGAATTTACACTGACCCCTCCATGAAACCTCAAAGACAACCATAGAGGTGATTGAACCCTAAGCTAAAGAAAGTAGTTAAGGAAGAAATCAAATAGCTTCTCAAGGTTGGGTTCATATACCCCATTGCTGATAGTGAATGGGTTAGCCCCTTAGTTATTGTGCCTAAAAAGGAAGATAAATGGAGGGTGTGCATATATTTCAGGCTACTAAATATGGCAACATTCAAAGATCACTTTCCATTGCCATTTCTCGACCAAGTCTTAGACACCATCACAAGGCATCACTATTACAGTTTTCTAGATGAATATAGTAGATATAACCAAATACAAATAGCCCCAGAAGACCAAGCCAAGACTACATTCATCAATCCTTGGGGAATGTTCACATACAAATAGATTCCATTTGGCTTGTGCAATGGCCCTACAACATTTCAATGACTAGTTTTAAGCATATTCCAATAGCAGCTAGGGAATGGCATGAAGGTCTTTATAGACAACTTCTCCACTTATGGAGCAAACTTTGATCAAGCCTTGGATCGGTTGGAAGTGTTAAAAAGATGTGTAGAAACCAATTTGAGGCTCAATTGGTAGAAAAGCCATTTGATGGTCCAAGAAGGTGTAGTACTAGGGCACAAAATCTCACACACAGGGATAGAGGTAGACCCCAAAAAAATCAAAATTATCTAAGGAATTACCCATGAACCAGAAACTATCAAAGATATTCGATCATTCCTTGGACATACTAGCTACTATAGGAGATTTATTGAAAACTTTAGAAAGGTTGCCAAATCATTGATGGAATTA
Organism: Gnetum montanum; assembly: GCA_015680685.1. Lineage (NCBI taxonomy): Eukaryota > Viridiplantae > Streptophyta > Gnetopsida > Gnetales > Gnetaceae > Gnetum > Gnetum montanum. The sequence continues at coordinate 30,180 of MNCI01027017.1, forward strand.
ATGAAAAAGGACATACCTTTCAAGTGGACCAGGGAATGTGAATTAGCTTTCCAAACTCTAAAATAGAAGCTAGTAGAAACACCCATTCTACAAGTTCCCAACTAGTCCAAACCATCCCATATCATGACTGATGCATCCAACTATGCTTTAGAAGCTATACTTACATAGTTAGATGACCAAAAGCATCCTTATTACATCCACTGTGCAAGTAGAAGTATTGTTGGTGCACAACTTAACTACACTACCATAGAGAAATAATTAATGGTTGTAGTGTTTGCACTAGAAAATTTTGGACACTATGTATTAGGATATAAAGTATATATATATACATATCATAGTGCAATTTGGTTTCTCATGAATAAGCCAATGGTAAGCTACCGTATCATATGATGGCTTGTAATCTTACAAGAGTTCAATTTAATGATGATCAATCGCAAGGACACTGAGAATGTAGTTGTTGATCATTTATCTCGATTTCGATGGGACAACAAAGAGGATGAATATCCAATTTCTGATCATTTCCCTAATGAATTCCTCTTTGCTGGTCTAGTGAATAATCAATCAACCATGGAGAAAAACTGGTACAGTAGCATTATTATCTATCTCCTTACCCAGAAAACACCACAAGAGTTAAACCTTAAGAAGAAACAATAGTTTCTTCACCAAGTCAAGTACTTTATGGAGATCAATGTGCAACTTTACAAAGTGTGTCCCGATGGCTTGGTTCGATGGTGTGTTCTCAATATAGATCAACTGTGAGTTCTCCAAAATGCTCATGAGGGTCCTTGTGGGGGCCATTATGCTAGAAGACAAACATCCATCAAGTTCCTACTTGTACGATATTATTGGCCTACATTATTTTGGGATGCCCATCATTTCGTCCAATCTTGTAAGTGCTATCAACATGATGGATGAATGACTACTAGAATGGAGGGTCTGCAATAATGGATTCAACTATTAAAACCCTTCAACATTTGGGGAATTTATTTTATGGGGCCGATTACACCAATGTCCAATGGAAAAGCTTATATTATTATTGCCATTGATTACCTAACAAAGTTGGCCAAAGTAACTACTGTTAAAGATTGTACACCATCTACAACTGCACAATTTTTTCAACAACAAATCATAAATAGGTTTGGTGTGCCGTGCGCACTTATTTTAGACAATGGTACACACTTCACAGGTGCAACTTTTCAAAAATTAATGTAATGCTTAGGGGTTGAGCATAAATTGACTACACCATACCACCCCCAATCGAATGGTCAAGCATAAGTCACCAATAGGGAGATTACGAAGATATTGACAAGAACCATTAGCAATTTTAAGTGAGACTAAAGCACTAAATTAAATGATGCTCTTTGGGCATATCACTCCACATGGAAACTCTCTACAGAATACTCTTCCTATGAGTTAGTGTACGGTAAATTACCAACGCTTCCCATTCAAACTGAGCTTCGTACACTATCCACAACATGTGACCTCGACCTTGACCTTGATTTAGCATAGAAATAATGGCTAGTAACCCTTAATTTACTAGATGAAAATTGACTAGTTGCCCTGTCATCTAATGAATTGCACAAGGCATTCAATAAGCAACATCAAGACCTAAGGATTAGGAAAGTTAAATATCAACTGGGAGATAAGGTTCTCTACTGGAATCCCACACATGTGTCACAATGTACTATATTTCAAACAGTATGGGAAGGACCTTATATTATTTATGCAACCTTTCCTTCAGGAGCCATGACCATATACAAACCTGAGAGCCCAGATAAGAAACTTTTGGTCAATGTGCAACAAACCAAACCTTTCCAGGAGCTTAGGATAGCCAGTACACATGCTACCTCTCTTGATGGACAACCTTGCTAACTATTTTAAATCTCCTCCTTCCAAATTAGTTGTGGGGGATATGGCCACGTATGCTAACCATTCTAGGCCCTCAGTTATTTTTGAATTTTTATTTTNCAGAAAAAGGGGACTGTATAGTTCCAAGCCAAAGGAGACCATAGAGTTGTATGGATGAGTGGATGGTGTGGACTCATTGCCTGTTTTACCAAAAGAACTATACCTTAATACCAGCATCATAATTCAAAGGTAAAAATCAAACATTAGCAATCAATATGATATAATTCAATTTACCATCATGAGCACTTATTAGATGACGAATAAAAGTAAATCAAGTAAACAAAGAAATAGTAAAAACATGAANTTTTCCACTATTCTGACATTGTTCAAATATCAAGAAGCCGAGTGAATAAAAATAAGTCTTTGCATGGTGTGGTTCTCATGCATAAACATAAAAAAAAGAGAAAAAAAGAGAAAAAGGTGAGAATTCAAAGCACACCCCTTAGACATAATAAAGAAATATGGGCTACAAGCACTAGTTATGGCACTAGAAAGACATGTTACCCATGCCTGAAGGTTCCCTCTAACCAAGGCCCTTTCTCGCTTCTTGCTTCTCCATCTTGCTCTCTTCAGATTGGTGGTGACTCTTTGTGGAATCATTCTTGTTACCTCAGGAGGATGGATTGGCCAAGTGTATTGATGCAAGGTCACTGAATGTGGTTGGTTTGAGTTTGGATTTGGGATGAGTTCTACTTAGTTATCTTAACCATGAAATACACAAGGGGCTTACACAACCTTGTTCTTGGGATTCCATTGCATTCTCTCCTCTCCATCTTTCTTTCCATTTTCCACCTCATTGCTAGTTTTATCATTAGTCCATTTTGGGTTGATGCATTATTTTTCTTTGGTGAATTATTGTGTGTAAGTTTTTTACTCTTACTTCCAAATGACATTCCTAGAGCCTATGGACTCTTTGGTTTGTGGGTTTGTCAGGGCATAAAGGGCATGAGCCTGCTTTGGGGAGGATCCATTGACATTTCTTTTTGGTGTAATTGTTAACTTCTTTCCCTTAAACATTTCCTGTAATCAATCATTTCTTGTTTCATCCCCATCCATGACATCCATTTTATTGGTGTTATTGTTGATATTTTTCATCTTTCTTGTTCCTCATGTTTTTCCATCTTATAGCTACCAGAGGTTCACTCTTAGTCATGGAAGCCTTGACACGAATTTTTCAATTTTTTCCATTTTACTATTCACCTAACCCCTACACCTTAGGTAGTTGCCAGTGAGGGGGGTTCGAACCAGTTTCTGCCATAACCAATACCCAGCCAATGCACTTCATATCGAGGTAAGGTATCAACTGCATTGTGGATTATCTATCCTTGCTCATTTTTGACTGTGTTGTGTGTGCAAATGGTGATCATACAAACAATGGACTGGTCTTGGAGGAAGCACACAGGATGGATCAGAACTAGAGCATTTATGAAAGGAGCAATTTTGGTGGCATGGCTATGGATAAACAATGGAAGGCACAATCTTGGCATTGGTGGAAACATGCTCCATCTCCTTTCTTTCTCTATTTTTCTCTTCAAGCTACCAAATAAAGGCTTGGATGTCATTTATGTATGAGTGTTCACCACAATGGTCATGAACACTAATGTTGTAATATGCTTATTGATTCATTTACTGGGCATGTTGAGTCTATCATCCCATTCTACCATTAATTGTCAATTAGTTAATAATCCCATACCTTCCCAATATTTTGTAAAGAACTCAAAGATGAGTTTTCATTCAATCATGGGGGTATGATGAGAGCAATTATTCTAGTGGTTACTCTAGTAGTTACTCAAATTATTAGAGTGGTTACTCTAGCAGTTACTCTAGAAATTATTCCAATTATTAGAGTGGTTACTCTAGCAGTTACTTTTGTAGTTATTCTAATTATTACAGTGGTTACTCTAGTAGTTACTTTAGCAGTTATTCTAATTATTAGATTGATTACTCTAATTATTAAATTCGTTGCTTCCAAGTCTATAAATACAATGCCCAAGCACACAATTAGAAAAAAATCATTTAGTAGTCAAGTAGCGAAACTCTTGTAGTCTATTTGAAAGTTAGAGTATTTTTCAAGTGCCCGCAATAGGAGGTCTAAGTGTGGATGGATCTTTATTTGAGCATTGTGTACTTGAGCACACCTTGTGTATGGCAATAAAGACAAGATCTTTGATTCATCCTTGCAGCACTTGAGATTTTTTTTCTTACACATTTCTTTTATTCTATTTTCTTATGCATTTATTTTATTTTATCCACTTTACATTTATGTTATTAGCACAAAAATTCATTTTTATCAATTGAGAAAATCGTTAAATTAGACAAGCATGACCACTTCGAGCATACATGTAATGCTTAGTAACCTAGTAACGATTAGTGTTTGGTAATTCCAGTAGTGTTGCCCTGGTTCAGGATGTGTACGACAAGTGAGAATGAATGCTGGTGTTAGGATTAGTTAGAACTTAGTTAATGCGTAGTTATGTTAAATTAGTCACTTAGTTACCTCTTTTCTTCCCTACTAGCACAAGACATAAAAATATAAAAGCTATAAAAATCATACATCTCAAGCTTACTTAACCATACAATCGTGACATACAGGTAAGCTTGTGAAGACAACAATCAACCAACCCATCCTTGTTCCACAAGGGCGCATAAGCACTTAGTCCTTGAAATTCGACTAGATCGTGCATGAAATGCTCGTATTAGTATGGTTGAGCATAGGGGTATCTTTCCACTCATCACATGATTACCTTGACCCTTTGATTCTCATGAACAAATAAATAATCTTAGTTTCTTCTTATAGATGAAATTTTTCTTGCTACATTTTAACATGATTTTTCAAGGCTTCTTAGCTTAGATTTTCATGGTGCATCATCATTATGATGCTTTTGAGTTATTATGTGGCTTTCCTAAACCATCTCATAACTCTCAAGATTGGCTCATTTCTTACTTGTCGTTAATCTCCAAATACCTTGGAATTATACACTTTAATATTTTCTCTTTTAGTTTTGAATTATAATAATTTCTACTTCTTCTTTCATGTGTTGATCTTTGCCATTTCTTTTCCTTGGGGCCATATTAAGTATTAATTTCTCCAACTTGGCTCTAATATCATGTCACAGTTTGACTTTATGCCTTATGAAAACTCCACAATTCTTCAGAATCTAATGAGTAGGAAGTAATAATGTAGAATTTAAGATCATAACTATCTTCTTAATGATAACTTATTTTTGTAATTCTTTGCAATTTTGAGTATCATAAGTCTTACTGAATCAACTACTTACAAATCCTCTTTTGATGAAAAAGTTATGTTAACTTGATATTGGTCATAAGCTATCAGAGATAGTATATAACAAGTACTATTTCTAGTTATGGTAATTTGTAATCATCATCTTTGAGCTTATTATAATTCTAGATTAAATTATTCTAAGAATATAAGGACTTTTTATGTTTTAGTGGTGTTGCTCTTCCTTGCTAGTACATCTTCTTTTGGATTGCATCTAACTCTTCATCGTAAGGTTATGACACACTTACAACTATTGTTTGTAACTCATTAATTACAAGTGCTTGTATATGAACTTATCATAGTTCTTACTTAGTACATCATTAATTTCTTAGTGAATTTAACTTCACCTTGTTCACTATACTTCATTAAGTTATTGTTGATGCATGGATTTGGGTCGAGAAAAACACCTCACAAAGAACTTGTTTAAAGAGACTATTATCTAAGGTGTCTCTTGTATGGGTATGGAAACTTTAGAATAGTCTTAATTGGTAAGGGCAATGTGGGGTGTGTTTCTTGATCCAAATATGTGCATCAACATACTCTTTTTGGCATTAGAAGAAAGGTTGAATTGCACCATAGGCAAAGATTCTAAAAGGACCATGTTCTTTGGCAGTGCAACTAATCAACCATACTCATGTTGAAATTCCTACCTTAAGAATGAAGTGCACCATGAGCAAACTTTTCTCAAGAGAGAGAGAAAAAAAAACCCATGTTCATTAGTAGTGTAGTAAGTTATTAAGTGTGATGAGGTTCCACAACAATCCTCAACCTAGCCTTCCATCCACTCTAATCGATTTCCCAACAACATAAAAATAATAATTAAAAAAATTAAAGAAAAAAAGAAGTATCTTTTCCTATCCTTCCCTCTAGTATCACATTTTCCCTTACATCTTTTCATTACCCCTTTCTACTTTCCCTATCATTGCACAAATAAAGGAGGAAAAAAAATACCTAAGGAAAAATTTTAAAGTTGTGGCTAGTCATGATCTAAAAGAAGTATGGCCTCTTTATATAGTTTTGTATAAATCTTATTCTCAAAGGTGTGAGATGATTTGGAATGGAGTCTTAATTATAAGTTATAATATGCATATAGTTAAAATTATGATTTATAAAGTTTATATGTTAAATCTTAATTATACAAGGTGGTGTGAAACGGTGGCCCCATGTTTGGTTTTTTTGATAATTAGATTATTTTAATTATAACTAAAACACTATGGTCTTTTTACAAGTTTCAATTCACATCATTTTTTAAATCATTTTGATCCTTTATTTTTTATGCACTTTTAAAATTTCTATTGATCTTGGTATCCTTACACCTGCATGCAACTCAAAGTTTGAGGGCTAAATGTTGATATAAAATTTCCCATAGCATAAGGCCATGGCTAATAAGTTGAATTTTACTTTCTTTTAGCTAGTGTATTGGCATTCATGCTTAGTATTCTTTGTAATATTATGGATGCTATACTCAAATTTTTTTGACGTCACATATTTTGTGGATGCTTTCCCAGCTCACATAGAACTCAAGGTATACTTTGGTAACATGTAATTATCAAATTAATTACTTTAATAAAAGAGCTTGGATTTCTTGAACATAGAGTTATAAGAAGGTTTTGGAGAATATCTTATTAATATTGTTTCCATTTTCTCTTTTAAGCTCATAACTCTTGATCATGCTAAGCCTCAAATATGGCATCTTACCTAACTTGCTATCTAAATCCTTATCAAGTGTAGTTTAGTGATACAAGTACCATTGGAAGCAAAATGGTAATGTTCTAGACATGATTACAGAAACCATGATTCTAGTGATATTCTAATTAAGTTTTTTTTAAGAATCATAAAAGACATTTCTAGTACCCTAGGGACAATTATGTTATGATTACTGTAACATTCATTTTTTGTTTCTTTTTAGATGAAATTTAGTACTACAGTATGGATGTGGTGTTCATTTGTTTGCAGATTTAGAAGCCAAGGAGATGGAGGAAGCTAAGAGGGCTTGGAATACCATGAGCCTACAGGAGCCTAACTAAAAGAAAATGAGAATAGAAGAATTAGGGAGGAATTAAGAGACTAGCCCTGGGTGGTTCCAATGTCCTCTATTAAAGAGCAAGGATGTACAAAGCCCAAAAAGGGGATCTAACCCTAGGGAAATCTAAAATACCATTTTCTCACATCCCTTCCCTTTCTAATGAGTAGCTTGATAGTTTTAGGTCCCTTCAAGTTGAAGAGAACCTAGAATTTCAATTGTATTTGAATAAAGAATTTTTCTCTAGTTTATCAATAGTTAAGAAAACCCAACTTAAGGATTTGTTGAAAGAGGTCTATCAACTAGAGGTGTAAGCTAGAAACTATCCTAGTAGGCTATAGATCTAGCGGTGAAGATTCAAGGCTCAATAGTGAGCTTAAGTCTTGCCTTTTTTCTCACTTTATTTTTTTCTATCTTTCTTAAATTGTAAACTTCCGTTGTTATTTTAAGCAGAGTTGTAAACTTCAATTATCATTTCAAACTTAGATTTTTGACTTTTGATGAGAATTGTAAACTTCAGTTATCATTTCAAACTTAGCTTTTTGACTTTTGATGAGAAGGTAGTTTCTTGAAAGTGCTTGATAATAAATTCTTTTCATTTCTAGTTGCAGAAATTAATTTTATTTATTTAAGCACCACTTTCCCTAAAACTAGTTATTTTTTACCTAATTTCAAAATCAGTTATGATCTATATTTAAGTTTTAAATATGTTTAGAAATTATTTCTCAAATTCATACTTATGTTCAAAATGACCTTAAATAAACCCACTATATTAATATTTTTTTTTTCTTAACAAAATGAACCACAACATTACCTTCCCTAACTAAGATTGTTCTCAAAGATGCTTCAGGTAATAGCCTCTAACCCAAATCTATGCATGAACAGCCTATTTTTAATGCTAGAAGGAAGGCTATTCATTAAGGTAATTTGTTCTGCAATGCCACCAACCAGAATAAAAACCCTGTGGCCCATGGGCTGCCGTTGCAACCATTCACAGCACAGCTGCCATCTACACTAGACCTGCACCCACTACTCACTGCCACATGGTTGCTATCACCACTCAAACTCAGCACTACCATGTTGGAAGGGATGAAACCGTGGAACCTCATGCTTAGCGGAAATGCCTTCACCGACGAGATTCTTTGAGTTTAATGGAAATTTTTGAATTCCATTTAAAATGAAAAAATTGAGGCCTTGTCCCCATTCTATCCTTTGGTTCTTTTCAATCCAATTCAAATTTGACCATGATCTTGCATACCTAGCTATTCTTGATTATTCTACGACTCTAGAATCTAAATTTACTTAGAACCAATCTGTTCATTAAAGTTACCACATATATAAACTTTATCTTTTAATTTAAAATTTACTATTTATTTTCTTAAATATTAAAATAATCATAATAATAGTCATGGATCATAATAATAATCATAGTAACTAGGATAGGATAGGAATGGTAAGCATGAGAGCATGAATCTTGGGATGTATATAAGGGGATGAAGATTCCAAGCAAAAGGAAAAATGAAATATTCCATAAAAATATCTTTAAGGGTAAGGTTGGAATTTCAAAAATTAAGAAAATACATGCATATTAAGAAAATTGCAATTAGGGTTATTCATCAAGATGATCTTGCTAACATGCATATTGAGTACTTGCACTTGATCAGGTTGTTAGCTACAGGAACGTCTCATTGTGTCATGTCCTTAGCTAAGAGAGCATAACCCTGATGGGAGATGAAAGACAAAAAATTTCTATTTCAAAAAGTAAATCCTTGAGAAGCCAAAGATCATATTCATGTGTATGTGTAGGGCACTAACAGAATTTACTGACATGTTGAAGTGATAAAGTTAACTTTTGTAGGACTATGATATCGTAGATTTGATATTGTAGTTACAATATCATAAATATGATATTGTCGCATAAGCTACAACATCGCATATGTGATATCATAGGATGCATGCCAGCCTATAAATATAGCACTTAGGCACATGGATTCAAAATAGATTTCATTCCATAGTAGTGAAACTCTTTCAGTTTGTTTTTTTGAATTTAGTTTTTAGCACTTAGAAGTGTATGCTCGTAGTGTGATGTTGAGTGATTGTGTGGTGTCTTTATTTGAGTGAATTGTACTTGGACATAGTTCATGATCGACAATAAAGATCAAGATTGCTTATCATCATTGCAACATCCACTTAGTTTTCTTTCTGTTTACTTAGAATAATTATTCCTATTTTCCCTAGTTGATCATTTACTTTACAAGCACTTTCTTTTAGATGTTAAAGGTGAGTGGTATGAATAGGATTGAGTGCTAAGTGTTATTTGATAACCTAGTAGTGTTATTGCTTGGTACACCCAATAGTGGTACACTTGGTAACCCCAGTGATGATTGCATGAGTCCAAGGCATGTATAGTAGACCATTATCAAATATCCATTGCCTTAGGATAGAATAGATTTGTTTACTATTTTTTTTAGACTTAGAAACTATTTTCATTTCATCATGTTCACTAGGAGTAATAATGGCCCAACAACATTAGTTATCATATATGTCACGGTGAGCTAAACCATACACATAGACTTCGCTAGCTCCATGTGGGAAGACTATGATCTCAAACTTAAACCAATTACTAGCATATTCACATTGCCTTGTCCACAAATTATGATCTAGTCACACATGAGCACTTGTGACTTGTATGGTTGGGTGTTAGATTGCTCCATCGCTTATCATTGGCACCATTGCTGGGGACAAGTCAATGTATGTTGAGTAATTAATTTCATAAAGTTCATTGTATCAGAATTCAAAGTTAAAATTCATAATCTAAACAATTAAGCACACTTAACCAAACATATTAAAACCACAACATGGCTTCAAACAAGGATGTCTCATCACTTGCCAAGGACACAAAAAGAGACAATTATAGAATTAGTGGCAAAGAAGAATGGAGTATGCTAATGCAAGCAAGGATCTCATATGCTCATCACAATCCTTATTATCCTGATTTTACTTTCATATTTCACTAAGATAGGAAAATAATATGGAGAGATCTCTAAGGTAACATTTTTCTAGATCCGAAGGGCTTAGCACCCATCATCCTTTAGATAGATCTAAGAGGCAGGAATCTAAGTAAGGCACTTGGTGGGTATCATGTGATCAAACACATGACATAACCCTATGAGCACACTAAGGAGCAAGTAAAGAGAGATGCTACCATGGAAATTAAACATGTTTAAAACAAGGAAAAGAAAGTTAACCCTCGTATTGTCTTAGAAGAGCTTGATGGTGACACATTCATCATTGAGCAACTCCACCAAAATCATGAAGTCCATCCACAAACACCTATCATTCAACTAGAGGGAAACTGTTAAAGTTTAACTACATTCCACCATAGTAGAGACACCTAAGAGGGAGGAAACTAACTCAAAGTATATGCAAGACTCAAGACCAAGAGTTTCTATTGGATCCTATAGAGAAAAATACCAGAGTCATGAAAGGAGGACAAGCTGGCACCATTCTCCTATTGCCTCATCTTCATCCTCATGATCATCAGTAGACTTTGATAGGAGGAGGCTAAGGCATCATGACCATGACAAGGAGGAGATAAGGACTTGTGATAATCATGACTATTACTTCAGGCATTCAAATGAAGAAGATGTAGGGATCAAAGAGAGGATCAAGAAAGGTATGAGCATAGAATTAGGTATTACTACAATAAAGCACATGAAACCAATCACAATGATGAACCCCTAATGACAACTTGTAGCGTGATCAACATCCATGAAGTTGTACATATCCCAACCAGGCATGTGAGGGATAGGCATATTAAATGGCTTAATATGAATAATATGTAAAGATTTGAGGATGGTTATAATGTTGATCCACAACACCACCTCCAAGTATTCCATGATTCCTGTGGCCTACAAAATATTGAAAGTAATTGGCAGAAGTTAAAGTTATTCTCAAAAATACTTATGAAAGAGGTTGAGATCTAGTGTAGATCACTTGAACCTGAATTGATCAGAAGATGGAGTACCATGCTAGAGATCTTCAATGATAAGTATCAAACTTACTCATAGATGTTCAATTTAAGAAAACAAATCCAAGGATGGAAGAAAAAGACTCATGAAACCCTTAGTGTGGAAATGGACATGTACTATTCACTATTGCATAGATGCCCAAGCCATGGCTTCTCACAACAAGAATAGCTAAGGCACATTGTAGATGGATTATGGAACAAGACCAAAGAGACCCTTGGGGTTTATGCCCAAGGCTAATTATCTAAAATGATTTCCCATCAAATTTAGAGACTAATTAATCAAATGGTGAAGGAATAAGGTGAGTTAATAAAGAGGGAATTAGTAGAAGACTATAATAGGGATCCATCTATCAGGAAAACAGATGTAAGTGTTTGTGATAATCAAGGGGAAGAAACCTTAGAAAATGTAATTCAAAAGAAGACTCTACTAATTTAGAAATATATAGCTAACATTGCAGCAAAGGTAGAGAAAATATGGGACTAATTTAATGAAAAATTTACAACAACATTAAAATTTATGAAGGAAAGAATAGAGCAAGCCTTTGAAAAAGGTAAGGATATGAAAAAGAAGAAATATTTTAGACAAAAGAGCAAAGTGGCTTCAATGGCTGAGTGCTTAGACACAAGCTCCATTGATGAGGAAGGATGTGTTGTGTGCTAGTATGAACATCCCAAGGGGTGTTTCCCAGTAGTGGCACATTTACAAGAAATAGGGGCATATGCACTTAATCCTAGATTTGTTAAGAAACAAATGCCCATAATGTTACCTTATCCTTAAGGTAACTATAGGTAGAACTTCCAACTGACATAGTATCCCAAAAAAGCTTTTCCATAGCCATAAGAGTAGTACTATTAATAGTGGTAACAACCCCAATTGTGGGCCATACCACCACCTCACCAACAATATCCATATAAGTAGCTAGTTCCATATGGATATTTTGTACAACATCCAATCTCTCCTAGTAATGTTGTTGTTAAAACTTCACAATATTATCCAACTGAGTACCATAGAACAACATTTCCAAGAACAAATCCAAAGTTGTATATGCATTCATCAACAGCTGGTTCAAACCAACACCTGAATCCTTTACCACTAGTGTCACCTCTTGTCGGGTAGGGGAAGCTACCATCACAACCACAATAGAAGAGTGCAATAAGGGTAAGTATGCAACAGGATGTGATTACATATGAATCACAACCTAGGAAATGGCCATTCTTTTGAATGAATTCTAAAAAGATTCGATGGATGAGGAACACATCTACTTCCACCCCATCCACATCTAGTCCCTATTAACACAACAAGCTTCCATATTCATCAAATCCAAATCTAAAAAATCTCATGCTTACTCAAACAACCACTTATTTGATAAAGGCAAGAGCCCTACCAAAAAAGTGAATTGATCCAGAAAGTCCCTCAATTTACCTTCAAATAGAAGGATAGAAACAATGCAAAGCTCTACTTGATTTTAGGTCAGGAGTGAACCTGATCTCACAAGATATGTATAAGGCCTATAATCTACTACTGCTAAAGAAGAGTAACATCCAGTTAGAGCCTACAAACCAATCAATCATTGTTTCACTAGAACAAGTGGACAACGTGATCACAACCATCAATGGCTAGTCCTACCCTGCAAATTTTCTAGTTATTCATGTGGGGAAAAATAAGTGAAAATTTATAATTATCATGGGAAGAGCTTGGCTTAGCACTGTTGATGCTAAGCTTGGGATTCATGACTTTTCCTTAGAGGTTTCCAAGGAATATGAAGTCGATATTATACAATGATGAAGAGTTTCATGTATCATATACAGTGATAAATGGTGCAATTAGGTGCAAAAAATAGGGGTTATCAATTGAGAGGACCAAGGCATGCAACATATGTGTAGAAAAAAATATGTGTGCAAAAATGTCTATATATAGCATCCACACAATAGGAAGGCACCTAATGATTGATCAAAAATGAAGAAATTAAATCCAATAAATACATGAAACTAGTAGAACAAATTGTTAGTGCCTACGTTGAAGAGACTGATAAGTTAGAATAATTAAGGAAAAGACACTGATACCCATGAATTAATTAAGAAGAAGAGATAGACTAGGTACACTTGGAGATCCCAGACACTATGAAACCAAAACCACTAGAATTGAAGGCCCTACTAGCGACATTGGAATATGCATTTTTAAACAACAAGAAGTTGGTAATAATCAATGTCACTTTCAAAGAAATAGAGGAGGAAGTTGCTATAGGTGATTAAAAAATGGTCCACAACATTTTCATGGTCTTATGATGAGATCATGGAATTAATCTACGAATTTGTTAAAACTTGATATATACTAATCCTACAATCAAACCATAATGCCAATCCCAACAAAGGCTCAATCCTAAATTAAAAGAAGTAGTCAAGAAAGAGTTGGAGAAATTCCTAAAGGCATCATTCATCTATCCTATTGCAAATAGTGAATGGATTAGTTCCTTAGTAATTGTTCCAAAGAAGAGGGGAAAATGGTACATCTACATTGACTTCTAGATGTTGAACGTTGCTACATTCAAGGATCACTTTCCTTTGTCATTTGTTTATTAGGTCCTGGACACCATTGCAGGACATGGGTATTATAGTTTTCTTGATGGATATAGTAGATATAATCAAATTCGCATTACACCTGAAGACTAGGAGAAAAAAATCTTCACCAATTCATGGGGAACATTTGCCTACAAGTAGATGTCGTTTAGTCTTTGTAATGCACTAGCCACCTTCTAGAGATTAGCACTAAGCATCTTTTAGAAGTAGATTGGAAATGACATTGAGGTGTTTATGGATGATTTTTTGACATATGGGCTAGATTTCAAGTAGGCACTAGACTGGTTGAAGTAAGTGCTAAAAAAATGCATTGAAACCAATCTCAAGCTCAACTAGTAGAAGAGCCGTTGTATGATCTAGGATGGTATAGTGTTAGGACATAAAATCTCTTAGAAAAGTATAGAGGTAGATCTTGAAAAGATTGGAGTCATATAGAATATCACTCAAAGGTCATAGATAGTAAAAGACATGATATCATTCTTGGGCCACACAAGATATTATAGGAGGTTTATAGAAAATTTTTTAAAGATAGCAAAACCACTCATAAAAATCACTAAGAAGGATGCATCCTTTGAAAGAACAAAGTCATGCAAAAAGGCATTTGAAGCTCTGAAGTAGAAATTAGTTGAA
>MNCI01027017.1:58198-139947 GCA_015680685.1 Gnetum montanum
GGTTTTTCGCCATTCTGACATTGTTCAAAAATCAAGAAGCTGAGTGAATAAAAATAAGTCTTTGCATGGTGTGGTTCTCATGCAAAAAAAAAGAGAAAAAAGAGAGAGAAAAAAGATAAAAAGATGAGAATTCAAAGCACACACCTTAGACATAATAAAGCAATATGGGCTACAAGCGCTGGTTATGGCACTGTAAAGACTTGTTAACGATGCTTGAAGGTTCCCTCTAACTAAGGCCCTTTCTCGCTTCCTGCTTCTTCATCTCACTCTCCTTGGGATGGTCATCACTTTTTTTTGGAAGCATTCTTGTTACTTCAAGAGGATGGATTGGCTAGGTGTATTGATGTGAGGTCACTAAATGTGGTTGGTTTGAGTTTGGATTTGGGATGAAGTTCTACTCAATCATCTTAATCATGAAATACATAAGGGGCTTTACACAATCTTGTTCTTGGGATTTCATTCCATTCTCTCCTCTCCATCTTTCTTCCCATTTTGTACCGCATTGCCGATTTTATCATTAGTCCTTTTTGGGTTGATGCATTGTTTTTCTTTGGTGAATTCTTGTGGGTAAGTTTTTAACTCTTGCTTCTAAATGACATTCCTAGAGCCTACGGACTCTTTGGTTTGTGGGTTTGTCAAGGCATAAAAGGCATGAGCCTACTTTGGGAAGGACCCACTGCCATTCCTTTTTGGTGAAATTGTTAAGTTCTTTTCTTTAAACATTTTCTGCAATCAATCATCTCTTGTTTCATCCCCATCCATGACATCCATTTTATTGGCGTTTTCATTGTTATTTTTTCCCATCTTTCTTGTTCCTCATATTTTTCCATCTTATAGCCACTGGAGGTTTGTTCTTAGTTGTGGGGACCTTGGCACAAATTTTTTTATTTTCTCCATTTTACTATTCACCTAACCCCTACACCTTGGGTAGTCACCTATGATAAATCTCCGAACTAATTTCTGCCATAACCACAACTCAGCCAATGTGCTTCATATTGAGGTAAGGTATCAATTGCATTGTGGTTTATCTATCCTTGCACATTTGTGACTATGTTGTGTGTGCAGATGATGATCATACAAATAATGGACTAGGCTTGGAGGAAGCACTTAGAATGGACTGGAACTGAGACATTTACGAAAGGAGCAAGTTTGGTGGTGTGGCTATGGATAAACAATGGAAGGCGTAATCTTAACATTGGCAGCAACACATTTTATTTTCTTTCTCTCTTTCTCTACAAGCTGCCAAATAAAGGTTTGGATGTCATTTATGTACAAGTGTTCACCATAATGGTCATGAACGCTAATGTCATAATATGCTTATTGATTCGTTCACTTGGGCACGTTGAGTCTATAATTCCATTCCATTGTTAGTTTTCAATTAGTCAATAATCTCATACCTTCCCAATATTTTGTAAAGAACTTATTCTTTTTCTTCTATACTTGAGGACGAGTTTTCATTCAGTTGTGGGGGTATGTTGAGAGAAGTTACTCTAATTATTAGAGTGGTTACTCTAGCAGTTACCCTGGTAGTTATTCTAATTATTACAGTGAGTACTCTAGCAATTACTATAATTATTAGAGTGGTTACTCCAGTGGTTACTGTAGTAGTTATTCTAGTTATTGAAGTGGTTACTCTAGCGATTACTTTAGCAATTATTCTAATTATTAGAGTGGTTACTCTAATTATTAGAGTAGTTTCTCCCAAGCCTATAAATACAGTGCCTAGGCACACAATTGGGAAATAAGTCTTTTAGCAGTCAGTAGTGAAACTCTTGTAATTTGTTTGAAAGTTAGAGTACTTTCCAAGTGTCTGTAGCAGGAGGTCTAAGTGTGGACAGATCTTTATTCGAGCATTGTGTACCTAAGCACACCTTGTGTACAGCAATAAAGAAAAGCTCTTTGATTTATCCTTGCAGCACTTGAGATTTGTTATCTTTCGCATTTCTTTTATTTTTTTTTCTTATGCATTTATTTTATTTTATGCACTTTACATTTCTGTTATTAGCACAGCAATTCATTTTGATCAATTAAGCAAATCGTTAAATTACACAAGCACGACCACTTCGAGCATGTGTGTAATGCTTGGTAACCCAATAATGATTAGCATTTGGTAATGCTGGTAGTGTTGCACTGGTTCAAGATGTGTATGGCAAGTGGAAACAGATGCTGGTGTTAGGATTAGTTAGAACTTAGTTAATGAGTAGTTAGGTTAAATTAGTCACTTAGTTACCTCTCTCCTTTTCTACTAGCGTAGGACATAAAAACATAAAAACTATAAAAATCATATGCCTCAAGCTTACTTAACCATACAATCGTGACATACAGGTAAGCTTGGGAAGATAACAATCAACCAACCCATCCTTGTTCCACAATGGCGCATAAGCTCTTAGTCCTTGGAATTTGATCGAATCATGCATGAAATGCTCGTATTCGAATGGTTGAGTGTAGGGGTACCTCACCACTCATTAGGTGGTCATATATAAACAAATCAATGAGAAGGAAATCTAAATGGAAAAATCCCAGATCAATTCCATATCGTCACAAAATTCAAACTAGCAACCCATCTCTGATAGTTATGCTCATGTTCATCAAGCAGAGATCAAAAACATCATTGCAACATGTAGTGTCATATATATAGTTAAGTCAGTCATGTAAATCTACCTCCCAAATTTTTTAAGGGGCTCTATTCTCATTTTGTCTTAACTCATGGATGAGTTTTCAATCAATCATGGGGGTATGATAAACTTGATTTTTGTAGGACCACGACATCGTAGGATAAGCTACATCATTGCATATGTGATATCGCAGGATGCGTGCTAGCCTATAAATACAACACTTAGGCACATAAATTTAAAATAGATCTCATTCCATAGTAGCAAAACTCTTTCATTTTGTTTCTATGAATTTAGTCTTTAACATTTAGAAGTATATGCCTATAGTGTGGTGTTGAGTGATTATACGGTGTCTTTATTCAAGTGAATTGTACTTGGACACAATTTATGACTAGCAATAAAGATCAAGATTACTTATCATCATTGCAACATCCACTTAGTTTTCTTTCTATTTACTTGGTTAATCGTTTAATTTACAAGCACTTTCATTTACATGTTAAAAATAAGTGGTATGGATACGACTAGTTTTGAGTGCTAAGTGTGGTTAGTGTTATCACTTGGTACACCCAGTAGTGGTACACTTGGTAACCCCAGTGATGACCGCATGAGTCCAAAGCATGTACAATAGACTAGGATTGGATATCCATTGCCTTAGGATAAAATAGATTTGTTTACTAGTTTACTTAGACTTAAAAACTATTTTCATTTCATCATGTTCACTAGGAGTAATAATGGCCCAACAACATCAATTGTCATATACCTCACGATGAGCTAAACCATACACATAGAATTCAGTAGCTCCACATGGGAAGACAACGATCTTGAATTTAAATCAATTACTAGCATATTTATATTGCCTCATTCACGAATTATGATTTGGTCTTGCGTAATGTCTGTGACTTGTATAGTTGGGTGTTGGATTGCTCCATTGCTCATCACCAAGTTCAAGTAAAGTTAGTGTTAACTTAAGAAACTTTGGTGGACAATCATCTAGCATGAGTCAAGAGACAATTCTTCGTGTTCACAATGGTACAATTGTGTACTTAGGAAAAAAAAAAGCTCTCTATTTTTAGGTGCCTACAAGTGTTTGGTTTAAGTGGATGTATATATTTTCTTACTCCATTGTAGCTTCTTCTTGTAATGGTGAATGTAGATTTCGATGAGACACTTGAGTTGATGAAGTAAACCTTTAATGATTTTCTTGGAATTAGAATGTGGTACCACAAGATTAGACTCTAATATATAAATATTTTGGTTTCGTGGAATATTTTAATGCTGGAATTTCCTGTGTTTCTATATCACTTGTTAAAAGCAAAAAGCAAAAAAATTTTAAAGTAAAAAACATCCGGCTTCTATGCTTTCTAAAATTAACTTAATTTCCTTTCTTATTTAACTGTTTCTGTTCTCTTTAACTGGGTAATCTGCTACTATACCGCTTTGAACTAAATTATTTACTATTACACCACTTTGAATTTTGAACTCAATTTTTTATATTTTTTTGAAAGTAACCATCAAAGCAAAGCGTCTTGCACTTTCAATTTTTGGCGTAGGTCAATACACTCTGATTTCACTGTAATGTTATCGCAAAAGCTTTGTTGCTTCACTTTTTCTCTTTCATGTTTGCCATGAGATTTTGCATTCATTCATTTTTCATTGCATTCAGAAAGGAGCTCTAGAATCAGTGAGAACAAGATCCATCCAAATTTACAAGAAGCTCTACTTCCTGCTTTGGCAGTAACAGAACACTTGAACGATGTAACGGAAAGTAAATTTCTGATGGGATAACTACTTTGGATCGCATGCTTCGCGGCCTTGGATGTCTATCTGTCAGCATGTGCGGCGGATGCTGAGTCTGAACTAGATCCACCTCGAGCCGCGCGCTATCCTGACCCATAAATTTCCCCCCGAGGATGGCTGGTTGGCGGTCTAGCACGGGCAGCTTCCCGAGAAAGTCAAAATCTTTCTCTGGCTGCTCAAATCTGCCGCGCTCCCCGTGCATGCCATGCTGCAGCAGCACGGCATCACGCAAGACACCACGTGTCCGCGCTGCGGCCGTTGCCCTGAAACCCTCAACCACTTCGTCTATGAATGCCCCTGCATGGTCGCCACTTGGCATGCATGCAGAATGCCCCCCCCCCTCGGCGATTTGATGGCGACTCCTGGTCGACGCTGTTGTTATGGCATGCCTGGAAGGTGCGGAATTGCACGGTATTTGCACAGGCGGCTACCCCCCCAGCAGCTTATCCAGCGGACCTGCAGAGCATGGCGGGAGATTGCGGACGCTATGGGGCAGACGCCGACGTACGAACCTGACTGCGCCGTCTACCAGGAAGACGAGGAGCTGTGGCAGCTGGTCTGCCAGTGCGGCTGGGCTGCCCTGCTGCAGAGGCTGGTCGGGGACTGTGACCTTCCTGACAATTCATTCTTTACTAACTGGCGCGACGATCAGACCTACTTCCAAGGCCGAGAAATTCACCTCACGGAAGCCGCCCTGGCCACCTACCTGGGGGTCTCGGCCGCTGGGGAGGTCATCCTGCCGACTTCCCGTGGCCTCCATAACTCTGGTACTTTCTTCGAGGGGGTTTCCCCGAGAACGCAGAGCCGTCAGGTCCCTCGGACTTCTCTCCCGCGCGTCTGGGCTCACGCTGTCGCCTTGGTGGAACGTTTTTTGTCCAGTCGGGCAATGTCTCCAAGCTCCAAGGGCTGCATTTTACTTTTCTGCTGTGCTTCAAGGACGGCACCCAGGTTAACCTGATGCGCTTCTTCCTCGAGGCCCTCCGCCTTAAGAGCCGCGGTCACCACTCGGGGCTAATTTTAGCTCTGTGGCGGGGGGCGGGGGGTCAGGGGGAGCCGGGCCCATCCTCTGCCCCCACTGGGGGTCGTCTCGCTGATGCCCCTTGCTTCCCCCACTTCCTCCACCCCGCCCACTCAACGGCGGCGGGCTGCTTTCAACCTTACCTTGGGACGCCGCTCTCGCCGCAATCTTGCCCCCTCGCCTGACCCCCCAGTGCCCCCCCAAATTGGGAGGCGGAGCTTCAACAGGTGGTCGCTGCAGCTCGGGAGGCCGAGCGACAGACTTCGGAGATTAGGTGGACCAAGACCCTGGCCCAGTGGCTTGCCGACCACGAAGCCCAGCTTCAGGAACAAGCACAACAGCTGAACAGGCAGCATACGCTCATGATGGAGACCTTGCGGGCCCAGCTCACGAATGAGCTTCGGGATCGAATCAGGGAGGAGCTACGTCAGGAGGAGGCGGCGGCCCGGGAAGAGCAGGAGCGCCTGCAAGAGGAGTAGGAGCAACGGCAACGGCAACTCAATCGGGCCCATCAGCACAACGCCCTCTAGTGGCTCGAGGGGGGGGGGGCGCTGCCCGCATAGCATTTTGGGCATTAGCTGTGAGAGCTCCTGGGGGGAGCTCAGACGCCACATTAGACGCACGTCCGCTAGATTCCACCCTGACGCGGGGGATTCCTTGACGGACCGGAGCAGGCGTGAGGCTCTTATGCAGGGCTTCCAGCAAGCCGCAAACTTCGTGGACACCGAGGAGCATCGCGCCACCCTGGACCTGCTTCATGAGCTGGAGCGGCCTCGGTGTGCCTGTCGCCAACTGCCGACTCACCCCTAGCTTCCCCCCCGCCACTGCCCTACTGCCCCCCCCATTTTCTGTTGATGTCATCTTGTCTGTTTGTTGGGGTTGTGCCCCCCCTGATGGGGGTGCACCCCCCCTTCTCCCCCCTCTCTTTTTTGTTGGGGGTGCGCCCCCCCCTTCTCCCCCCTCTCTTTTGTGTGTTGGGGGTGCGCCCCTCCTTTTCCCCCCTCTCTTTTGTGTGTTGGGGGTGCGCCCCCCCTTTTTGTTGGGGTTTTTGAGGTTTGTATGGTTCTGTGGTTCGGTGGCTTAGCTCGGTGTCCTCCGAGTTTGATCTTTTGTGGGTTTCTGGGGCCCCCCCCTTTAGGGTGGGCCACCCCTAGTCCCCCACCGCTTGTACTTGTATACTCATGTACCATACTTCAGTAATACATACCCGAACATTCTCTCAAAAAAAAAAAAAAAAATTGATTTCTTTGCGGTTCTTCTTGTGTAAAATAATGTTCCGTTACCCTACGATAATTTTTAGTTTGACTAGGTGCACATGGCAACATATGATTGTTCTACAAGAAAACAATGAAAGCATGAAACTGATTGAATGTTTTAATTCCATCCTTCAACAGGCATAGAAACAAAGTTTTCCACCTATTCACATTAGAACAATATATCAAACTGTCCCATTTCCAAAATATATACTTGACAAATAACTGAACACATAATGCGTTTATTAGATACATATATGATTCCTCTGCGCATTCCAAACTGGAATTACAAGATTAAAACTAGCACAAACGTTTCTGTGAAATACAGTGCATAATCTTACCCTTCCACAACGAAATCAGACAGTAGAGAATACAAGATGCTATATTATTAAAAATCACATATAATCTTGCAGCACTAAAGATTAGATTCACTGAAAGAAATGTTAAAGTCAATAATCAAATATTATTGGTCCTTCCAAAATCATGCACCAGGTCATGCACACAAATAATGAAATCAAGCATCTATTGGACAGGTGCTTGATCTCCTGAACTTCCAACGGAGAAGTTTACTATATCTCTTTGTGGCTCTGTACCAATCCTTCTGGCTTCCATATGCAGATCAGCAACTTTAAGGTGCTTGATTTCTCAAACTCCCATTGGAGGCGCTTCATTCGCTGAACTCCCATTGAAGTGGTTTTGGAATGGGGGTTATCTCCATTCATAACCCTGCACCAGACCTTCAACTGTCCAAATGCGGATGAACCTACTTTCAGGAATGCACAACAGAGCTCCCCGTCCATGTTTTAGAATTCCTGCAATGGCAATGGTCACCATGGGTAGATCTCTAGAACCTTTCATACACAGGGATTGCTCATCTGCCATGAATAGTAAAATTGAAATAAACCAAATGAAGCTTTATCATGTTGGAAGACCTACAGGATTTACTGGGGAGATATTATTTAGGCTCTATAAATTGACCGAGCACTAAGCACTAATGGGCATCAAAAACAAATTATTCAAGAGCCTTTTGCTATAACATTATAAAGCTGTTTCATATTGATAATCATAGCAAAAGCAAAACAAAAAAGAAAAAGAAAAAGAAAAAGAAAACACATGCAACTCATTTTCAGGGGCTCATGATTTGCATAACCTACAAATACACTCTTCTCATCAAAGTTGAATCCATCTTCCCCTTTCAGTTGTCAGATAATTAACGAGTGAATAATGAGTGTTTCATCTTTGTTTGCTTGACGAAACAATGGCATATCATAGGCATTAGCTCCCATCCCATCCACCAAATTAGGAACCCTGCGTGCATTTATTGCAATCTCTGGTGGAAACCAGAGCTTTGGCAATGGAGCGAAAGACCTAACATCTCATCCCAAACGTCGTAAAGCACCATCAGATGGTTAGCCTATGTTAAACCACTACGGATTCTCTTCTGGAAAGCCTGGCAATCCCAACGATGCCAAAAGTGGTACAGCACTCCTTTGTATACCAACCACAGCAACCACTTGCAGAAGGTGCCTGGACACCCCTCATAGTGATTAACTAAGTAACATGTTCTATGTTGATGTCTGGTCCTAAATTTTTCCACGGAATTATGTTGAGGTTCAACTCTGAACACTCTCATTCAATGAATCAGAGACGATGGATGCAAGGCTGAGAAGCAATATCCCAGGCCCGCCTACCGATTGAAGCAGCTTTCCCTTCTGCAACAGTTTTACAGATTAGCAGATCTGCTAAAAAAAAAAAAACCAAAAATTTTTGCCATGAAGCAATGGAAATTAAAATTAAAGAGAGTAGACAAGGTACCTGTGTTTCTATGATCCACCGGCACACATTTGTCAGATCATGTGTGAAGTGATTATCAAATCTATCGTAAAAACACAAACACAGGATCCAACAGGCCAGGACCCCTTAAAATCAAGCTGCAGAGAAGAAAAGAACACACCGTTATGGAAACTGGAGAGCCTGTACAGTAGGCAAGTAAAAGAGGCTTCTTCTACTACTACTGTTAGACGTGCAAGTTTGTGGTTGAAAAAAGGGCCAAACACAAGGTTCCTATCGTGCTGGTGCTGAGCAAGTAATTTCTGAAATGGCGATATTGACCAATTCCTCTAACAAATCCTCACCGAACCTTAGCACGAACCGGTATCTTCTGCAAGTTGCACCAATAAAAAAAAATTTGCTCTGGAGATTTGTGATTCTACATAAATTTTGACTTGCTTAACTGTTAGCGTGCGTGGGATTCAGAAGCGCATTACACAATGGTTACGTATTGCATTATTTTAATAAAATTTTGTCTCATACATTCAATGGTCACCTTGCCTGGCCTCGTATTGTTCATTACCACTGTTACATGCTTTTTCTTGTCTTTTTATTTTGCATTAAAATATTACCCATCTTCTTACCAGAAACTTCGTTTCATTGTCAGGTGGCAACGTGAATCTTAGCAGAAACTTCACTTCATTTTTAAGTGGCAAGCAAGCAATCAGAAAACAAGGGAGTATGAATGAATAAACAACCACACGGAAATCACGAAAGGGCTACTTTGGTAACCAAAAGCACAAGGGCCAAGTTTGGGCCATACGGAGAGGGGACGGGGCGTGCCAAGAAAACATTGCATTTGCATGGATGGGCCTTTGGGAGCGTCAAAGGTTCCGCCGTGTCTCACACATTCACGCGTGTTGTTGTTTATTGTTCATTGCTGGTTTTTGCTCTGTTTCCCATCTCTGTGCTGCTGAAAAAAGAAAAAAACAAAACAGGGTCATCGTCATGGGTCATCTGTCATGAACATGATGACGGATGGCTGGGCCATATGCATTCTCATGATGCTCTGTTTTTACTTTCCTCCATTATCACTAGGATTTCCTGCGTCCTAAAGGTTTTAGATCATCGTATGTGAGGTGAGATACTGGGCTGTGCTTAGTTTAGTTATGTTGTGCCTTCTTATAATGTGGTCAGCTTCAACATGGCCTGCAGCCCTACTCAAAGGTTGTCATTGAACAAAAGTATTACCAGAAATGATTTGTTATAAATTTCGTTAAGGCGTAAGGTTTAAGGCTTAATTTCATTCTTGGAAAGATTGGATTGAGTAATAAAAGGGTTTCATATTGCTGGGATTTTGATTGTTGCAGAGACTATATGTTTGGCCAGGTTATAGCTCTTGGGTAAGGAGATGGATTTGATGCCCTCCATACTTTTGCAAATTATCTTGCTTCAATTTAATAGTGATATTGCTATAATGGATGTAGAAAATTTCAAGTTTATTGCCGATCATGTAAATGTGTTTAGGTACATGAGCACTCAAATAAAACTATGTATAATCTTATATATCCACACTATAGGCACTCAAAGAAAAAATATTCTAACTCTAGAGGAAAGAAACTACAAGAATTTGGCTAACTCTATGATTGAAAAGGTGTCATAAATGCAAGGGATGAATGCATTTATATAGGCATTGATGTATCTACGTCAACGCATCCTATCATGCATTAACAGTGATACGTCAATGAGGTTGCATCGACGAGCATGCATCGACATAGCCTATCTTATTGATGTTTCATCATACCCCCATGACTGACTGAAAATTCATCCTTCATGGAACAAAAGTAGGATTGAGCTTCTTACAAAATTTGGGGAATGAAATTTATTAATTAGAAGATAAACCAATTGACTAACTCTGTGTTAGATTAAATATTATTACAAAAATGAGTTCCCATTACAACAAAATTAGACACTTTACAAAATTTTTAGCAGAAACTTGTAAGATAGCCAAAGACGTGATGAACTCTCAAATAGTGCTTGGAGGTAAAGACTCCTATGGCTTTGATGGTCCTTCATCCCATCCCAGTGTTGCTAAAGGTTAAGGTTGACCTACTACTATCAATGCTAATTTTAAGAGCTTGAAAGAACCTAGTAGTGCTTTCATCTTTTCTTCCTTGCTCTATGGATTATAAATAGTCCACATGGCTTCATTGATGTGGGCTAATGCAAAAATATCCCACCAGCATGACATTGAAGGAAACAACTCCTTCGTATTGACAAACTAGGTTGTAAAGGTTTTACTTTCTATGTAAAATGTCCTTACAAGATTCTGTAGTTCTTGGTAGTTGTTTGTTCTCCTTGCTAGGTTCTCAGAAATATACCATTGATCAATGAATATGTTCCTAAGAACTTCAAGCTTCATGTTGGCTATTTTCAACTTTTGTTTCATCTCCTTACAAAGCTTGAATTCCACCTTATAGGGGAGGTCAGAATTGGCAACTTGCTTCTCCAACTTGGTCCTCAAGCTTCCTACTATTAGCATCGCTAAGTTTTCATAACGGAGGTTGGCAAGCTACATATACTCCATCATCTCCTTAATTTGTAAATCCTTTAGGCATACTTCAACCTTGTTAAATACATTTATTCCATCAATTTTGGGCTACCATACGCCACCTCTTTGCTAGAGTTGTTGGAGAACCTCATTCATCTTCACCTTTATCATTTGAATCTCCTTTTCATTGATCTTTTTAAGGAGCCCAACATAGTCATTGTAGTGATTTTTTACATGTTCAAACTTTAGAACTTCCTTCTTCCAAACAGCTACCTCAATGACAATTTTCTAGTGAATAGCACAAGCTTCCTCTATTGAGACATTATGATTTTTGGCTACCAATCTCCTCAAGTCTAGGTTCACCTTAGCAAGTTTCTCCTACTACTAGCATATGTTCTTAACCAATTGGTCTTTTTTATGCTTAGCATTATGCAAGTACTGATTATCCTTTCTAAGGATCAAGTTTTCTTTTGGACTTGAGATATGTCCTTGTCAATGTTAAAAGTCATGGCTTTTGACAAGGACATGTTAAGGATTACTTCCTCCTTTGCATTCTCAACTTGTTGGAGTTTTAGTTGAAGTTGTTAAAAAGCTTCATCTCTTATAAGCTTAGGTCTAAGAATGGTAGGGTCGGATAGACAGACACACAACTTGCTACCTTTTGTGACCAATTGCTAATTGGCTATAGCGACCTCCTCAATTATGCATTGGAAATAAGAAAATTGTCCCTTATCTTGAACAGTTGTGATTGGTTTATAGTGATTTCATTTGGATGATCAAAGATCTCTAGAAGTAGTTTCTCAGTCCCAACCAATCTCTCCAATACTTCTTTGTGCTAAGTAGTGCTCATTTGATCACTCCCTACTCCTATGGATACATGGATGTTTATCTTGGTGGCAACATTAGGTATGATCACCACAGGATCATTTAAGGCTTCTATTACACTATTAGCCACCACCTCCACTTGTATCTTTTGGTCTTTGTGCTACATGACCAAGATGGTCTCCCCCTCATCCTCCTCCAACATGACAGATAAGGTCATACCATTTCTTGAAATTTTAGGAAATGTTTGTCTAGGAATGGACACTATGACCTCTTGGACACTTGGATTAGGCATAGTTGATGCCTAGTTCATTTGAATGAAGAACAACAAGGAAGTATCACTATCCAAACAACCTTGCAATGTTGTTTAAGTGGCTTATGGCTAGATGGTAGACTAATGACTTCCTACCACTTGCATAACTTTGTTGTTTCTACATCTACTAATCTCTAAGCTATCTTAGTCATTCTTTAGCTATAAGCATTTCTAGTGTAGTCTATGGGGCTACATGTGATGGAGGTGGTCATTGCTCCTCTTCTTCTAGCTTAGCTACTGTCTTTTCTTTTATCATTTCCTGCCATGAGGCAATAAATGCATGGTGGATCACATCATTAGAGTAGCAAGCTATGCCTCATCTTGTAAACAACTTGTAGATGAAACATGGAAAGGGAAGTGTCTTCCTTCCCTTCTTATTTCCCTTAAAGAATTTCTTAATCTCCAAAAAAATAAGTTAGGAAACGTGGACTAGGAACTTCCCTCTTAGAGCAATGCATGCTCAAGCAGAGAAAGTCATAACTGTACTAGGTCTCACCATTGGGTTAAGGTGATAAGCTGTAATTTTAAAGTATGCTATCTCTACCTTTGTGAGAGCATTGTACTCCTTCCAATCCACCCCATAACATTACTAAACTGACTCTTTTTTAGCTTATAGGTTCACTTGCATTGAGATTTTAGCCAATGTTATCCTTGTGTTAAGCAAACCAAGGGCCTCTATAATGGCCTCAACAAAGTAAGAGATGATGATGTCTTTGATTTGCATTGATGTGTTTGCTTGTTAGTTATTCCAAAATAGGTAAGTCTCTCCCATGTATCATTCTCAACTATTAGAGAGAATGAGCTACATGGGAGACCCTTGTAGTTTCATGCAAATCTTCTTTAATGCTAGTTCCAAGAAGAATACAAAGTTCAACTCCTAGAGAATAGATCTTTAGACCTTCTTGGTCTTGATCGTTTCTAGGTAGGCCTCCATGAGAGTGACCTTTAGGCTAGACCTTGGTCTAGAAACCTTGTCCTATCTAGATTGGCTAGTTTTCATTATGGGAATTTGTTGACCAAATTCTACCTTGGTCTCCTCCCGAAGGGGTCTTATGGCATGGGCCACCTTGACAGCTTATTCTTAGGACTATTGTTGTTATTGTTGTTGTTGTCCTAGGTTGCTTCTCCTTAGGCTATGAAGGTTTTCCTACCTATGATCCTTATTTTAATGCCATCTATGATCATAAACATAACCCTTGATTAACATTTTACTTTATAACCCTTAGTTATTTTGATACCTTTCTTGTTAGATCATGTTATGTTTAATTAATGTGTGTTTAAAATTTGTTCATTTAGGTGTTGGTTTATGATCTTGGCTTATTATATTATTTTAATATTATTTAATTCCATTGGCTATTGGAGTTTATTGGTTTATCTTAATCCTATATGATGATTGATTTAATATTATTTTAATGGGTTGACCATGGAGAGTTAGAATAAATTTCAAAAACATTTCTACAAAAACCAAGGATTTTTATCTCCCATAATGTAGATCTTACCTCTAGTAGCATGAGGATCAAAAAATGGAGGAACATGTAGTAGTAGTTTGAAAGTTATGGTGTTGGAAAGGTTCTTAGGCTTTGAAAAATGGAAAAAACTACTTTTGTTGTTTGGAAAAATGTTGCAAAATAAGCCAAGTCACACATGTATTTATAGCATTTTTTTACTATGTCAATAGGATGCATTGATGGGGTTACATCAACTCATCCCTCTACATTGATGGGAATGCATCAATGTAGTCATACTTAGCAAAGTTGTGCTTTACAAAAAGGAGGAAGTTTAATTGAGTTTTTGGATGAAACAAGAGCCTAATGGAAGCCAGAAAGATGTAGAATGATGGAAACAACATAGAAGAGGATGATGTTGATGTACGAGAAGAAATTGGAGCAAATTTAGATGAACTTGAGATGCCAAAGGGAAATAAAATTGGATGTTTGAATGTAAGTTGATGTGATTGATTATAGAAATAACTGATAGATAAGAATTTTAAGTTGAGGTAGATGGACATGAATGCAAGTGGATCCTCCCCAAAGTAGGCTTAGGCCTCTGATGGCCTAACATGCCCTCATTACAAGAAGTCCATAGGCATCAACGATGATTAATGGTCATTTCAAGTTGACATCCATAACAAAAAATGAGCCATCGTAGGATTATATGATCATCATAACAAATAAATTAATTGATCATGATATAAGGTAATGGGATGATGTGTGATTAGTTGAGAATGATGGTAGAAAGACAAGTATGGATAGGTGAACTTCATCTAAGTCACATGAGATGCTTGTGAAATTTGTAATTAAGATGATTTGATATCATCTCATTCCTAGTTGAGACCAAGTCCATTCCATCTTTAGTAACTCTGCATTAACATATCCTTTCCCTTTGACCATTAGGAGTTCATGACAATTCCTAAAAGATAACCACCACTCTAAGAGAAGAAGAAAAGAGAAGCAGGAAGAAAGAGCCTTAGTTAGAAGGGTGCTTTTAGGCATGGGTAACATGTCTTTCTAGCCCCATAACTAGTGCTTGTAGCCCATTATTGTGTTTAAGGGATTTACTTTGAATTCTTTTCTATGATTGTTTTTTTCTCATGTGAATCACACCATGCAAAGACATGCTTCTTGGTTATTAGTTGATGATAGGAGTTGTGATATACCAATGGAGAAAAAACATAAAACTTGAGAAAGAAGTTCGAAAGAGAATATGATAGGTCCCCTTGAACTCACATCCTTTTTCATTCCTTCTTGATCTTTTACAATTTTGGTAAGTAGCAAGATCATTGGTTACTTTTAGTTATAATTTGGAAGGACCTCATGCTCCCAAAGTGCAAATCTTTCTTGGAATAAATGGAAGGAATGGATGTTATGGGCCCATTGCCTGATATCATTAGAAAATTAACAATTTGTTAATAGAGGATATAATTCAAAGATGAAGTTTCCCCCTTTAGTAAATCAATCATGACATTAATGGCTACATTCTTGAACTCTTGGTATTAACAATGGTAATGGAAAAATTAAAGGTTCCTTATAAAATGAGATAAAACACTAAAAATAAGAATTAAAGAAAAGGAAAAATATATAAAATAGTTGATAAAATTTTCAAGAAAATGAAAAACATATGAAGAACAATGTAAAACAAAAAGGCAAAAATTTGGGTTAGTCCTCTCAAGATATTAGAATGAATGGCCATCTCCCCCACAACTAAGTTGAGAGGAGGAGATTCAAAAAATATAGCATGCTTGCTCTTACTTTAAGGTGTTGGTATTGGTGATTAGTAGAGGTTCCAGAAATGACTTCACTTATTGAATGTTAATCAACAAATGTTGCTAAGCTTGATGGATGGTAGATAGTCATGACATTAGAAGGAAAAGTTGCATAAATGATGTAAGATCCTTTCCATAGCATTTAAAACTTAGTATGTTGTGGTGCATGCATGGGGTTCCAATAAAGGACCATATTGCCAAGTTGGAATTTATCTTTTCTTATGTATACATCATGATATTGTTTTACATGTGCATTGTGCACAGCATTAATTCTCAAGACTACTTTGTTAGTTCTCATCCAGCACATTTAGTATCATTAGACATTCTTTATGTGCTAGACTAAGGTCAAGATCATAGGTAGTTGAGAGTATATAGAACTTAGCTTGGATTGGAAGTATTGGCAGTTTTCCATATACTAACTCATAAGGAGAGTAACCTATAGGAGGTTCCTAAGTTGATCAGTATGCCCAAAGAGCATCATTGCATTTCATACTCCAGTCCTTTCTATATTGACTAATTATTCATGTTAGAATCATGGTTATCTCTTTGTTAGTAACTTCAGCTTATTCATTAGCTTAGGGGTGGTACGGGGTTATCAATTTATGTTGTATCCCCAAGTGTTACATTAGTTTTCAAAAAGTATATCTTGTAAAGAAAGTTCCATTATCTAAAATTAGTGCCCTTAGCACACCAACACTATTTACCACATTTTTCTAAACAAATCATGCTATAGTGGAAGATGAACAATTAATGAAAATTGTAGCTTTGGCTCACTTGGTACAATAGTCAATAGTAATAATGATGTATGCCTTCCCATTGGACATGGAGGTGATGGATCTCATGAAGTCAATGTCCCAAAGGTCAAAGGATCATGATTCCTCCATCTTGTTAGCAATGCTTGCACAAATGGAAAAAATGATAAGCATCCTTGAAAATGATTGACTAGAACTATCTTGCTATGAAAATATCCACATCCATCCTTCTTCCTACATAATGGTCCCCACAAGGATCTTCATGAGCATCTTGGAGGATTTGAAGTTAATTAGCATTCAGCACATGCCATCACGTCAAGTAATCTACACAAACCTTGTAAAGGTAACCTTGGATTTCCAAATAGTACTTTACTTAGTAAAGAAACTATCATTTCTTCTTACTATCCCATTCTTGTAGAGTCTCATAAGTAAGAAGCTAATTACCAATTAGTTTTCTCAGGCTCTAAAATATCAATGGATTTGACAAAGAGGAGTTCATTTGGGAATTGATCAGATAAAGGCACCTCATTCACTTTTCCAACTCATCATAGTAGAGGTAATTGATTAGAGCTTACATTCTTGATGCCCTTTCTGTCCATCATCATAAGATCAAATTCTTGCAAAATCATCATTCAACTTATGACACATGGGCTTACCAATAGCTTGTTCATTAATAAATGAATGGCACTATGATTAATATGTATAAAAAATTTGTATCCAAGCACATAGTGCCTAAATTTTTCTAGAGAGTATACCACTACCATAATCTCCTTCTCAGTGGTGATATAATTCAGTTGTGCATCCATACTGCTTATGCTTATATAATGGATATAATATGGATTTTTTTGATCATTCAATAATGTAAGCATTATTCCCAATCATAGTTGGATTCATTTTGTCATGATATGGAATGGTTTGGACTAATCTAAAGCACATAGAATTGGAGGTTCTATGAGCTTTTGCATTAGCTATTAGAATGCTTATTCACATTTCTTGGTCTAGTCAAACAATGCATCCTTCTTTGCTAGCTCCACCAGTAGTTTTGCAATTTTTGAAAAGTTTTTGATGAAGTGCCTATAGTAACATGTGTATCCAAGGAATGACTACACATCTTTTACTATTTCAGGTTGTTAAGTACTTCCTTGGATGATCCTTACTTTTCTAGGTTCATGTTAATTTCTTTCTCTAAAATTCTCTACCCTAAGACTATGCCCTATTACATCATCAAATGGCTTTTCTACCAATTAAGCCATAAGTTGTTCTTCACACAACATTTCAGCACTTGCTCCAGATGGTCCAAGGCTTACTTAAAGTTGATGCCATAGGTGGAGAAGTAGTCCATGAAGACCTCCATACCACTACTAATTTGTTGTTGAAAAATGCTAAGCACTAGGAGTTGGAAGGTGGCAGGGGCATTGTAAAGGCCAAAGGACATCTTTTTGTATGTAAAAGTTCCCTAGAGACTTGTGAAGGTTATTTTGGCCTGATCCTCTAATGCTATCTAGATTTGGTTATAGCCATTATAACTATCTAGAAAATTGTAGTAGTGATGACCTACAATAGTATCTGGCGCTTGGTTCATGAACGATAATGGAAAATGATGTTTGAAAGTTGTCATATTCAAGAGCCTATAGTCTATGCAAATTTTCTATTTACTATCTTTCTTTGGTACAATGATGAGCAGGATAACCAACTCACTATCCACAATGGGATAAATGAATTTTTCCTTAAAATTTGTTCAATTTAATCCTTAACAACTTTCTTAAGCTTTGGATTTAACCTTCTCGGCGGCTACCTTTTTAATTTAATGGAGGAGTTAGTATAGATTTGATGTTGGCATATCTATGGATCCCTATTAGTTCATGATATAACTAGATAAATTTTTTTGACCATATGTTTATCACTCAAAAATTTTATTTTTTTTTGATTAACCAAGTTTGGCATTGATAATTACCAACTTTTCATTGTCCAGAAAAGAATATTCTAGATTATCTAATGACATTTTAAGTTCAAGGTGCTCCTTCTTGAAATGATTTGGGATCTCCAACTTCCCCTAATCCATCTTAGTTTGTGCATGGAAAATTTGGCTATGGATATGCTCTATTTCATCTATATTATCAAAGTAGATACTTGTGAGGCTTTCTACTAGTTCCATGCATACGTTTGAGTCTGCTCTGATATCTGTTGTTAGCCATTGGGTACCTTCCTATTTTGTGACTACTCCATACAAGCACCTTTGAACATTGGATGCCTCAACACACTTATTGCATGCTGTGATGGATGTGCTTTTCATGGCCTACATCCTTTGCATGCAATGACATCTTATGTCACTATATGTGATGCATGGAACTTTCTTCTTCTCTATCTTTCCAAATTCATTTTCCTTAGAGATCTCCAAGGAAAGATCTTAGATCTCCAACTTGGCATCAATTATGTTAAGCCAAGCCCTTTTCATAATAATAGGAAAGTCACCCTTATAAGTATCCACATGAATCACTAGGAAATTAGCATGATAAGACCACCCATAGATAATGATAACTATTTCCTCTACTAATTTCTAATGGATAATAATGGACTGATCTACAAGATCTGGTCTAATGTTACATTTCTTTAGTGAAGATAAGTTCTAGCTCTTGTACATTTCTTATGAGATCAAATTCACTATAGAGCTTGAGTTCAATAGAGAATTATAGGGATTATTTGCTACAATCTATAAATAGATAAGGAGACTCCCAAGATTAGATCATTTTCTAGAAAGATGACCAATGTTAATCCAATCCATGATCGCATAGGTCAACATAAAAATATGTACATTGGAGGATCTTTGGTTTGAAGGAGGCTTGAGAGTGATTTAAGAAGTAGAAGAAGTAGGGTTAATAGCCACAAGTGTTTGCAAGGAATTTTGTGAACTTTTGAGCCTGAAGAAACCTCTCTTTCAAGGTTTATGCTTCACACCACTTAGATGGTTATCCAACTATAAGTCAATGGCTCTCATGGTTTTTCTTTATTTTCGTTGTAGTGGAATTTCTCCTCAGATAGGTGGAGACGGTGGCAAAGAGGTGGTGTTAGATGGTGTAGGGTTAGGTGAGGTATATTGAAAAGGATAAGTAGAGGAAGATTTAGGTCATGGAGTCTGGATTCCATAATATTTTGCAGGATACTATTGGTGAGCAAAAGAATTACAACTAATAGAGCCATGAAGAGATACAACCTTCTAGACATAATATCCATAAGGATCTAGATATCGATAAGGATATTGTTATCATGGTGACAACATCCCCCACGATTGTGGGTTTTGCCACTATTGATATTGCATCTGAGGTTGAGGTGATGTTTCACTTGGATAATACTGTGTTTGGTAAAACTACTACTTGTAATTACCTTATGGGTAACGCAATCTATTAGGTGACTACCTTTTTGTAAATTTTTTATTTAAGATGTACACCCCAAATTCTTGTAGATATGACAGCATGGGACAACATCCTTTAGGATGTTCATACTGGTAGATATCACATTCATCATCATCTATTTCTAAATCTACAACCTCATTGACCACTACAGCCTTTCCTTTCTATTGATGATAATCCCTTTCTATAACTTTCCTTTTCCTTTTGTCTCGGTTACTACTTCCTT
This sequence comes from Gnetum montanum, assembly GCA_015680685.1. Classification (NCBI taxonomy): domain Eukaryota; kingdom Viridiplantae; phylum Streptophyta; class Gnetopsida; order Gnetales; family Gnetaceae; genus Gnetum; species Gnetum montanum. The sequence continues at coordinate 77,982 of MNCI01027017.1, forward strand.
GCACTACCTTCTCCTCCATAATCTTAAGAGTAGTTTGAAAATTTCATCTAAGGATTTTCATATTTTGTCTACCTTGATATTTCAGTAATAGATTTTTATATGGTTAAGATCTTTCTCTGCACCACTTCATCTAGTGGTGCTTCCTCCTTTAAATCATAAAAATGTATCTTCTTCTTGTGAATGGAGAGGTCTCTATTGTATTCCTTCCCACTTTCACATTTTTTCAAACTCTGCTCCACACCCCCTCCTCGTTTCTTCTTTTGTTACCTTTTGATTAGCCTTTGGATCTAATGGGCTTGCATTTCAAAAAGTATTTATTAGGCTAGACCCAAATAGTTTCTCATGTTTTAATTTAGAGCCCATCTATTATGTGGCAAAGTTTCTCTTTTTAAGAGAATTCATAACTTAGGCATTGGTGCAAGAGAGAATAGTACCTACCCAGAGTCACATCTAAGGACTCATGATTTTCTTACTTCCATCCTTGGATCTATTTCCTCAAATTAGACACTTTTGAGTACATTTGGTACTTATCGTTAAACAACTCCAGCATTGTACTCCATCTGTAAATGGATTCTAGCTTCAAACACCAGTACTAGCTTTATGCTTCTTTGATAAGTATCCTTCAAAATAATTTTACTTACTACCCATTTATTCTCAATGTTTTGTAAGATGCAGGCATTATGGAAAGCTTATAGAGGATGTTGGGGATCAACATTATATCCCCCTTCAAATTTGAAGATATTGTTCATGTCCAACCTTTTAATCTTGCCATATTTTTTATTCATAGTAGAAATCTTGACTACTTTTGAAACATTCAACATGTTTCTAGTGGCCAAAAAAGGCTCATCATCATCATCATGTCCATGGTGGCTCCTATTATGATCATGCTTTCTATAGCAAGTTCTGTTGTGCCTTCTTTCTTGGTGATGCTCTTGTTCTTGTTTGTCTTGACTTCCATCTTGGTTTCCTTCATCTCGATGGAACCTCCTATCATCTTCACCTCAATCCTAATCAATCCTATCTCTATCTTTGTCATGGCTTCCCTTGTCAAAATTCAAGGATGAGGAGGATGGTGAAGGTAGATGACTAGGAGAATGGTATCTTCTAGTCCTTCTCTTTTGGCCCTTAGCCTGATCCTTCTCCTTGTTTTTATCCTTCTCTTGGTCATTCTTCTTGTCCTTGGATGAATGACTAGAAGACTTATCTTTTAAGGCTCTTCGACCTTTGGACTCTATCGTTCCTTCACCAAGGTTCTCCAAGGTTGACTACAATTGTTGATGAAGGGTATCCTCCTAAAAGAAAAGAGGAGACTTTGTGTATTGATAGTGCCTAGAAAAAAATCCTATCCTTCTTTATGTGGCTATAGGAACAATGGTGGTGACATTTGTTTGCTCTTGGAGGATTCATAGCAAGTGAAGAAGCATCAAAGTGTTGCGTTAATGGACCCTTGTTGGTCTGGCCTTGTTGACAGGCCCTCATTAATGTGGTCCCATTTATGTGGTGTTGCTCCATCGACAAGGTCACATTCACGTTGCATTTGTTGCATTTATTGGACCCTTTCAACATAGCTCCATAGTAAAGTTGATAAATACATGCTCACCAGTCATGTTTATAGGAGGTCAAGTCATAGTTATAGTAGAGCTCTTGCAGTTTTATCATTTGAGAGTTAGAATATTTCTCTAAGTGCCTACAATAGGAGTTAGAAAGTATACAAATCTTCATTTGAGCACTGATGTACCTAAGCACACTAGTGTGAATGGCAAAAAATAAGCCTTTTGATCAAACCTTGCAACACTTGGAATAGATTAATGATTTATTTCTACATTTACTACTTTCATTAATTATGCAATTAATTAAGCTAAACTAGACTTCAATTGATTAATTAAGTAATTAAGCTAAATAGATTAAACACATAAGTATGACTACTTTGAGCATAACATATAGTACTTAGTAATCCTAACAGTGCTTAACACTTAGTAGTCTAGTAGTGTTGTATGCATTTAGGATGTGCATGGAAAGTGGGACTAGATACTTATGTTAGGATTAGTTAAAGATTAATTAAATTAGATTTTAAATTACTTCATTTCTCTAATTTAAAGCACTAGGAACATAAAACATAAAATAATAAAAATCATATGTCTTGATTACACGTAATTGGGAAGACAACAAATGATTGCTAAGGCAAGTTCACTTCCTAGAGGCTAGTGTACAGGAAGCCATAGAGTCCATGGAATTCAACTAGATCACATGTGAATGCTTGTGATTCATATGGTTGAGTGTAGGGGTACTTTTTGCTCATCATTGGCATTGTTGTTGGGGATTTTTTTTTATTTGAAACATGCACTATCTAGGTTTAGTGAACATCGTTAACATTATTGGACAAACCCTAAGGTCATAATCATTTTCACGATAACTATAATCACATAAGCACACTGATATCTTATTTGTATTGCAAAATGAATTCTTCTCATAGGCATGATGATACTAAACTGCTAGTCCTTCAAGAATGTAAGGTGGTGTATACTCATCCAGATGAGTATGTGCCTAAATTCATCTACATCCTACATTAGGATGAACAACTGCAATGATGAGTATGAACAGAAACATTTTAATACCTCCTGATTGATCTATGCTTGGGATGCAACCTAAAACTCTTAGGAGATTAGACATCATAGATCTTTAAGATGAGTATGTTGTACATGATTATAACTATCAGGACTACCATCCCATTAAAACACAATGCAGGAGAGATCAACACCAGGAGAAGCATCATGAGATAATGAAGGGGAAATGATTCACCAATCCCTTGTTCCTACTTAACTAAAATAACAATGATGATCCTTCTTCTAGGGATTCTCAACATGAAGATTCTCCACCCCTTGTTATTGGTGATGGGGATGCAACACTAAATTTGTAGTCCACTCTCAACAATCCAAGTTCAAGAAAAAATAGAAGTTAAGGCAAGGACTCAAATAGACATCAGGATGAGAAGAAAATTGATGAATGTGGCCATGATAATCATAGAGGAGTTGGAAAATATCACAGTGGTGGCAATTCTCCTCCCTCTTCATCCTCTTAATCTACATCTTTTTCTTCCTCTTCTAATTTTGACAAATGCTATAGAAAAAACAATCATGATGAAGGGGAACAACATGACAACAATGATGATCATTGGGCCCACCATGAATGAAGAGGTAGTAGAGGGCATCATTGACTTCATTGAAATAATGATGATGATGAGCCTTTGCTAGCAACTCAAAGCATGTTAAATATTATAGAGGTCATAAAAATTCCAACACGCATGTGAAAGATAGTTGGATCAAACAACTTGATATGAGCAATATTCCTAGATTTGAGGGGGGGATATAACTCTGATCCACAAACACATATTTAAGATTTTCATGATGCTTGTACCTTACAAAATATTAAAAATGATTGGTAGAAATTAAATTTATTTCCTAGGACACTCATCAAGGAAGCATAAAGTTGGTACTGGTCCTTGGAGTTGGAATTCATTTGTAGGTGGAGTACAATGCTAGAGTTTTTTAATGATAAGTATTAGACATACTCTAGAGTGTCTAATCTGAGAATGTATATCCAAGGATGAAAGTAAGGAAATCATGAACCCTTGGATGCTACCATGGGTAGATACTATTCTCTCATACACCAATGCCCTAGCCATGATTATTCTTAGCAGGAACATCATCGCCATATCATAGATGGATTTATATCAGAAACAAGAACTCTTGTTGTATATGCCTAAAAGATACTATCAGAACTTAGAGCCCATTAGATTTGAAGGCTAATTGAGCAAGTAGCAAAAGAAGAAGGAGAGTTAAGAAAATAGGAAAGTACTAAAGAATACAACAAGGATCCTTCCATTAAAAAGAGGGAGGTCCAATTTTGTGATAGTGATGAGGAGTCATCACTTGATGAGGTGGTGAACAAAAAGACCTTGCCAAATCAAAAATTTATGTCTAAAATTTTGGTAGGTAGATAAAATGTGGGATTTTTTGGATGAAAAATTCCAAATTTCTCTAATAATCACCAAAGAATTAAGAGAGCAGAGTAGTGATCATGACTGTAGGAAGAGGAAGAAGCTCAACATGCCTACCAAAGGGATAAAGGCAAGATAGCTATAGTAGAGGGCATTGCAGAAACCAAATTAGATGATGATGGTAGGTATGACATCTACTAATATGAACATCTTAAGGGATGTTACCCCATCATGTCATACTTATAAGAGTTTGGAATGTATGCTCTAAATCCATGAATAGAAAAAAGACAAACACCCAAAAGATTACCTTATCCTCAAGGTAATTCTAGATAGTTCCATTAACAACAACAATATTATCCAAGTAAAACTCCACTACAACTATATGAGCAATATCAATAGTGGCACCAACCACAGTTGTACCCTTATAGGTAATCAAATCTATATGGGTATTACGTTTAGTAACCCCTATCTCCACAGGACTCTTTTAGTAATGTTTATCCTTTCTAACATCACTACTACCCTGTTGAATACTATAGAGCTCATTATCCACATTCTAGGATGGATACAACATTATATCCTTATCCTCCTCCTCTTCTTGCACTTGTTCCTCCACCCTCAACACAACTACTACCTACTCCATCCATGCAGGGTGAACTTCCAGCCTAGTTATAGTAATGTAATTCTACCAAGGCCATTAATCTATAACTAGTTCATCAAATGAGGGGTTTAAAACCTCATGCTCATAAAATACCATTCTTTCAAACCAACAACCCTACTAAACCCTCACAGACTTAAGCAGCTGGTCACCCTACTCCTACCTCATCCTTTGCAAACCATTCCATCAGGTCCCCTTCAAACCAAATGCTATTCAAAATCCATGTTGTTATGCTCACTCATGTCATATCTAATTATATTTGAGCTAGTAACCTTTCTAGAAAATCAAAAAATCTTGGGAGTCCTCTTATCTATTTACAAATTGTTGAGAATGAACCATGTAAATCTCTTTTTGATTCAAGTTCCGGTGTGAACTTGATTTCTCATGAGATGTATATTTCTTGAAACCTACCAACTCTTAAGAAGAGAAATATGAGATTAAAATTGGTAGACTAGTCCATTACTATTTCATTGAAATTAGTCAAATACATTATGAGCATTGTTTATGGGTGATCTTATCCTACTGATTTCCTAGTAATCAAGGTTGATAACTATAAGGGAGACTTCCCAATCATTATGGAAAGGGCATGGTTAAGCACTGTTGATGCAAGAATGGATATCAGAAATATTTCCTTGGAGATATCTAAAGAAAATGCATTTGGAAAGATAGAGAAGAGACAAGTTTCATGCATCGCGTATAATGATACAGGGTAAAATTGCATGCAGAAACTCTAGTTCATGAAATGACCATCTATTTCTACATGCAAGTAGTGTGCACATGAGGCAGATATTCAAAAGTGTTAGTATGTAGCAGCCAAAAAGCAAGAGGACATCTAGTGGTTGACTACTAATTTTGGTAGCAGCATAATGTGCATGGAACCTACTAAGAGCCTACCATGTGCTTATGTTGTAAGCATGAATGAACTAGAGCAAGTTCGTCACCAACTCTTTGATAATGAAAATGATGATACTAATTGGGAAGAGTTGGAGATCCATGAGAATTTCAAATAAGAGCCCCTAGAGTTGGAAACTCTACCTACCAACCTACAAAATGCATTATTGAAAAATGACAAGCTAGTCATACTGCATGGAAAACTTGCTTCCAAGCATAAAGCAAAAATATTGAAAGTGGTTAATATATGACGAAAAAAATTTGTTTGGTCATATCCTAAACTCACTAGAATTGATCCACAGATATGCTAGCATCACATTTACATGGATCCCTCCATGAAGCCAAGGAGGCAACCACAATGGTAGTTGGACTAAAAATTAAAGCAAATCGCCAACAAAGAAATTGAGCAACTCCTTAAGGAAGGGTTCATCTACCCCATTGTGGATAGCGAGTGGGTCAATCTACTCATGATAGTGCCAAAGAAAGGTGGAACATGGTGGATTTGTATTGACTTTAGGTTGTTAAACATGGCAATATTCAAAGATCATTTTCCATTGTCATTCATTGATTAGGTGTTGAACACCATATCTGGGCATTGCTATTACAATTTTCTAGATGGTTATAGTGGCTATAACCAAATCCAGATTGCACTAAAAGACCAAGGCAAAACAACATTCACAAGTCCCTGGGAGACCTTTACATATTGCAAGATGCCTTTTGGTCAATGCAATTGTCCTATCACTTTCCAATGTATGGTCTTAAGCATCTTTCAACAGCAAATAGGTAACCGAGTAGAAGTCTTTATGAATGACTTCTCCACTTATCGCACTACATTGGACCAAGCCTTGGACCACCTTGAGCAAGTACTCAAAAGATGTGTGGAAATAAACCTATAGCTCAATTTCTAAAAGAGCCATCTCATGGTTCAAGAAGGAATTGTATTGAAGAACAAAATTTTATAGGAAGGGATCAAGGTAGACCTTGAAAAGATAACGATTGTCCAAGAAATCACCCATCAACTAGAAACTATAAAATATGTTCAGACATTCCTTAGATACATTAGCTACTATCGAAAATTTATAGATAATTTCTCTAAGATTGCAAAACCATTAGTTGCGTTAACAAAGAAAGATGTTTTCTTCATCTAGACCAAGGAATGCAAAAATGCATTCTAGAACCTCAAATAGAAGCTCATAAAGACTCCAATTCTACAAGCACCTAACTAGTCTAGACCATTCCATACAATGAGAGATGCATCTAATTATTGCTTGGGAGCTATTCTTACACAATTGGATGATAAGAAACATCCATATTACATTCACTACACAAGTCAGAGTTTTGTGGGTGCAGAACTAAATTACACCACCATAGAGAAAGAACTAATGGCGATGGTGTATGCTCTAAAAAGGTTTAGGCACTATGTGCTTGGGTATAAAGTGTTTGTGCACACTAATCACAATGCCATTTATTTCCTCATGAATAAGCCAATTGTAAGCCCTTGTGTCATACGGTGGTTGGTGATCTTATAGGAATTCAATCTTATAATGGTAGATTAAAATGGGATTGAGAATGTGATCGCTAATTACTTGTCTTAATTATGATGGGATAGCAAAGAGGAGGAGAACCTGATCTCTAACTAATTTCTTAATGAACTCCTCTTTGCTAATGTAATAAATGAACAAATTCCTATAGTACTAAAATGGTATGATGGCCTTTTCACTTATCTTTTCACTCAGGAGATGCCATAAGATCTAGACTACATGAAGAAACAACAATTTCTTCATTGGGCTAAGCACTTCATGGAATTACAAGGTGTGCACTGATGGCCTAGTTCGTTGGTGTATACCTAACGCAAATTAATTGTGCATTTTCTATGATGGTCATGAGGATCCTTGTGGGGGCCACTATGCTAGGAGATACACAACCATAAAAATATTGATTGTAGGATACTATTGGCTCATAATCTTTAAGGATCTCCACCAATTTCTCTAATCTTGTAAGTGCTATCAACGAAATGATGGGATGATCACATGTATGGAGAGTCCTCAATAATGGATTCAACCACTAAAACCCTTTGACATATGGAGCATAGATTTCATGGGTTCCATCACACCAATGTCCAATGGGAAGGCATATATAAGCGTCATCGTTGACTACTGTACAAAATGGGTAGAAGCATCAACTATCACAAACTATACATCATCCACTATTTCTTAATTTGTATAACAAAATGTTGTGAATAGGTTTGGGATGCCAAGTGCATTGATTTTTGATAAAGGAACCCATTTTACAAGTGCTACTTGTAAAAAACTCATGCAACATTTGGGATTTGAACATAAATTAACAATACCCTATTACCCCCAACCAATGGTCAAGTAGAGGTTACTAATAGAGAGATCACAAAGATTCTAACAAGAACTATTAGCAAGTATAGAAGAGATTGGAGCACCAAACTCAATGATGTTCTTTGGGTCTACCGCTCAACATGGAAACTCCCTATTGGCTACTACTCCCTATGAGTTGGCGTACGGAAAACTTCCAATGCTCCCAATTCAATCTGAGCTTTGTACACTCTCAACAACCTATGACTTGGAACTTGACCTAAGTCTAACAAAAAAAGAAAGATTAATCAACTTAAATGTATTGAATGAAAATTTATTAGTGGCCCTATCCTAGAATGAAGTGCATCATGACCTTAGGATACAAAAAGAGAAATTTCAACTAGGAGATAAAGTTCTTTATTGGAATCCTACACACATACCTTAACAAACCAAATTCCAAACATTGTAAAAAGGGCCTTATATAATTAATGAAGCCTTTCCTTCTCAGTTCATGATCATATACAAACCTAAAAGCCCAAACAAGAAGCATTTGGTCAACATCCAATAGATAAAGCCTTTTCATGAGCCCAAGTAAGCCAGTGCAACAAATAACTCAATAGATGTGCAACCATGCTCAATTTTTTAGATCTCCTCATTCCAACTCAATCATGGCGAAGATGGCCATCTATGCTAATCATATACATGGCTCCTTATTTTTTCTATTTTTTTTACACATTTTTGTCTTTGCAAATTATTTATTTTACAACTTTTTGATTTTTAAAATTTTTTTTTTCACATCATTTTTGTTTTACATCATCGTTAGTACATTTAAGTGTTTCTTGAGTATTTTACACTTTCTTATATATTTTACTTTATTTTAGTGTGGTTTTCTAATTTTTGTTAATAAAACATGCTTTATGCCAACAAGACATAATGGTTGATGAATCATGGTTTGTCAGGTGTTGTTATTGGACCCTTGTTATCAGGTACAAGATATCAGGTCTAATGAGTCCCGATATCAAAACCTCGCTATTGGACCCCCAATATTGGGTATGCGATATCGCAGCCTGACAAGCAATATTGGATACACGATATTGCAGTTCTTATGTGAGCCTATAAATACACAATGGGATGCACAAGAAAGTGATAGTTAATTAGTATTAGAGTAGGATCTTTTTGCCAATTTTTCCTCTCAACCCTTTCCCCTAGTGCATGCCCATAGTGTGATGATTGTAATTGTACGGAGCCTTTATTTAAGTGTGATGTAATTGGACATGCACATGACCAACAATAAAGATCGAGATTACTTCATCATTACAGCATTCACTTAGTTTTAACTATTATTTATTGCTTTCGTAATTAATATTTCTTTACCCTCATTTCCTATCCTTGTTATTAAATGCAAAATGAGTACGACTTAATCATGAGCATTTAAGTGTGACTACTTGGTATCCCAGTAGCGTACCTTAGACCTATGCTTGGTAATCCCAGTGGTAGTACATGAGGTCCAAGATGTGTATGGATGATTAAGGGATGGATGCTTATCACACTTAGGCTAGCTTAGACTCTCTTCATCCTTTCCCTCTTAGGTTAATCAAAGTTAATTTCCATTATCTATAGGAGTAGCACTCGCTTAGGACCACGTCATACACCTCACTCTGGACTAAACCATATGTGACAAGTAGATACTAGTTTAGGTGGAAACACAGAGGACTGTGATCAACAAGTAACTATCTAGATACCACAACACTTGTATTTGTATGGTTGAGTGTAGGGGTACCTCGCCACTCATCATTGGTGTCATTTCCAGGGATGGTGCTAGTTATTTAAATTAGTTACATCATACAAGATCGCTATAACAAAGTATTAATGATACATCTTTTAGAAAGAAGTAATTGTAACAATTCACACACAAATTTACCACCATGTCTCCCTCACAAAACTATGATAACGCAACAACCAGTCAGGAAATTCATTGGAGAACCCACAAACTATATGAAGATGAAGATGAATTTTGGAGTACTCAATATTATGCAAGAGTTTTATATGTTCATAGACACCCCAATGATACTCAAGGACGTTTTTCATCCAACTCAGACACCCCTAGTGAAGATGGGGCATCCCATGGAACAAGGGAGCCCATAAGGCCTAGGACCTTCTCAATAGTTAACAAGGATTTATCCATGGATGATTGGAAGACCTACAAAAGTCATGACGAATCTTCCAGTTCTTCCTCTTCCTCTACTCCTTCAACATCAGGTCGTGAGATGGATGGTCATCTTTTAAGGGGTCAGCGTAGAAATAAAAATCAAGCCCACGAGCAAAGTCAGAAATGCCAACATGAACAAAGACAACATTGTCCCAACTCTCAAATGCATAACCTACCTAGTGATGATGAGCCCCTAATAGCCACTAAGAGCCTACTGCATATACAAGAGGCTGTTAGAATATCCTACAAGCATTGTAAGAAAAGCTGTCTACCCAGGCTTGATTTCAATAACTTTCCCAAAGTTTCAGGAGGCTATGATTTAGATCCACAACATCATTTACAAGCCTTCCATGATGCCTGTGTATGGAACAATATTGATAATGGGTGGGAAAAACTTAAGCTCTTTCCTCTAACACTCGTTGGCCAAGAAAAAGTATGGTATAAGTCTTTAAAACTAAAATTAATTTGATGTTGGTCGACAATGGTGAACCTATTTAATGAAAGATATCAAATATATGCAAGAGTGTCAGCCTTGAGGAGACAAATCCAAGAGTGGAAACAAGCACAACATGAACCCTTGGACATGTCCTTAGAAAGATATTATGCATTAGTAAAAAAATGCCTAGGGCATGGGTTCTTTGAGGAAAGGCTAATGTACCATATTATAGATGGGCTCCGTAATGAAACCAAGAAAACCTTAGGGATGTATGCCCTAGGTCAACTATATGAACTATGAACCCATCAATTCCAAGAGCTTACTAAACAGTTAGCAAAAGAATAAGGAGAAATGGCTAAATCGGAGAATGTTGAAAAATCTCAACGAGACCAAAATCTCAACCTAACAAAGGTCCATAATCAAGAAGAGGAAAAATCATCTTACCTTAAGGAGGTGGAACCATCTTTTCCAATATTACAATCACTAGACAAAATTGAGGCAAATATCAATAATATGATAGAGTGGATACATGAAAAATGCAGAGAATATACCCACATTGTTGGAGGTAGAGTCATGACAAACTAAGAAACAGGATAGAATACCACAAGATAATCAAAAAGAAGGGTAGAAGAGAATAAGAACTTAACTGCCAATCATACGTATCAATGCAACATTTTCTTGTACGATCACCCCAAGGGTTAATGCCCAATCTTGTTACATTTACATGAGCATTGGGAACGAATGTTACATCTAGAGTTCATACAAAGATACTGTGTTCAATCATAGTGGCAAAAATCCCAGTCCTGGGGGAGGCCATCCTCAAATTGGATACACCCTTCATATCATCTAAAACCAAGAGCTTACCAAGTTCAGCACCCTATTTCCCCAATCAAGTCAACATCCTCTATCTTACCACTATCATTCTTCTAAATACTATCAACCCATATCCTCTCCAATAGGACCACCACCTCATGTACCTTACGCTTCTCCTCAACCTCAATATTCTCATCCTTCACCTCCTTCTACATCACCACCAAGTGTTCCAGAAGGGTTTGCACCATAGTATCGATCCATGAATGCTACTTGTGTTGCTACTGAACCCTCCACAACATTGAAGGCATCCCTTCTTTAAGCATGACCATAGAAAGGGATAGCACAATTTTGAAACCACTACATCCTCCAACCTAGCACAAGTCCAACACTATGGTGCATCCTTCTCCTCGAATCCAACACCTCATGTTACCTTATCAGGGCCACCAATCAAAACTCCAACAACTATAGGGCCCAATGGATATAGCCATGTAGGGAGACATATCGATCCTCAAATACCAACTTACATTCATGGGTGCCACAGTGGGACAACTTCTTATCATACGACTACATCCTATACCCTGTCCCACTATGTCAACTCTAATCAAGTGTGTGAATCCCAAATTGGATATATTCTAACCACCATATCAAAAGACACCCAATGGTTTGGATATGACTAGACTCCAATATTTTCAACATGCATGGATCTGCATTTTCCATTTATTAATTCTAGCCATGACCAAAATTTTAGTTATGGAGGATATCCTCCATTCTAACAAGCAAAATTAATAAATGTTTTTCCTTTTCTTTAATTTTACAAATTTTTTGTTTTCCAATTTTTCATCTTTCAATTTTTTGTTTTATTTCTTTATTTATCATTTTATCTTTTTATCTTTTTATGAGTAATCTCATCTATGAATAAAGTACTTATGTGACTCGTTGGTTGAGGTGTTGTTCTATGCTATCAAGTCTTAGGTAACTAATTATTTGGACAGTGAGGTCACAACATCCACTTACCCATTTTATTAATAAGAGGTCCTACTTTGGGTACGATGATATTCTTGTTATCATTAAAAATTAAAAGTAATTTTGTTCTTATTATGCCCAAAGCAAAAAATGATGGACTAATAAGGAATGGCCAGGGTGTAACATCAAGGGAACTTGTGGATTCTCTTTGGTAACATTTGTAGGAGTTATCATGCAACCTGGTTGTGCTAAGATCCTTGTAGATCTAATGAAAAATGGGAGTAAGAGTAATAAAGGCACTCAATAAAAAAATAACATAAATGCCATTCTAAGGGATCCCACTGGAAAGAGATGCACCCATGCCTAAAGGTAGGTGGCTCCTCTAGATTACACAAAAAAAAAGAGAAAGTGTGCCAAAGTAGCTAGACAAAAAAAAATGTGTCACAAAGAAATTCCAAATCACTCCTCCCTTGAAAAAAATGCCAAGTGATCATACGCCTTGCTGTCATGATGCTCTTATGGTTGTCCATCATTGGACGAAGCAATGTGATGTCACTAATTGAAGGAATGGACTTGGTCTTGATTTTGGAGCGACGAGCTAATGACACATTAATCATGTCCTACACTCAAGATTCATTATGCCCTAGGTTAGTTACCTCATGTCCCAATCTCTGCAATCCCTTCTACAATTCACCTCATCTCATTGTTCATGTATTTGTGACTTGTGTCTTGTGTAGCATTAAATTCATACCTCATCACAATGGTATCTACATGTGTGTGTTTTATGAAATTAGTGTGGGTTACATTTAACCCTTCTAGTGCCTATGGACATTTTAAGATGTGGTTACGTAACAGCATTATAGGTAGGAACCTACTTTGGGGAGGATCCACTTGTGTGACTTTTGTAATTTGTACTTGTTGCACACCACCACATCATTTTATACCCTCCGAGTACTTCATTGTCAAATCTATTCTTTCCCTTGTCATCATTTTATCAAATGTTCCTCAAAACCATTACATGTTCTTTTATGTGTCACCTAAACAAATCAGGTCTGACATTAAACTTTTAGGGCAACTTCCTTAAGAAAATTTCTAACTTTGATGAGTGGCGAGGTACCCCTACACTCAACCATATGAAACGAGCGTAGCACGTGCGATCCAATCGAACTCCGCAGACGGACTAGTTGTGGCACCTAGATCGTTAACCTTAGGTCTCAGTTTACTGTCTTCCCACCTGGACTAGTATTTATATTTGTCACGTATGGTTTAGTCGAGAGTGAGATGTATGATGTGTTCCTAATTCTAACGCTACTCCTGAAGGCAGTGGGAAATAATATTAACTAAGCTAAGCTAGGAGGAAAAGGGTAAGAAAGTCTAATCTAGCCTAAGTGCAACAAGCAACCAATTTCTTGATCAACCGTACATATCTTGGACCTCGTGCATGACTACCACTGGGATTACCAAGCACAAATCCTAGGTACGTCACTGGGCTACCAAGTAGTCACACTTAAATGCTAGTAATCAAGTTGTACTCGTTCCGCATTCTAGGAGTTTAAGGGTTAGAGAGAAAGAATATAATAATAATTAAATAAAAATTAAATAAACAAAGTGACTGCTGCAATGATGAAGTAATCTTGATCTTTATTGTCGATCATGTGCGTGTCCAAGTACGTCACACTTGAATAAAGAATGCCATACAATTACATTCACCACACTATGGGCAGACACGAGAAAAATAATCTAACTCTAGAGGGATCAAACTACTAGAGCTTTGCTACTCTAACTCCTAACTAATGATGAACAAGGGAGAGCCGCTTCTTATTTATAGACATTGCGGCAGACTGTGATATCATGTACGCGATATCGTAGGGAAGACATGATATCGTGACATATGAGATATCGCGTATGCGATATCGTGGCCTATGCGATATTGCATCCCATCATACCCCCACGACTGAATGAAAACTCATCCTTGAGTTACAAAGAGAAAAAGCTCCATTGATTACATAGTGGATAGGTATGTAATTATTAACTAGAAAAAGAAATGAAATAATGCTGTAATGTGGGAAGACACAGCACAGAAGAATACTACAACTACAAAAATGGAACTCATGTAGTTCCTGGTGGCAGTGGCTCCTCCATGGGTGCTTTCCCTTTGTCGTGTGCTCCAGACTTTGAAGGTTGACGATGCTGAAGAATGGCCTAGATCTTCTCCTATTTAGTCTGAGGATCTTGTGTCACCCATGCTAATGTTTCGATGTTTGACGGAGTCGACACCTCCCATGGACAGGGTAGTTGCGGGAACATTTGGTTAGCTTTGACATACCACGTCGCGAACACCAGTCGTTCCTATTCATAGGCTCTAGCTTTAACTTTGTATTCATGAAGATCTATTAGCCATCGAGCCAAGTCTGTTGCAACATATTTCTATCCCTGGTAGCTTTCTTTTACCACCGCAAGTTCAGAATTTGCAACATCCAATTTTTCAACCAGCTTCTTGCTTTTTGCAAATTTTGCTTCATATTTGAGATGGGTGGAAGCTACCTGCTACTCAAGGTCTATTCTCAGGCACCTTGCTATTAACATGGCAAGGTTGGCATATCTAAGGTTTTCCAACTCCATGTATTCTGTCAAGTCCTGGATCTGCAGGTTCTAATTTTTAATTTCCGCTTGGTGGGTGAAGGCGTAAGTGTCCAATATGACCCTCCAATTAGTGTGTTGAGCACTGATAGTATTGATTTGAGCCTTGGACATATGGATCTCCTTCTCTAGGATTTGTTTGTACATCCCCACCTGACCACGAAAATGCTCCTTCATCTTCTTGTGTCGTTTAGCCTCATTCTGCCATGCACTTATCTCAATTGCTGATTTTTGGCGAATAGCACGTACCTCCTCCATTGAGAGGGTTCGATTTTCTCTGGCTAAACAGCTTACATCCCGGTTGACCTGAATGAATTGTTCTCGTAGCTGATGAAAGTGTTCATCGAGAACATTCTTTTGTTTCTCCACAGAGGTCAACTGAAGGCTATCTGCAACCAATTGCTTGTTTTCTTCTTCTAAGGCCTTAAGTGCCTTAATATATGCATGATTTTGCGCCCTTTCCATAGAGGCATCCCAAGTGGCCATCTCCTTTTCTTCTTCCACCTTCTTATTTTCTACGATCAACTTTGTCATTTTCTCCATTCTAAAGTTGTCTAGCTAGTTTGTGGGAATGAATTGCAAGGATCCCGTTGTGCTGCTTGTAAGGCTATGAGCTTCTCTTTTAGTTTCTGCACTTCAGCTTCAGCATGCTCTGCCCTTACTTCAGATATGACCAGCTTCCCCTTTGTGGAAATGAGGTCTGATTGAATTGCTGTTACATCTTGGGGGATGTCAAACAGGGACATCATCACTTATCCTATTTGAAGAAATCTGTCAAGTGCATCCTCATGTTTCGCAAGAGTCATCGAGGTTTCGGAAAGAGTTTGAGCATTTCATGCTCCTGAGAGATCTTCCGGTGGCACAACAGGTACATTAAAGGATTCTTTGATGTGGTCAATGATCACTTCAGCAGCTCCCATGGCATCTTGGTGTTGCATGACCACCACAGTGGCCCCTTCACTAGTCTCTAACTGCACTTGAAAAGATGCCGTGTTTCCTAAGATCTGGTGCAACCATCTACTTTCCCCTCCTCCTGTTTGAATTCATAATTCGCCCCTTGTGTGATCTAATGAAATAGTAGGCTGGTTGGCATCATCAATGACATGGAAGAGGTTTGCATCATCAAAACTTCCTCAACTGACCATTTCAACAATGGCCCGAAGATGGCTCATCGACGGTCTGTAGTCTTGTGGTGGTGGTGGCTGATCCTGACCTATGCTAGGCACTACTTCTTGTTGTTGGCTAGGACCTGTGGCCGAAGGTTAACTGGGTCCTACAAGTTGAGTTGCAGGTGATCCAATCATCTGTTCTTCTTCTTCATCTGCTCTCAGCTCTTTGTGAGTGCTCTTTCTTGAAGCTGGTGCCTTTAACAATTCAACATAAGAAGCATTCTGGGCTTTTCAGAGGACATCACTAGTGTACCCCTGAATACCAGCCCATTGGCATAGTTTTCTGATAAGATAGGGGAAGGGTAGCACCATCTTCCCTAACTTTCGTTCTTCAAATTACCTTAGGATCTCCATCAAATATAGATGGGGAAGGTTAGTGTTAACCTTTCCCATCAACACTGCACATCCTCTTGCCACATACATAGATATTCTTTTCAAACCTTTTGTGGGGAAGAGGTGATAGGTTCCAATTTTGAAATAAACTCTCTCTTCCATCGTCAATTCTCCAAAAGTATTATCTCTACCATAAGCCTTTTCTAACCTATCCTTTCGCACATGAGGGTCCGATCGGGTAGATAACCGAGCAACATGGGGGCCTAAATTCAGAAGGTTTAACACTTCTAAAATCGCCTATGCAGAAAAATCTACTATCACATCACAAATGTTAACTGTGGTGCCTTGCTCTTTATTGTGCCAAAACTGGTACGTTTCACCTAAGTACCAGGCACCGCATTCAAAGAGGAAAGGCCATAAGGGAGACCCCTTGAGGTGGTCCCTAATAGCCTCAAGAGTGAAATCTACAAAATATTCGAAGTTTAGCTCCACAATCACTACAACGAATGTGAGCTTCTCATGGATAGCCTAAACACACTCTGGGGGCAACGTGAGTTGTTGTCCCGATTCAGGCACATCATCAGCTCCTCCTTCTACCTGCCTGGACCATCTAGTAGGAGGTTCTTCTTGATGGATGCTGAATGATTACACCTCCTATTCTTCATGTTGTCCAACAGGAACTTGTCTTCCACCTCTTTGAGGTTGTTTTGCTCCACCTTGAACCAAACCCTCCTACTGTGCATATTTTGGGACCATCTGCAATCACATTGGCCAGGCGTTAGTAAGGTTATTTTCAAAGTCAAGTTATACCTTACTACATGTCTTAATTAAAGATCTTATGTTATAACATGTGATCATGCCCGAAAATTGTAATAATGGGTCATGTGACTTAGGTGGGTTTCATTATAATCCCTCGGTGTACCTAAGGTCATATGATTTTTGGCACAATTTTTCTAAGTGTTAGTGTTAATTATCCTAATTGATGTCCTTTGGGTGATGATAAATTTCAAAAATGTTAGGCACTTTTCGGTAAGTGTCTCTCCCCCATGACTAAATTGAACACTCCGGGTTCAAGCAGGTTCAAACGGAATTAAAATCAGAGTACTAGTGAGCGAGATATGAGCAAAAAAGCCAGGGTCACACAATCGCAAGTCATAGAGAAAAATTTCAAAAACTCCCCCCGTGTAAAGTGAAAAATGATGCTAAGTGTTGCGGCGGGGATATCCTATTTATAGGAAAATAGGATGCGATATCACGTACGATGCATTGCGTACGCGATATCTCGGCCCTACTAATGTGAGACACATGAAAAATACCAAATTTTTAATGACTTTTCTTGAAATTAATGTTAAATATCAAGGACATTGGCAAGTATTAAGATGTCCTAGGGTAATTTCATTGATTCAAGAGGCACTCTTAATGATAATGATGTGAACTCTAGCAATAAAAATTTGGCGATTACGAAAAAAAAAGGGAATGTAATAGTACATTGGAATGTTAAAATTTAGAGGGATAATGGTAGGGAAAGAAAATCAATTGAAAAATTAAGCTAAGGGTAAGAAATTGTGTGTGTGAGTTAGAGAATCAGTGAAGATTACAGAAAATTACACAAGTGGGTCCTCCCCAAAGCAGGTTTCAACCTATAATGCCCTTGTGTAACCACACTTAAAGTGTCCGTGGGCACTAGAAGGGTTAAATGTAATCCACACTAACTCCAAAAAACACACACATGTAAATATCACCGAAATGAGATGAAAATTCAATGCTACATGGGACACAAGCTACAATTACACGAACAATGAGATGAAATGAACTATAGAAGGGATCATAGAGATTAGGACATGAGGTAACTAACCTAGGCACAATGAATCCTACATGTAAAGCATGATTAATATGTCATTAACCCATCATTCCAAGATCAGGACCAAGTCTATCCTTCTAATTAGTGACATTTCAATGTTTCATCCCATGATGAACAACTATGAGAGTACCATAACAACATGGCGTATGATCACTTGGCTTTTAGTACAAGGGAGGAGTGATTTTTGTTTTATGGCCCTTTGTTTTTCTTTTTCTTCTCTCTTTTTTTTTTCTTCTTCTTTCTTTTGAACTTTACTGAATCTAGAGAAGCCGCCAACCTTCAGGCATGGATGCATGTCTTTTTAGTGGGACCCGCTAGAACAGTGTTTGATTTTTAAGTGCCCTTTTGATTACTCTTACTCCCATTTTTCAATAGATCTACAAGGATCTTAGTACAACCACGTTGCATGACAACTCCCACAGCTGTCGCCAAAGAGAATCTACAAGTCCCCTTGATGTCACACCCTAATTATTTCCTCTTGGTCCATCCTTCTTCATTCTGGGTACAATGAACACAAAATTAATTTTAAGTTTTTTTTTTAAATCAAGAATACCACTGTACCCTCAAACAGAACCTCTTTATTTGTAGAATGGATGAGTGGGTGTAATGGGCTCACTATTCCAGATAATTGCTCACTCATGACTTAATAACATAAAACACACCTCAACCAATGATACACATGAGTGTTTTATTCGTAGATGAGATTACTTACAAAACGTAAACAGACAAAAAAATAAAACAAAAAGTTCAAAAATGAAAAACTAGAAAACAAAAATGTTGTAAAATTAAAGAAAAATAAAAAGTGGTTATTAATCCTACTTGTCTTTGAAATTAGGAGTATCCCCATAACTAATCGGTTGAGTATGGCAAGGATTAATAAATGAAAGATAAGGATCCTTACATGTTAGAAGTATTGAAACTGGTCCATACTTACCCCATTGGGGTTCACACACTTGATTATAATAAGCATAGTGGGGCACTTTATACGATGTAGTTCCCGGATAATGAGTTGATCCACTATGATGTTGGTGACTATTAGATGGTATGGAAGGATTAGGATGATGCCTCCCATGGTTGTGTTCATTGGGTCGTATGGTTGTTGGAGTGTAAGTTGGTGGCCCTGTTGAAATTACATGAGGCATTGGATTTGAAGGTAAGGGTGCAGCACAAGGTTGGACTTGTGTTGGGTTGGAAGGTGTAGTGGCCTCGGAATTGTGTTGTCCCTTCCTACAGCCGTGTTTAAAGAAAGGACACCTTAGGAATTGTGTTAGTAGCACAAGTGTTGTTCGTGGGTTGTTTCTATGGCACACACACCTTAGGAACAATTGGTGGTACTATGGAAGGAGGGAAAGGATAAGAATGTTGAAAGTTAGAAGGAATATAAGGTGCACAAGGTGGTGGTTGCGTTGGAGGCATGGGTTGATAGTATTGTGGAGAATAGTAGTGTGGTGAGACAAAGTATGTTGGCCCAGTTGGAGAAACAAGATGTTGAACGTGATAAGCATTCGAGTTCAAAAAATATGAAGGGTGCCTCCATTCTAAGGGTGGTCTTCCCCACGACTGGGATGGTTGCCACTGTGATTGAACATAGGATCTCTGTATGAACTCTGGATGTAACATGTTTCCCTAATGCTCATATAAATGTAACAATATTGGGCATTGGCCTTTGGGGTGATCGTACAGGCATATGTTGCATTCATATGTATGACTAGCAATTGAGCACTTATTTCCTTCATTCTTTTTCTCCAAATGTCTAATGTTTTGTCCTACTTCTTGGGTTGTCAAAACTCTATCTCCAATATTGTTGATACATTCTCCACACTTGTGATATATCTAGTCCAACATCTTATTGATCTTTGCCTCGGCTTCTTCTAATGATTATTGTATTGGAAAAGATGATGTTTCCACCTTGAGATTTGTTGATTTCTTATTGTTATGATCAGGGACCTTTGTTAAGTTGTGATTTTGGTCCCATTGATGTTTTTCAATACTCTCCCATGTAGCTATTTCTCCTTCTTCTTTTGCTACCCGCTTAATAAGCTCTTGGATTTGATGTGTTCATAGTTCATATAATTGACCTTAGGCATACATTCCTAAGGTCTCTCTTGTTTCATTATGTAGCCCATCAATAATGTGGTACATTAGCCTTTCCTCGAAAAACCCATGGCCTAGACAGTTCTTTAACAGTGCGTAATATCTTTCTAAGGCCATGTCCAAGGGTTCATGTTTTGTTTGTTTCCATCCTTGGATTTGTTTCCTCAAGGTTGACACTCTTGCGTAGGTTTGATATTTTTCATTAAAGACTTCTACCATTATTAACCAACGTTGTATCAAATTTGGTTTTAATGATCTATACCATACTTTTTCTTGGTCAACGAGTGTCATGGGAAAGAGCTTAAGTTTTTTCCAACCATTATCAATGTTATTCCATGTGCAGGCATCATAGAAGGCTAGTAAGTGTTGTTGCAGATCTAAGTCATAGCCTCCTAAAAATTTGGAAAAGTTGTTAAAATCAAGCCTAGGTAGATGGCTCTCTTTACGATGCCTACGTGAGATTTGAACAGCCTCTTGTATTTGTGTTAAGCTTGTAGTGGCCAGTGGGGGTTCATCTTCATCAAATAAGTTAGGCTTTCGTGCGTTGCGATGACATTGTTATCTTTTATGTTTATAAGAAACTCCCACTTCAGGTTGTATACTCCAATCTTCATCGTCATATAGTTTGTTAGTTCTCCAATGAACTTCCTCACTAAGTGTGGCATTATCGTGTTCTTGTAGGAGAGGCATTGTCGTGTGTGAATTTATGTGACTTTTTATAATTACTTCTTTCTAAGAGATATATCGTTAAGTTCTATACAGCAACCTTGTATGATATAACTAATCTAGATAACTAGCACCATCCCCAGCAACGGTGCCAATGAGTGGCAAGGTACCCCTACACTCAACCATACAAAATGAGCGTAGCACGTGTGATCCAGTCGAACTCCGTAGACGGACTAGTTGTGGCACCTAGATCATTAACCTTAGGTCGCAGTTCGTTGTCTTCCCACTTGGACTAGTATTTATATTTGTCATGTATGGTTTAGTCCAGAGTGAGGTATATGATGTGTTCCTAATTCTAACGCTACTTCTGAAGGTAGTGGGAAATAATATTAACTAAGCTAAGCTAGGAGGAAAAGGGTAAGAAAGTCTAATCTAGCCTAAGTGTGATGAGCAACCGATTCCTTGATCAACCATACACATCTTGGACCTCATGCACGACTAGCACTAGGATTACAAGCGTAGATCCTAGGTATGCCACTAGGCTACCAAGTAGTCACACTTAAATGCTCGTAATCAATTCATACTCGTTCCACGTTCTAAGAGTTTAAGGGTGAGAAAGAAAGCAGTAAATAACAATTAAATAATAATTAAATAAACAAAGTGACTACTGCAATGATGAAGTAATCTGAATCTTTATTGCCAGTCATGTGTGTGTCCAAGTACGTCACACTCGAATAAAGAATGTCGTACAATTACATTCACCACACTGCGGGCAGACACGGGAAAAATAATCTAACTCTGGAGGGATCAAATTGCTAGAGCTTTGCTACTCTAACTCCTAACTAATGATGAACAAGGGAGAGCCACTTCTTATTTATAGACATTGCAGTGGACTGCGATATCGCATATGCAATATCGTAGGGAAGACATGATATCGCATACCCAATATCATGGGGGGATGCGATATCCCGACGTACGCGATATCCCGACGTACGCGATATCGTGGCCTATGCGATATCACATCCCATCAAACTCTAAAATCACAGTAAGTAAAGAATTCAACATTTATTAAAGGTAATGAGTAAGGTATGAAATAATTGAACTTCTTTCAATAACCTTACTAATAATTGATCTTTGTGTGATTATAGATGGCCCTTGAAAGAGGACAACAAGGAGGACCTTCTCAAGGTGCAATTGAAAGCCTAAGGAAAGGTAGAGGCCAAGGACCTCATGTAGAACATGAAAAGTAGGAGGCATAATCATTCAACATCCATTAGGGAACTCCTGTCACTACACAATCTAGCCAAGAAAAAGGTGGAGAGGTTAACAACAACTATTTATAGCATGGCATGTTAAGGCCAATCAAGTGTTCCCGCAGCTACTATATCCATGGAAAGTGTTGACTCCATCAAACATTGCAACATCAGCATGGACGACTCATAATCCTCGGATAGAAGAGGAGAAACATTAGGCGCTTCTTCAACGGTATCAATCTCAAAGCCTGGAGTACAAGACAAGGGGAAAACATCCTTGGAGGAGTCATCACCACCAGGAACCACATGATTTCCAATAAATTTTGTAATTTTGTGTTCATGTCCCAATTTTATTTTGTTCAATCCCACACTATGGCATGAATAATTCCTAGTTAGTCAATGAGCCCATACCTATCCACTGTGTAATCAATTGGACTCGTTCTCATTTTTTTTTAACTTGAGGACAAGTTGTTATTCAGTCGTGGGGGTATGATGAATTATGATTTATTAGGTGTTGATATCTAAGCCCTATTATCGAGTACAAAATATTAGGTATGATGAGTCTCGATATCAGACCCTCGATATCGGGTAAATGATATCGTGGCCTAATAAGTGATATCGGATACGTGATATTATGGTTCCCATGTGAGCCTATAAATACACCATGTGGTGCACGAGAAAGTGATAGTCAGTTAGTATTAGAGTAGGATCTTTTTGTCAGTTTTTCCTCTCAACCCTTTCCCTTAGTGCATGCCCATAGTGTGATGATTGTAATTGTACGAAACCTTTATTCGAGTGTGATGTACTTGCACACACACATGACTGGCAATAAAGATCAAGATTACTTCATCATTGTAGCATTCACTTAGTTTTAAATATTATTTATTGATTTCATAATTAACATTTCTTTACCCTCATTTCCTATCCCTATTATGAAACATGGAATGAGTACGACTTAATCACGAGCATTTAAGTGTGACTACTTGGTATCCCAGTAGCGTACCTAGGACATATACTTGGTAATCCCAGTGGTAGTACATGAGGTCTAAGATGTGTATGGATGATTAAGGGATGGATGCTCATTGCACTTAGGCTAGCTTAGACTCTCTTCACCCTTTCCCTCTTGGGTTAATCAAAGTTATTTCCATTGCCTCTAGGAGTAGCACTAGCTTAGGACCACATCATACACCTCACTCTAGACTAAATCATATGTGACAAGTAGGTACTAGTCTAGGTGGGAAGACAGCGGACTACGATCAATGAGTAACTATCTAGATACGACAACTAGTCTGTCTAGGGAGTTCAATTGGATCGTGCATGAACACTCATATTCGTATGGTTGAGTGTAGGGGTACCTTGCCACTCATCAGTGGTGTTATAGTTGTTGCTAATGGTGGTTTGTGCTTAATGTTTTATTTGCTGATTTTTGGTTTTTATGTTTGAATTTTTGTACCAATGGCTAAGACATGGTTTCTTTTTCATGAAATAGGCATTGAGTCTATGAGATCCACCCATCCACAACCTCTATGGTACTCCTTATTTTGGAAGTATGATGTCCCTTTCATTAAATAAAATTTTAATAAATTTATGACTTTGGTAGTTTCTAGAATTGGGAAGGATTCAAAGGTTTGCACAGGGTGTGACTTCAGGAGGACTCAATACTCTTTATACTCTTCTACTTCCTTGGGTGCATGAGTGCTCTCATAGGCTGCTTATCATTTAGTGTCGACCAATAATAGGAAGTTGAATAAGTCTTTGCATGGTATGGATCCCATCCAAAAATTTTAAAAAAGAAAAAAGAAAGTAAAATAAATAATAAATAAATAAATAATACATTATGGGAATTCAAAGCACATCCCTTAGACAAATAAAAAAGCTACAAGCATTGGTTATGGGACTAGAAAGACATGTTATCCATGCCTAAAGGTCTCCTCTAACTAAGGCCCTCTCTCACTTTCTGCTTCACTTTTCTTCATCTTAAGGAATGATGGCTCTTTTATGGGAGCACTCTTGTGTCTTGAGGAGTTGGATTGGTCTTGGAGTGATGATGCAAAGTCACTAAAAGGAGTTGGTTTTGGTCTAGACTAAGGATGGATCTTCTCAAGTCATTTCAACACAAATTCACAAGGGACTTCTTATGACCTCAATTTGGAATTTGATTCCACCTTCTCCATCATCTATCCATGCTACCCATAACTCACCTTACTGTCGATGTCCATGTTCTTGTTTAGTGTCTTTGTCTAACGTACTTGAATTCTTTGGTAGAATCTTCTAGGTGTTAGTCCTTAACTTCCATCAACCATTAATCACCTATGGGCTCCATGAACTCCTTGGGTTGAGGTTATGTAAGGTAAAATAAGACATGTGCTTGCTATGGGGAGCACCCACTTGCATATCTGTTAGTTAGGTTCGCTAACCATCTTACCCTTAGGCATTCTTGTAATTAGAATCTTTCGTACATCCATCTTCTGCATCCAACCATGTGCTCCTTTACATAGTTTCTTTAATTTACACATTCTCCATTGAAAATTTGAATTTTTAAGCTTTCAAAGATCCTCTTTAATGATTTCATCATATTCTTAGCTTTTCTAGAAATCCATGAACCCCAAATTCATTCAAAAATTCCTTGTATTTTTTGAAATATTCAAGTTTGAAATTCTTGTTTACAAACCTCGTAAACAGGGCCTCATCTATGGAGCCAATCTATATCCGTAGTGCAAAACTACTATAAATATGTGAGATCCCCCTTAGAAATTTTAACATTTGCTTACAAATACCAAGGGAGTTTATCAAATTTTGAAAGCCCAAAACCTTCTAGAGTCCATAACTTTCTAATCGTTTATCCAAATCAATTCGTTCTTCAACCTTGTAGCTCTCAAAGGTAAGCTCTTAGTCATGGGGGTCATAAATGTGTCATTTTTGCTGAATTTTTTTTTTTTGCCATTTTTCTAACTCCCATAAAGGTTTAACTAAGAAATCAACATTTAAACACCAAATTATAGAAGTTAAACCCTTCCAACGAGCTTCGATGACACCTATAATAAAAATTGATTAATAAAATAAGAATAAGATAATCAATCTACCATGGTCCAACCATAGACAAGTGTAACTAACTAACAAAATAAAGTATTCAAATATTCAAAGTTACATATTATATCTACTAATTCACAAATGTGTTGTGACTACAAATGGCATCAAAAGGCAAACACACATAGGAAGGAGGACCATCTGAACCAAGGGAGAAATGGCCAAGAATAGGAAGGGACCAATAATAGGCCTAAGAAGAACCAATTACAACCCATGCCATGAGACCTCTTAAGGAAGAGGCTAAAATGGAATCTATCCATCATATTCTAGAACCACTAGTAACAACAGAAAATTTCCTCTGAGATGAGACACTAGCTCAGTAAGCAAACCTTGAGGTGACCTTGATGGAGGCCTGCCAAAGTTAAATTAGGTTAGGGGAGGTCCAAAAAATAGTTTTCTAGGAGTTAAACTTTGGCTTTTTCTTGGAGCAAGCACCTAAAGAAGTACAAGATCAACTAAAGACCTTTCCCATATGGCCAATTATCACTTCCAGCGAGGAGTGGTATATGGAATAGACGTTCTTATTTTGGAACAATAGGTAGGCTAGTTCAACTATCAAAATCAAGGACATTTTAGTGTCCTACTCAGTCCAAGCCATTGTAGAGGCACTTGGGTTGCCTAAAACTGAGGTGAATCTCACTGAGATTTTGATGTAGGTAGGCCCCAACATCAAAAAGAATGGGTTTAGCAGTCCTATGGTGTTGATCGCAAGGAGTACGGTGTGCTCACACTAGTAAAAAGAATCCACTACAAGATTGCAGCCTTTCACCTAAAACCCATGGCGAGGCTATGCAAGTTTATTTCTTTTTTTGCACATGCATGTGCTACTCTAAGTGGGAGATTCCCTATCAGTCTTCCATAGTTGATCTATCTGGAGATAGAGAAGTGGTTTAAGGAGAATGAATGTGGAAGGAAGATAGTTCCCTTCCCATGCCTCATCAAAAAACTATGTCAAAGAGGAGGAATATTCTGCTATACGAATGATGTTATCCGACATGATCCAACCACTGATTGGGTGGAGATGATGAAGGATAAAATGCTTGTAAAAACCATTCAAGAAGAGGAGCAGTAGCTACCACCTCCACTTGCCATTTAGAAAATTATGTCAGATGTCGCTACAACATCTTAACGATTGCACAAGTACCAAGAATGACCTTTGAGTGAGCAAGAGAAATGAGTAAGCACGAGTGGTGGAGACCCATCTATGTACCAACCAATGATGAGTCACCTAAATGAGGTGGCCCAAATAGTCAACCTAAGGGGATGAGGTGGATCCATTTTCTTTAACCAAAAAACACAATTTTCCAAAAGGTCAAATTCTAGCACCAGAGAGGTAATGGTATCTCTTTCAAAATAGTCAGAAAGTGTATGGATCTTTATTCAAGCATTGATGTACCTAAGCACACTAGTGTTGATGGCAATAAAGATGAGCCTTTTGACCAAACCTTGTAACACATGCTATAGATTAATGATTTAATTATGAATTTAACATTTTCATTAATTATGCAATCAATTAAGGTAAACTAGAATTTAATTGATTAATTAAGTAATTAAGCTAAATATATTAAACACATAAGTACGATCACTTTGAGCATAACATATAACACTTGGTAATCTCAGCAACACTTAGTGCTTAGTACCCCAATAGTGTTGCATGCATTTAGGATGTATACAAAAAGTGGGACTAGATACTTATGTTAGGATTAGTTAGAGATTAATTAAATACTTAAATTAAATTAGCTATTAAATTACTGCATTTCTCTATTTTAAAGCACTAGGAACATAAAACATAAAATAATAAAAATCATATGCCTTAATTACACTTAACCATACCTTTACACATCACAAGTGTAATTGGGAAGACAACAAATGACTGTTAGGGTAAGTTCATTCCCTATAGGCTAGGATATCAGAAGACATAGAGTCCAGGGAATTTAACCAAATCGCATGTGAACACTTAGTGATTCATATGGTTGAGTGCATGGGTACTCACCATTCATCAGCAAGTCTTCATGCATTAGTCTTTCTAGAGTTGCACTTCTATACACTAGTAGTCCCTAGAGACTTGCTCTGAGGTATCATACTCAGGCCTACCATTTCAATGTTAAGTCTCAAGAGTTAGGCCACACGCATGGTGGGAATCGATTGATCAAGAGGTAACACAATGCTACCATTCATATCTATCAAGCATAATTGCTCATCTTGGTGGAGGATGAAGGTGAAGTTCAAATAATAAGAATCTAGATGGGTATAGACTACTTTCAATTATTGAGGTTTCTCACTAATAATCCTCTACATTATCTCTTGTTGCCTATTGGATTTATCCCCATGTAGTGCAGATTCATTCCTGTGAGTAGAATACATTTCAGTAATCTATCTTAAGTGTGCCTTGAGATTATTATTATTATCATCATCATCATCATCATGAATAATCTCTTATAATGTTCTCCTTACAATGATCTTATAAAAGTTCACTAGTTAATAATATTTAACACACTTAGTCAAACTAGGTCCCTAGTAATAATGCTAAAGATGAACAATGGGTATCCCCTACATCCAATCATATAAATCACAATCATTCACTAATGATCCTATTGAATTTCATATAATTAGTTTCCCAAGTGGCCAATACTTCTAAATAGTAAATCATGGAGTTGCAAGGTGATGAGTAGCAAGTATACCCCACACTCAACCATATGAATCACTAGCATTCACTCAATGATTTGATCAAATTTTGTAGACTTTAGCTTTCTAAGCACACCATTTTCTAGGAGGTGAATCTACCTATTGCAATTGTTATCTTCCTAGTTCCACTTGTGAAGTGCAAGTGTATAGTTAAGTGGAACTAAGGCATATGATTTTTATCATGTAATCTTTTATGGGTTAATCACCTTAGTGCTAGAAATAAAGTAAATTTAATACATAATTAATATAATTAATCTAGTAACTAACTAACACTTAACTAATCCTAACATAGACATCCATTTCCACTTTCGGTACACATCCTGAACATGTTATAGCACCACTATGTTACAAAGTGTTAAGTGCTACTAGCTTTACTAAGTGTTAAATGTATGCTCAAAGTGGTCATGCTTATGTTTGCTATTTAACTGAAATTAATATCTTAATTAAAATTTGTTAAAGTAAATTAGATGAATATTAAAATTATAAGGAAAGCAGTAAGCTATTCTAAGTGTTACAAGGTTTGATCAGAAAAGCTTATCTTTATTACTGTTCACACTAAGGTGCTTAGATACATCAATGTTCGAATAAAGATTCATACACTTCTTTGACTCTTACTATGGGCACTTAGAAAATATTCTAACTTTTGAAAGTAAAAATTTCAATAGTTTCACTACAACTATGAAAAGATTAGGATGAATCATGCCCCCAAGTGCTATATTTATAAGTTGACATGCATCTCGCAATATCAGATATTTGATAACATAGCATGGGCTATGATATCGGGGCCCAAAAAATATAATTCATCATATTCTTACAACTGAATGAAAACTCATCCTCAAGTGAACAAAAGAAGGAACGAGTTCTTTACAAAATATTTTGAAGGTATGGGATTATTAACTAACTAATTGACACACCAAATGACCTAGACCAAACAAACATACACTAAGTTCCAAAGTGTATGGATTTACAATCTTTTACAAAATGTGGTATTCATAACAACAAAATTAAACACCCTAGCAAAAATTAACTTCTAAACCCCTCTAGTTGCTTGAACATGAGTGAGAAGATCAAATAGTTGTGAAGAGGTCATGTTGCATGGGCTTCTACTACTTTCTCCTAGGGTTGTTCAGGTTGTTATCCCCTATCAACTCTAGGCCACTTATCCCTCGATTGAAACATTCCTACTTCTAGTCCATGCTTTCTTTTTTTGTGTCATCTATGATCACAACAAAATCAAGGATTAGTGTGTGATGTGTAACTAATAGCTTTTAGGTACCTTGTCTCTTTCAATAATTACACTTGGGTCAGTTGTGATCATGGTAGACTAATTATTTTAATATAATAAAGTCACCAAAGTTTGTTGGAATGGTGATTTTAAAGTTAATTCATTAGTTAAACCTTTGTGGGAGTTAGAAAATGTTTTAAAATTTTTTTTTATCAAAAATCAAACTTAAGGTTTGTGGCCTCCACTATGTAAACCTCACCTCTAGTAACATTAAGACTAAAAAATGAGGTAAACTAAACAAGTGGTTTGAAAGTTATGGGCTCTCAAAGGTTCTAGCTTTGAAAATTTCAACATTAAGGAAAAAAACAAAGAGTTTTAACACAACTTGAAGTTCTTGGAGAGCCACAAAAGCCATGAGCATGATGAAGTGCTTGAAGAGGATTAGCTCATTCACAAAAGAAGGAGTGTTTCGATGGAGAACATCATGAAGAAGTGCATAATTGGATGTCACTGATGAGGCACACAAAGGATTTGATTATGAAAATGCCTAAGGATAAAGAGCTTAAGTAGCCCAACCAAGCAATATGCAATTAGGTCCTCCCAATAGAAAGCTCATGCCCTTAATGTCCTTGCATTCCTTCAAACCAAGGAGTCCATGGACCCCATGTTTGATTAATGATTATGTAAAGTTAAGGACTAAATCCATAAGAACCTACCTAGGAATTTTGAAACATAAAACTAAGACATCAAACAAAACTATGAAAAATGAGCAGTGAGGTGAATTATGGAAAGTAGTAGTGGATGAAAGAGAAGGTGGAATGAATTCCCAAATCATGGTCACATGAAGTTCCTTGAGGATATCATGGTTAATATGACTTGATAAAGTCCATCCTTAGTCCAAGTCAAACCCAACCACTTTTAGTGACTTTGCATTAATATTCTAAGATATATCCACCCCCTCAAGACACAAGAATGTTCTCATAGATCAATCACCATTCCTAAAAGAAAAGCAGGAAGTGAGAAATGATCTTAGTTAGAGGGGACCTTTAGGAATGGATAACATGTCTTTCTAGTCCCACAACTAGTGCTTGTAGCCCATTATTGAGTTTAAGGGATGTGCTTTGAATTTCCATCTTTTTTTTATGTTTTATATTTTTATAATTTTTGGATGGGAACGACACCATGCAAAGACTTTAACTTTCTATTATTCTTCAATAATAGAACTATGAGAAATCCATAAAAACACTTATGCACTTAAGAGGGTAGGCAAGTACAAAGAGCATTAAATCCCCTTGAAGTCACATCCTTACCAATCCATTTCATCTTTTCCTAGTTTGGAAACTACCAAGATCACAAGTTTGTTGAATGTTTCATTAAAGAAGGGACCTCATATTTCCAAAACAAGGAACACCATAGAGTTTGTGGATGGGTGGATGATGTGAACTTACTGCATGTTTCATGAAAAATAAACCATGTTGATGAGAAGAGAGGTACCCCTACGCTCAATCATACAAATTCAAGCATGTATGCACGATCTAATCAAAGTCTGTACATGGACTAGTTGTGGCACCTAGATAGTTATACGTTGATCATAGTTCATTGTTTTCCTACTAGACTAGTATTTACTTTGTCACGTATGGTTTATTCTAGAGTGAGGTGCATCATGTGGTTTCTAATACTCTGCTACTCCTAGAGACAATGGGAAATAACTTAATTAAACTAATAAGCAATATGAAGTAAAATCTAAGCTAGCCTAAGTGCGATGAGCATCCATCCTTAATCATCCATACACATCTTGGACCTCATGTACTACCCCTAGGATTACCAAGCGCACATTACTTGAGCACTATTAGATATGCTACTGGGTTACCAAGTAGTTATACTTAAATGTTCATGATTAAGACATACTCATTCCACATTTAACAATAGAAATAGTAAATGATAATAAAAGAAATATTAACTAAGAAAAAATAAATGATAATCAATAATTAAACAATTAAAAACTAAGTGAATGTTGCAATGATGGAGTAATCTCAATCTTTATTACTGGTTGTGTGTGTGTCCAAGTATGTCACACTCGAACAAAGGTTCCATACAATTACAAACATCACACTGCAAGCATACACTGTGGAAAGAACTGAAAACCAACTAAAAACTAACAAAAAGACTCTACCCTAAGATTTACCAACTAACTACCCTTCCTATGCGCCTGAATGCTATATATATGGGCCTACATAGGAATCACGATATCGCATATTCGATATCATTATCCAAGCTGTGATATCGTGTACTTGATATTGAGGATCTGATATTGGGGCCTGGAAAACCATGATTCATCATATCCACATGGCTGAATAACAACTCATCCTTGAGTCAAACAATCAAAATGAGAATGAGTTCATTTGATTACACAGTGGATAGGTATGATATTATTGACTAACTATGAATTACTCCATGCCACAGTGTGGAATTAAAAAAAACAAAATTTAGATACAAACACAAAGTACAAAAGATAAAATTGCTGGAACTCATGTGGTTCCTTGTAGTGGTGGCCCCTCCATGGGCCTCTTCCCCTTATCTTATGCTTTAGGCTTTGGAAATGGATGTCTCTAAAGGAGTGCTTGAAGTTTTTTCTCTTTGATTTGAGGATCATGTGTCATCCATGCTGATGTTCCAATATTCGATGGAGTTGGCACCTTCCATGGGCATGGCAATTGCAGAAACATCTACTTGGCTTTAACATACCAAGCCAAAAACAACTATCATTCCTCCTCATAGGCTCTATCTTTGTCTCTACATTCTTGGTAATTTGTGAGCCATCGAGCCAAATCTATTGTGACATATTTTTACCCTTGGTAGCTTCTCTTAACCACCTTTAATTCAAAATTTACTACCTCTAATTTCTACAGTGTCTTCTTGTGTTTAGCAAATTTCGCTTCATATTTAGCATAGATGGCTACTACCTACTTCTCCAATTCTATCCTCGGGCATCCTGCTGTCAACATGGGTAAGTTGGCATCCCATAGGTTTTCCAACTCCATGTACTCAGTGAGATCCTGTATCTGTAGGTCCCAGCTCTTTAGTTCTACTTGTTGGACGAAGGCATAAGTATTCAATATGGCTTGCCAATCAGCATTCTGAGCACTGAGAGTGTTGATATGGGCTTTGGCCATATAGATTTCTTTCTCAATAATCTACTTGTACATCCCCACCTAATCTCTAAAATGCTCCTTCAACTTTTCATGTTGCTTAGTCTCATTCTGCCACGCACTTATTTCAATAGCTATCTTCTAACAGATGGCATGTACCTCCTCCATTGAGAGGGTTCTATTTTCTCTGGTTAAGAAATTCATGTTTTGGTTTATCCTTATTAATTATTCTTGCATTTGCTAAAAATTTTCCTTGAGAATATTTTTCTATTATGGTCAACCAGAGAATTTCAGCGATAAGGTGTTTATTTTCTTCTTATAAGACCTTGAGTGCTTTAACATGCGCATACATTTGAGCTTGTGCCTTTGAAGCATCTTAATCAGCCTTCTCTTTTTCCCTTGCCATCCTTTTATTCTGTTCTAATAATTTATTTAGCTACTCTGTCTGAAATAACTCTAGCTACTCTATTGGGATGAATTGGGATGAATCCCACTATGCAGCTTGCAAGGTGACGAACTTCTCTTGCAATCTTTTCAACTCATCCTCTGCATGTTTAGCCCTAGCTTCTTCCATGACCAGCTTTTCTTTTGTAGAGATGAGGTCTAACTATGTTGTTATGACATCTTGGGAGATATCAAACTAGGATGTTATCACTTGTCTTGTTTGCAGCAACTAATCCAAAACATCCTCATGATCTGCAAGAGTCATTAAGGGATCAGCCAAGGTTTGAGCATCATGTGCTCTTGTAAAATCTACTGGTGGCACAACAGGGATATTAAATAATTCTTTGATGTGGTCTATAACCACTTTTTCTATTTCTGCTACATCTTGGTATTACATAACCACTACTGTGGTGCCTTCACCAATTTTTAATTGCACTTGAAAAGATGTAGTATTTCCAGAAATATGTTGTGACCAGTGTGATTCCCCTCCTCCTATTTGAATAGAAACCTTGTTCCATGCACAATTAATTAAGACTATGGGCTATACAACATCATCAATGATTTTGAAGAGATTTGCCTCGTCACAACTTCCCTAACTAACCGATTCAGTGATGGCCCAGAGATGGCTCATCGATGGTTGATAGTCCTATAGTGGTAGTGGTGGTTAGTATTGCTAGCTTGTGGGTTGTGTGCTGAGCCCTGCTTCCTATTGCTGACTAGGCCTTATGTCCAAAAGTTGGCTGGGCCTAGTTGTTTGAGGTGCAGTGGGCCCAATCATCTGCTCTTGCTCAGGTTCCAATGTCTAACCAACATCTTTCCTTGGTGCTAATGGCTTTAGTAATTTGTAAAATGAGGCATTTTGAGCCTTTCTGGGGATGTCATTAGTGTACCCCAAAATTCTAGCATGTTAGCACAGCTTCATGATTAGGTAGGGAAAAGGCAATGCAAACTTCCCTGTTTTACGTTCTTGAAACCAGCTTAAAATTTTCATGAGATATAGATGGGGTAGGTTGCCATCAACCTTGCCCATCAAGATGGCACTTCCTTTAGCCACAAAGGTAGAAATCCTATTTAGTCCTTTTGTTGGGAAAATGTGATAGGTGCCAATTTTAAAATAGCTCCTCTCTTGAAGTGTGAACTCTCCATATGTTTTATCCTCCTTGTTGTATGCCCTTTTTAACCATATTTTTCATGCATCAACATCAAAGTGAGTGGATAGGTGAGCAACCTTGGGCCCTATATTCAAAAGGTTTAGAACTTCTAAAATGGCCTTGGCAGAGAAGTCAATTGAAATCCCACCAATATTAGTCGTGGTGCCTTCTTCCTTGTTATGCCAAAATTGGTATGTCACCCCCAAGTACCAATCATCACTCTCTGAGGGAACAAGCCACAGTGGAGATCCTTTAAGTTGATCTCTAGCTAACTTAGGGGAAAATTCGATAAAAGGTCCAAAATTGAGTTCCACGATCACTACTGCTAACATGGACCTTTTCCGAATTTCTTGAACACATTCCAAAGACAACGTGAGATGTTGTCCTTGTTAGGTGCCCTGCCTTCTCCACCTTTAGCATGCCTAGATTTTGTATTAATAGGAGGTTCTTGATGAATGTTGAATGATTGTGCCTCCTACTTTGCATGTTCTTTAGGAGGTGCTTGGCCTCTACCTCTCCTTGGCCATTTGGATGCATCCTGAGAGGGTCCTCCTTGTTGTGCTTTTTTAGGGGCCATCTACAATGACACAAGACCAACTATTAGTAAGGCCATTTAACAAAATTTGATTTATACCTTACTCATTGCCTTTAATAAATTCATTTCTTGCCTAGTGTGATTTCAAAGTTAGAAATTTTCACGAAAATTCCCCTAAAATTTTTGATATTAGGCCCAATTTGATTAGGTGACTCCAAAAAATAATTTTCATGATTTGGGTGAAGAAATAAAATTAATTTGGCATACATTTTTAGCATTTCTTAAGGTCACTTACCCCTTATGATATCCCTCGAACAATAGAAAATTTCGAAAAAACCATGTGTAACTTGGAGCATACCCTTCCCCCATGACTGAGTTAAACACTCCAGGTTTAAGTAGGTTTGATCAAAATTAGAATCAAAGCATTAATGAGCAAGATATTGAGGTTTAATGATAGGTGGACAAGCTTGAAAATTCATGGAAGAAAATTACAACTACCCTTGCATGAATAGTGGAAAATGACATTGACATGTGTGTAGGGGGGAGGGGGGTCCATATATATAGATTTTACAGACATGATATCATGTACATGCTAGCATGGACCCGATATCATGTCCCTTCCAAAATAGGGTACTTGAAAAAATTGATAAATTTTTTAATTTCCAAGGCCAAAAATGAAGGATTTACGGTTAATTCAAAACATCTAGGATAACGTTGAGGAGACCTAAGGCACCAAAAGTGTAATGAATGGAAATTTTACAATGAAGTTCATGAATAGGGTGAGGAAAAAGAACATGTAGTGGTGTACAGGAACATTTGAACTAAGATGATGATAAAGGAAAGGATAACTTTAGCAATGTAGTACTCAGAGGGTATAAGATGATGTGGTGATGTGAAATGAGTGCAAATTACAAAGTTACACAAGTGGATCCTCCCCAAACTAGGTTCCTACCTATCATGCCCTTACGTAACCACACCTTAAAATTTTTGTAGGCACTAAAAGGGTCAATCCGTACTAGTGCAAAAAAACACACACATATTCAATACCACCACGATGAGGTACAAGTTCTATGCCACACAAGGTAAAAGTCAAAAATACTTGGACAGTGGGTGAAATGAATCATAGAAGGGACTACCAAAATTGGGACATGAGGTAACATACCCTAGGCATAATGAATCCTAATTGTGGGGTGTGATTAATGTATCATTAGCCCTTCACTTCAAAATCAAGACTAAGTCCATGCCTCTGATTAGTGATGTTGCATTGTTTCATCCAATGATGGACAACCATAAGAGCATCATGATAGCAAAGCATACAATCACTTGGCATTTTGTCCAAGGGAGGAGTCATTTAAAATTTTTTTGCAGCACATTCTTTTTTATCCTTTCTTTTCTTTATTTCCCTTCTTTTTTGTCTAGCCGCTTTGGCACTTTGTCTTTTCCAAAAGTGTTCTGGAGAAACCACAAACCTTCAAGCATGGGTGCATGTCTTTCTAGTGGGACCCTCCAAAACAACATTGAGTTTCTTTATTGAGTGCCTTTATTACTCTTACTCTCATTTTTCATTAGATCTACAAGGATTTTAGTATAACCAAGCTACATGATAGCACACATAGATGTCACCAAAGAGAATCCACAAGTCCCCTTGATATCACATCCTAGTCATTCCCTCTTAGTCCATCATTCTTTGCTCTAGGCATAATGAATACAAAGTTACTTTTAAGTTTTAATGATGACAAGAATATCATCATACCCAGAGTAAAACCTCTCATTAATAAAATGGATGGGTGGATGTTGTTGACTCACTATCCAAATAATTAGTCTCTTGAGACTTGATAGCATAGAACAACACCTTAACTGACAAGTCACATGAGTATTTTATTCACTGATGATATTACTCTCAAAAAGGTGAAAACAACAATTTGAAAAATAAAAAACTAGAAAACAAAAAACAAAAAAAAATTGTAAAATCAAAGAAAACGAAACACATTTACTAATTCTACTTATTAGAATGGGGAGTATCCCCCATGACAAAACCTTTGAGTATGGCTAGAATTAATAAATGGATATTTTGGATCCATGCGGGTTGAAAAAATTAGGGTTCGATCATATCCAAGCCACTGGGTGTCTTTTGATGTGGTGGAAAGGATGTACCCAAATTGGGGTTCACACACTTGATTGAAGTAGGCATAGTGGGGTAGATTATAAGATGTTGTCATGGGATAAGAAGCTAACCCACTATGACACCCGTGATCATAAGATGGTATACAAGGATTGATGTATCCCTTTACATGGTCATATGCATTGACCTACATGGTTGTTGGAGTGTTAATTAGTGGCCTGGATAAGGTAATAGGAGGTGTTGAGTTTGAGGAGAAAGAGGCATCACAGTGCTGGGCTTGTGTTGAGTTGGAGGCTGCAGTGGTTTCAGAATCGTGTTGTCTCTTTTTACGGTCATGCCTAAAGAAAGGATGCTTTCAATGTTGTGGAGGACCTCTACTACTATTGATAGTAGTAGCACAAATAATGTTTGTGGGTTGGTGATATGGTGCAAAACCTTCTGGTGCTACTGGTGGCGATGTAGAAGGAGGTGACGAATGAGAATATTGAGGGCAAGGAGGAGAGGAGAATAAGGAATATGAGGTGGTGGTCTTGTGGGAGAGGACATGGGTTGATAGTACTTGGGAGAATGATAACGATGAGGTGAAGCAGAGGATGTTGATCCAATTGGGGAAACAAGGTGTTGAACATAATAAACATTTGGTGTCGAGGTATACGAAGGGTGTGGTTTGTTTTTCCGTGGCCTCCCCCAAGACTAGGGATTTTGCCACTACGGTTGGACACAGTCCCTCTGTACAAAATCTGGATGTAGCATTCATCCCCAATGCTAATGTAAATGTGACAATACTAGGCATTGAATTTTAGGGTGATCATACACACAAACATCACATTGATACTTATGATTGGCAGTTGAGCCCCTAACCTTATTGTCTTCAATCCTTCTTTCTGATTGTTGGGTGGTGTTCTATCCTGTTTCTCGATTTGGCATCCTCTGTTTGTTTTGGTTATCAGAGTGATCATGTATGGTTCCACCTCTAATAATTTTTGCATATTCTACACATTTTTCATGTACCCATTCTGTAATTTTATTAGTTTTTTCCTCAATTTCATCTAGTGATTGTAGTATTGGCAAAGATGATTCCACCTCCGTGAGGTGAGTTGATTTGTCCTCTTCATGGACCTTTGTTATTTTGAGATTTTGGTCTTATTGAGATCTTCAACATTCTCCCATTTGGCTATTTCTCCTTCTTCTTTTGCTACCCACTTGATAAGCTCTTGGAATTGATGGGTTCGTAGTTCATATAGTTGACCTGGGGCATACATCCCTAGGGTCTCCCTTGTTTCATTATGAAGCCCATCCATGATGTCACATATTAGCCTTTCCTCGAAGAACCCATGGCCTGGCTAGTTGTTTAAAAATGAATAATATATTTCTAAGGTCATGTCCAAGGGTTCATGTTACCCTTGTTTCCATTCTTGGATTTGTCTTCTCAAGGCTGACACTCTTGCACAGGTTTGATATCTTTCGTTGAAAAGTTCTATCATTGTCAACCAACAATGAATTGATTTTGGTTTTAAGGACCTATACCATACTTTTTCTTGGCCAACGAGTTTCATAGGAAAGAGCTTAAGTCTTTGCCACCCATTATCAATATTGTTCCATGCACAGGCATCATGGAAGGCTTGTAAATGATGTTGTGGATCTAAATCATAGCCTCCTGAAAACTTGGAAAAAATTTTAAAATCAAGCCTAGGTAGACAACTTTCCTTATGATGCCTACGAGATATTTGAACAACCTCTTGTATATGCATTAGGCTCTTAGTGACCACCAAGGGTTCATCGTCACTAAGTAGGTTATGAGTTTGTGAGTTGGGATGATGTTGTCTTTGTTCATGTTGTCATTCTTGACTTTGCCTATGGGTTTGATTTTTATTTCTACACTGATCCCTTGAGAGATGATCATCCATGTCACGACCTAATGTTGAATGAATAGAGGAAGAGAGATAACTTGAAGACTCATCATGACTTTTGTAAGTTTCCCAATCATCCCTAGATAAACTCTTGTTAACCATTGAGAAGGTCCTAGGCCTTATGGGCCCCCTCACTCCATGGGATGTCCCTTCCTCGCTAAAGGTGTTTGAGTTGGATGACAAGAGTCCTTGAGTATCGTTGGGGTGTCCATGAACATATGAGATTCCTGCATAAGATTGAGTACTCCAAACTTCTTCATCGTCATATATTTTGTTGGTTCTCCAATGAATTTCCTCGCTAGTTGTTGCATTAACATCATCTTGTGAGAGAGATATTGTTGGGAATTGTGTGTGACTTATTTGCAATTAATTTCCTTCTAAAAGATATATCATTAATACTTTGTTATAGTGATCATGGATGATATAACTAATCTAGCTAACTAGCACCGTCCCTGGAAATGGTGCCAAGGATGAGTGGTGAGGTACCCCTACGCTCAACCATACGAATACGAGTGTGTATGCACGATCTAGTTGAACTCCATAGATGGACTAGTTGTGGCACCTAGATAGTTATATGTTGATCACAATTCATTGTCTTCCCACCTGGACTAGTATTTACTTTGTCATATATGATTTAGTCCAAAGTGAGGTGCATGATGTGCTTTCTAATACTAAGCTACTCCTAGAGTCAATGGGAATTAACTTGATTAAACTAATAAGAAATATGAAGTAAAATCTAAGCTAGCCTAAGTGCAATGAGCATCTATCCTTAATCATCCATACACATTTTGGACCTCATGTACTACCCTTGGGATTACTAAGCGCACATTACTTGAGCACTACTAGACACACTACTCGGTTACCAAGTAGTTACACTTAAATGTTTTTGATTAAGATGTACTCATTCTGCATTTAACAACAGAAATAGTAAATGAAGATAAAATAAATATTAACTAAAACAATAATAAATAATAATCAACAATTAAATAATTAAAAACTAATTGAATGCTGCAATGATGGAGTAATCTCAATCTTTATTGCTAGTTGTGTGTGTGTCCAAGTATGTCACACTTGAACAAAGGTTCCATACAATTATAAACATCACACTATGGGCATGCACTAGGGAAAGAACTAAAAACTAACAAAAATACTCTACCCTAAGATTTACTAACTGACTCCCCCTCCTATGCACCTGAATGCTATAGTTATAGGCCTCCACAGGAATCATAATATCATGTATTCAATATCATTATC
Organism: Gnetum montanum; assembly: GCA_015680685.1. Taxonomy (NCBI): domain Eukaryota; kingdom Viridiplantae; phylum Streptophyta; class Gnetopsida; order Gnetales; family Gnetaceae; genus Gnetum; species Gnetum montanum. Next base: position 117,845 of record MNCI01027017.1, read on the forward strand.
TAGGCTACGATATCGTGTACTTGATATTGAGGATCTGATATCAGGCCTAGCAAACCACAATTCATCACATGTCTTAGTTAGTAATATTAAAATTCAAAGACAAAATCCAAACATTAGCAATCAAATAAAATTATAGTACAAACCACCATCAAAAGCAACCATAGTTGCACAGTGTCCTGTTGTCAATAAAGAAAAAACAAGACAAAATAAACATAAGAAAAATTCAAACCAAATGAAGTAAAATATAGATGAAATTGTAAAATATGTAAAAAAGAGAAAGACATACTAACAATTTTATAAACCAAAAAATGATGTGAAACAAAAATATGTAAAAACAGAAAAGTGTAAAACAAGAAATGTAAAAATTGAGGATCCATTTTGTATGATTACAATGGATGGCCATCTCCCCCACAACTAAGTTGGAAAGAGGAGATCCAGAATACTGAGTGTGCTTGTCCATATGAGGTTTTGTGGTCACTAGCTCTATTAGTCTCATGGAAAGGTCTAATTTATTTCATGTTGACTAGCAATTTCTTATTTGGACTTTTAGGTTTGTATATTCACATGGCCCCAGAATGAAAGGTGTTAAAGATGATGTAAGGCCCTTCCCAAAATGTTTGGAACTTAGCTCTTTGTGGTACATGTGTGAGATTCTAGTAAATAACCTTATCTCTCAGTTAAAATTTTACCCTCCTTATTTTGAGGTCATGGTGTTACTTGTTGAATGCCTTGTGTAATTCATTAGATGACAAGGCTATCAATCGGTTCTCATCTAGCAAGTTGACATTCATTAGTCTTTCTTTTTGTGCTAGACTTAGGTCAAGGTCAAGGTTCACAAGCCATTGAAATTTTTTGAAGCTCAGACTAAATAGATAGCATTGGTAATTTTCCATGCATCAACTCATAGGAAGAATAGCCCATAGGGATTTTCCATGTGGAGCAGTAGGCCCAAAGAGTATCGTTGAGATTCATGCTCTAGTCTCTCATATATTTGCTAACTATTCTTATTAATATCTTAGTGATTTCCTTATTTGTTACCTCAACTTGATTATTAGCTTAAGGATGGTAGGGCATTGTTAATTTATGTTTAAACCCTAAGCATTGCATGAGTTTCTGAAAGGTGATGCTTGTAAAGTGAGTAACATTATAAAAAATAACTACACATGGCACACCAAACCTGTTTACAACATTTTTTTGTATAAACAAAGCTACTATAGATGATGTATAGTTAGTAACAGTTGCTACTTCTACCCATTTTATACAATAGTCAATAGCAACTATGATGTACATCTTTTCGGTTGACATGGGTGTGATGGAACCCATAAAGTCAATGCCCTAGATGTCAAAGGGTTTCAGTTGTTGAATCCACTACTGAGGTTCCTCCATACGAATGATCATTCCACCATCATGTTGTTAGTGTTCACAAGAAAAAATGAATTAGTAAGCATCCCTAAAGATCGTTGGCTAATAATACCTTGCCATTAGGATCTTAATAGCTATGTGTCTCCTAGCATAGTGACCCACATAAAGGCCCTCATGAATGTCCTAGAGAACACACAGTTGATTATCATTGAGGACACACCAATGAACCAAACCATTGACACATACCTTATAAAGGTATCTGTTAATCTCCATAAAGCATTTCACCTGGTGAAGAAACTGTTTTTTCTTCCTATGATCCAACTCTTGTGGCATTTCCTAAGTAAAAAGATAGGTGAGAATGCCATCGTACCAATTAGGCTCATTAGGAACTTGTTCATTTATAGCACCAACAAAGAGGATTTCATTAGGAAATTGATCAAAAGTGGGCTCTCCTCCTCTTTGTTATCTCATCTCAATCAAGATAAGTGGTCAGCAACCACATGCTTAGTTTCCTTTCAATCTACCATTGTAAGATTAAATTCTTATAAGATCATAAGTCATTGTATGGTATAGGGACTCACCATTAGTTTGTTCATGAGGAAGTAGATTGTGCTATGGTTTGTGTGCATGAACACCTTGTACCCAAGCATGTAGTGCCTAAATTTCTCTAAGGCATACACCATTGCCATTAGTTCTTTCTTTGTTGTGATGTAATTCAACTATGCATCCACAATGCTTCAACTCACGTAGTGGACGTAGTAAGGATGTTTCTAATCATCTAACTATGTGAGCATGACTCCAAAAGCATAATTTGATGTAGATGTGGAATGATCTAGACTAGTCAAGTGCTTGTAGAATTTGGATTTCCACAAGCTTCTACTTGAGGTGTTGAAATGCATTCTCACATTCCTTAATCTAGACAAATAGAGCATCCTTCTTTGTCAACTCCACCAATAGTTTTGTGATCTTAGAGAAATTCTCTATGAATTGATGATAGTAGTCATTGTGACCCAAGAATGACCAAACATCTTTAATAGTTTCTAGTTGGCTAGTAATTCCTTGGATGACCCTTATTTTTTTAGGGTCCACCTCAATCCCTTTTTCAAATATTCTGTGCCCTAAAACAATGTCTTCCTAGACTATCAGATGGCTCCTTTGCTAGTTAAGCCAAAGGTTTGTCTCCACACACCTTTTTAGCACTTGCTTAAGATGATCTAGGACTTGCTCAAATGTAGCCCCATGGGTGGAAAAGTCATCCATGAAGACTTCCACCCTGCTACCAATCTACTAGTCAAAGATGCTCAAGACAAGGTGTTGGAAAGTTATAAGGGCATTACACAAACCAAATGGCATCTTTTTTTAATGTAAAAGTCCTAGGAACTTATAAACATTATTTTGACTTGATCCTCTAATGCAATTTAAATTTGGTTATAACCACAATAACCATCCATAAATCTATAATAGCAATGTCAAAAAATAGTGTCTAACACTTGGTCCATAAATGCCAATGGAAAATGATCTTTGTAACTTGCCATGATCAGCAACCTGAAGTTAATACAGACCCTTCACTTATCATCTTTCTTTGGCACTATCACACGTGTGCTAATCCACTCACTATCCACAATGGGATAGATGAACCCTGCCTTGAGAAGTTGTTCAATCTCCTCCTTGACAATGTGCTTGAGTTTGGGGTTTAACCATTGCTACGGCTACCTCTTTGGCTTCATGAAAGGATCTATAAAGATGTGGTGTTGGCATATCTTAGGATCAATTCTAGTGAGTTTAGGATATGACTAAGCAAAGGCTTTTGGCCACTTGTTGATCACCTTCAATAGCTTCTCTTTTTGTTTAGGAGTAAGATTGGTATTGATTATCACCAGCTTCTCATTATTTAGAAAATCATATTCCATGTTAGCAAGTAGAGTTTTCAAATTTAGGGGCTCCTATTTAAAGCTCTTAGGTATTTCCAACTCTCCCTAGTAAGTATCATCATGTTCATTGGAGAGTTAGCAATGGATCTACTCCATCTCATTCATGCCTTCAATGCAATCACTTATCAAGCTTTCAATAGTCTCCATGCAAATTGTTGAGTTGCTAACAAGATTACCTGTCAACCACTAGGTGTCCTCTTACTTTGTGGCTACTTTGTATAGGCACCTTTGAATTTCAAACACATCTACACACTGCCTGCATGTTGTGATGTTTGTACTTTTCATGAACCATAGCTTTTGCATAGAATTTCATCCTATTTCACTATCTGTGATGCATGGAACATGCTTCTTCTCTATCTTTCCAAATTCATTCTCCTTGAAAATTTCCAAGGAGAGGTCTCTGATTCCTAGTCATGCATCAACGGTGCTTATCTAAGCCCTTCTATGATGATTGGAAAGTCCCACTTGTAGTTACCAACAGAGATCAATAGGAAGTCAGCAAGATAATACCACCCATAAATAGTGGTCACATTGTCCTCCACTAACTCCAAAGGAATAATGATGGACTGATCCACCAACTCAAGATGAATGTTGCTCTTCTTAAGTGGAGGCAAGTTCTAGGCTTTGTACATCTCATGAGAAAATAAATTTACACCAAGGCCTAAGTCCAAAAGAGCCTTGTAAGGTTGATTGCCATTGATTTGCAAAAGGATAAGGGAACTTCCAAGATCAAATATCTTCCTAAGAAGGTGGCCAACTATTATTCAATTAGTTGCAACATGAGTTAGCATGATGATATGCACTTTGGGAGGCATTTGATTTAAAGGGGACTTGAAGGATGTAGATGCAGAGTACGAGGGAGAAGTAGGCCTACCAACTACATATGTCTGTGAGGGCTTTGTAGAACTATTGGTTTGAAAGAATGGCCCTTTTTAGGATTGGCTTTCTAAACCACTTAGCTGAGGAGCTGGTTGTAATTTAATAGCCCTAGTGGCATTATGTTGTTGTGGTTGGGCTGGTATTTCACCTTACATTGATGAAGCATGTGGTAATTGAGTTGAGGGTGGAGAGATATTTGTAGAAGGATGATGAGCGTAATGAGGAAATGGGGATTCCCCTCTTGGATATTAAGCTCTGGAGTATTTAGGAGGGTCATAGTGATGATGGAATGAAGCATGACTAGAAGAGTCACATAGAGAAATGGGTTACTAAACATAGTACTCATATGGATTTGGCTATTGGTAAGGGTACTGCTACCTTGGTGGTGGCATCCCCCACAACTGTGGATGCTACCATTGATGGTACTACTCATAAAGTTGTGGTGAAGCTCCACTTAGATAGTAAGCTTGTGGTTGATGGAACTTACTAGGGTTTCCTTGAGGATAAGAAAATCTTCTGGGTGTTTTCCTTCTTGCTAATCTAGGATTTAGAGCATACACCCTAGACTTCTGCAAGTATGACACAATAGGACAACATCTCTTAAAATGTTTGTAGTAGTATATGTCACATCCATCATCATCATCTGATTTAGAGTCCAAAACCTCCTCTACTACAGTAGCCTTGTCTTTATCCCTTTAGTGGGCACATTCAGCTTTCTTTCTTCTCCTATGATCATGATCACTACTTTGCTCTTTGGATTCCTCTACTATTTTCAAAGTGGTTTGAAACTTCTCATCCAAAGAGTCCCACATTTTTTCCAACTTAGCCAAAATTTTAGAAACAAACTTTTGAATCAACAAGGTCTTATGATGCACCACCCTAGTAAGTAGTGTCTCCTCCTCATTGTCATAGAACCAAACCTTCCTTTTTTAGATGGAAGGATCCTAGTTATACTCTTCTACACCTTTTCTTTTTCTCAAATCTCCTTCTTCTTTTGCAACCTACTCAATTAGCCTTTAAATTTGATAGCCCCTTAATTCTAAAAGTCTCTCTTAGACACAGATCCCAAGAGTTCTCCTTATTTTTATTTGGAGCTCATCTATGATATAGCAAACCTACTCCCTTTGAGAATAACCATGGCTAGGACATTAGTGCAAGAGATAATAGTACCTACCCATGGCTGCATCCAAGGGTTCATGTGTTTCTTGTTTCCAACCTTAGATCTGCTTTCTCAAATTGGATACTGGGGAGTATGTTTGATACTTGTCATTGAAGAGTTCAAGCATCATACTCCATCTACAAATTGATTCTCGCTCTAAGGATCAGTACCAACTTTCAGCTTCTTTGATGAGAATTCTTGGAAATAACTTTAACTTTTGCCAATTTTTTCTCCATGTTTTGTAAGGCACAGACATTGTGTAAGAATTAAAGATGGTTCTGTCAATCTAAGTTATATCCCCCTTTCAGCTTGGAGATATTGGTTATATCCATTTGCTTGATTTTGCCATATTTCACAAGCCTTGTTGGAATCTTCATGGCCTCTACCATGTTTAACATATTTCGAGTTGTAAGTAAAGGCTTATCATAGTCATAGCCTCTGTGATGTTTATGATGCCTATGATGCCCTCTACTGTCCCTTCTTTCATGATGGCATACCTCCCTTGATTGCCCATGACCTTGGTCTCAACTAGTCCAACAAGCCCTACAATCATCTCTATTCCATTGGTCACCTACATCATGGTCACATCCTCTACAACTTCGATCAAAGCTAGAAGAGAAAGAATAGGATGATGAAGAAGAAGAGGAAGGAGGACTAGCACCACCACCATGCCTATCATCTCCCCTTCTATGGTCACGGCCATGATCATCATTGTGATGCTAGTCCTCATCCCTACTATGACTCCCACCTTTGGATCCCCCATTATCATGGGATCCATGTTTTCCCACATCAAGATTGTTGATAGTGGACTATAAGTTTTGGTTTGGGTTAGCCTTATCAAAGACAAGGGTAGGAGAGTTAGTGAATTAAGTACCCCTAGAGAAGGAATCCTCTCCATCTTTCTGGCCTAACAGAACCAAGGGGTCAGTGAATTGTTTTCTCCTCAAAGCTTCGTAACGAGCCTCCTATTACCAATCTTTCTTACATTGTGCCTCAATTGGATGATAATCCTAAGAGTCATGGTCCCACACAACGTATTCAACATGAAGCCCCTGGATGCCCAACCTCATGAGAGTTTGGAGTAGCATCATAGGAACTGATTGATCAAGTAGTAACATAATGTTGTCCTCTATGTCCCTCCATTGCATCTATTCATCCTAATTTAGGATGAAGGTAAAATCTAGTACATACTCATCAGGATGAGTATAGATCACTTTGCATTACTAAGGAACTAACTATTTTGACCCCTCATGCATTTGATTGGAAGTGTGCTTAAACAATGACAGAGAATTAGCCCTATGAGAAGAAAAAATTTTAGTTGGAAAGAAAAATAGTGAGCTTTTAATGTTATTATTATTCTCAAGGATTACAACTTTAAGTTTCATTATAATGACTTTGAATAACTTCACTAAGTCCTAGATAATGCATGTAGCTAACTAAAGTCCCTGACAATGGCCAATGATGAGTAGTGAGTATACCATATGCCCAACCATACAAATCACTAGCATTCACTCAATGATCTGGTCAAATTTCGTAAACTTTAGCTCTCTAAGTACACTAGTTTCTAGGAAGTGAATCTAACTATTGCAATCATTGTCTTCCTAGTTCCACTTTTTGAAGTGCAAGTGTATGGTTAAGTGTAACTAAGGCATCTGATTTTTATCATATTGTCTTTTATGGTTTAATCATGTAAGTGTTGGAAATAAGTAAATTTAATGTGTAATTAATCTAATTAATCAAGTAACTAACTAACACTTAACTAATCCTAACATAGGCATCCATTCCCACTTTCCATACACATCCTAAACACGTTATAGCACCACTGGGTTACCAAGCATTAAGCACTACTAGAATTACCAAGTGTTAAATGTATGTTGAAGTGGTCATGGTTATGTTTTTTATTTAATCAATATTAATCAATTAATTAAAATTCATTAAAGTAAATTGTATAAATATTAAATGCATAAGGAAACCATTAATCTATTCCAAGTGCTGCAAGGTTTGATCAGAAAAGCTTGGCTTTATTAATGTTCACACTAAGGTGCTCAAGTACATCAGTGCTTGAATAAAGATCCATACACTTCTTTGACTTCTACTACAGGCAACAGAAAATATTCTAAATTTCGAGAGTAAAAACTACAAGAGCTTCGCTATAACTATGAAAAGATTAGGATGAATCATGCATCCAAGTGCTATATTTATAGGCTAGCACACATCCCACAATATCGGATATTTGATAATGTAGCATGGGCTATGATATCGAGGCTCTGATATTAGGGATCCAATATCAAGGCCAACAAAATACAATTCATTACAAGGTCATTTTCTTCTTAATCCACACTTGTGTCTAACTATGCATATGGTTAAGTGTGGTTAAGACATAAGATATATATTTTTAAAATTATTTTGTTATTTTTATCTTAATAGCTAGATGATTGAATAAGGATATGATAATTGGATCAACTAATTAATTCATTATTTCATTAACTAACTATCCTAAGGTGGAGTATTCGTTCCTATTTCTCGTACACATCCCGAAGTAGTATTAACATTGTTGGGTTACCAAGTGGTTATTAGTAGGCATACTAAATATCCACTACTAGGATTACCAAGCATTAATACTTTATACTTGAAATGGTCGTACTTACATGTTTATGATTAATTTCATTAATTACTGAAGAACATAAATGTAAAGTGCATGGAAGGTAAAGTGCTAAATAGAAATAGTAAACTAGTCTAAGTGCTGCAATGGATGTAGGAAATCTCAATTTTATTGCCAATTATGCAAATGTGTCCAATTACATGATCACTCGAATAAAACTCTATACAATCTCATATATCCACACTAGAGCACTTAGAGGAAAAAATTTCTAACTCTAGAGAAAAGAAACTGCAAGAATTTTGCTATCTCTATAATTGAAAAGGTGCCATAAATGTGAGGGGTAAGTGCATTTATATAAGCACTAACTATGTCAACATCAACGTATCTGTGTCAACGCAACTTGTCTTATTGATGTTTCATCAATGTACAATATATAATAATAGATGAAATTAATTTTGTTGATGATTGGCTATTATTGAGCATTGATAGGAGGTTAAGAGAAATTTTCTTAGAAAATCAAAGGAAATCTTTGAAGGTAGATCAGTTATATAAATAGGAGATCTTGGTCACCTTCCTCCAATGTTATATTTGGTACCATACACTTCAAGAAATCCAAATGTTAGACATCTTTGGGCATCCTTCCAAGCATTCTTCACTTTAGATGTTGTCTATCAACAAAAAGGAGTTAATCCAAGGCAACAAAGACTTTAGAGGTTCTCATGAACATGAGGGAGGGTAAAACTCTTGATGCTAATTGTGAATTTCTTAATTTTAGAATGAACCTTCCTTTCCTGTCAAATTGTCTAGATGGTTTTGAAGATGCTATGCATTTGTATGACATGAAGGATAAAGTGCATATTCATAATCTAAAGATGCTATTGGAGATATATAGACATGTTGTTATGTTCTTTGCTGATAGAGAATCCAGGTAATTCAGGATTGTTGAAGATGATGGAGGATATTTTGAGAGGTTATTGCTATTATGTGAAGCTAAAAAAAGTCATATTTACAATTTATTTATGGATAGAGGCAGGTTTAGTTAATGCAGCTCTTAGTACATTAGTTAAAGTAGTGTATTGTCCAATTTAAAATCCATCATTCTTACCATCCTATGTTATTATGAATTTTGATTCCTACATTGGTTATTTGTTTAATGAGTGTAATCATTGATATGTGCCTATTATTTCAACCATTAGAGGTGGATTTTGGCTACTGCCATTATAATTGGCCTAGGCATTAATAGTGTATAAATCACAGCAAATGACATTAGATAAGATATTTGTTGATGTGGGATTAAAAATAATAATAGGTTTAACTTTTGAGATGCTATCAAGAGTGAGGACCATAGATTCTTTGAAGATTCATACATCATTTTTTTTGCAATAATACATGACAATTTTAGCAGTGAACAATATTCAATCGAGGCTTGTGGAGGAGACACATTTTGTTAAGTTAGAAGAAAAATAAATCATCTATATCTTTTGTTTTCTTCATAGGCATGTATTTTTCTATTGTAAACATAACAATATGTTGTTCTTTTGAATAAAGAATGCTCTTCCTCTTCTTTGTTCATTAATTGCATTGTAAATTCTTACATCTTCATTGGTTGTATTGTTCAATTTCTTTATATGAAGTTACAAACCCTTGGCTAATTTCATGTAGACAATGTTATATAATATAGTTTGTACAACAATTTGAATAATGTTTTAACTATTACTTGGATTTTAAAAGATAGTAGAAATTCTAATTCTGATTCATAATTTCTTACAATGGTATGCCATTTCACACCACTAGCCTAGATATATATTATCTCTATAGTTTGGCACAAAAAGATCAACATTCAAAAATGACTATTGTGCAAGGAATAAGACCAATGTTCAAATCATACAAAACTTATGGACAAGGAACAAGGGAATCTTGCTTTTGAAGTATCTTCAACCCAAAATGTAGATTCTCGAGGCTAGTTCTATATTATTTATTATTTGTTTTCTCTGAAATTGTATTTTTCGTTCCTCTTCACATTTAAACACATCTTGAGATTGCCGTCAAATATCCTGATAACGATATCTCGTTAAGATTAAAATTTGCCGGGCATGAAAATATAACGTAAAGTATTTGAAATCACTACAATGGAGCTTTTCAACGTCCTGAACTCTCTATCCAAGTTTAAAGTTTTTTTTTTAAATATTCTTAATGCTCAATTATGCTTTGGATTAATAAAATTTGCCAAATCTATACTTTATATCTCAGTGAAGTCATTACCTCATCTACCGTTACAGCAGCTTTGTGATAACTATCACTCGCATTCCATCCCTGACCTCCTTTCAGTGAAGTTGGCATTTGGTTATTTCCGTAGCAACAGAACGTTTGAAAACAATTTTTTTGCTTTCCAATTCCATTTTTCTGCCGTTCTATCTGCGTAAAGCCGTTATCCATTTGGCAAAGCTAATGTCCCTTTTGAAAAATGATGTATATGGCAGCATATAATTGTTATGGAAGGAAACAACAAAACTCATCTTAATGGTTTAATTTCAACGAGGCAAGAAAGTTTTCCGGCTGTGAACATCATAACATTTACACCAGTCCCGCTTTTGAAATATCACTCCACAAATAAGTGAAATAACTAAAACTTTTATACCTTTATACGTAAATTCTTTTGCGCATTCGAAATTGGAATTGGAAGATGACGCAAACTTTCCAGCAAAATATGGTGGATAATTTTACCCTGCAAATCAGACAGCAGGGACACAGTTCAAGATCTCACATTACAAGAATCAGATTACAATTTTTCCAGCACCATATATAAGATCCGCTGAAATGAATGTTAATTCCAATAATCCCTTATTACAGGTCCTTTCAAATAAAATCATGCACCAGGTCATGCACACAGATAATGAAATCAAGCATCTGTTGGAGATGTGCTTGATTCCATGAACTCCCACTGGAGAGGTTCTTAAATGGAGGTTATCTCTGTTCATAGCTGTGCACCAGTCCTAGGGCCTTCCACATGCCGATCAGTCTACATTAATGAATGCAAAACAGGGTTCACTACAATCGCAAGTTTCAGAATCCCTGCAAAGGTTATGACCGCCACGGGTAGATCTCCAAGCCCTTTCATGCACCCGGATTCCCCATCTGCTTCCAATATAGGCTCTTGGCTCTCATACTAAAGTATCAATACAATGGCATTTTATACACATGGGCTCCTATCTACCAAGTTAAAACTTGCATTATGATCTCCAGTAGAAACCAGAGCTTTAGCAAGGAAACCCAGCACATGCCATATAATTCCATACTTGATCTAGCACCACTCAGTGATCCGGGTGTGTTAGACAAACTTGGATTTTCTCTGTAAGAGCCTGGTAATCCTCTCCGTTCCTGAAGTGCCAAGGCACTTCTATTTGTACCAACCACTGCAACCACTTGAAGGTTCTTAATTATAACTAACAGACATGTCTTATTATGTCCGTTTCTACCTGTTTCTACCCAAACATCTTGAGATTCAGTTCTGAAAACTCTCGATGAATCAGAAAAGGAGAAAGATGCAAAGATTGGGAAGCAACATCCCAAAGCCCACAGATCGATTGAAGCAGCTTTCCCTCCTGCAGCAGCACTATTACAAATGAGCAGATTTGCTAATAAAACGAAAGAATTTGCTCTCAGCTAATGGAAATTGGAAAGACTGGACGAGTACCGGGATATCCATGGAGATTCACTTTCACTGCATAGATCTCTCGCATCTTTTCCTTTGTATAGAATCATCTATCAGCGGCAGCAGCTGCTGCTGATGCTCAAATTCATCAATGAAACTGCAACTCCAAAAACACATGGATCGAAAAAGCGACAACCTCCAAAATCAAATTGCAGACAAGAAAAATACAGGCTGTTGGGAAAGTGGAAAGTCAGTAAGTAGGATAGAATGCTTCTCCCTGCGCTGAAACGTGGACGTGATTGATTGGCTAGGGGCCACAACATTCCATTGCGATTGTCGAAAGGCCAATAAGATTTCCGCTGGGATACATCAGGAGGTGTTCACTGATTCCAGTAACAAAGCTCTAGCAAAGCTTAAGCTAAGAGCAAGGTATCTTTTGCAAGTTGCAGCATATTTTTGAAAAAACACACAAATGGTCGTGGTTTGCCCAGCAACTACGGGTTCTTTTTTAAACCTCTCATTTCTTTCCTGCCGTACAGCAAAAAGCATACACAATCACAAGCAGCCACGTTGCTGCGACAAAGATGCCCATGCACCCATGAATCAGCGATGGAGGTTAGGATGAACTCCGCTATTATTCAATAATTCAAAAGCCCGGGTTGCTAATGCACGCTTCATGTACTATTTGGAATATCAAAGTCCATAATATCGCAAAACAGTTATCATTATTCTAATTATACTAGGATTAAGGATATTGCTATAATGGCAACCAGGATAAGTGAAGTGAGACTTATCTCTCATTTTCTCATTGGCTGAACCTTACATATCTAGCATTCATAGTTTGTTTTGTTTCAATATTGTACTGCTTACATGAGCTAATTGCTTACTAAGAACACTTGCCATTTTACTAGGAAACACAAAGGGCTATCACATCAACAATCACCTAAGCCAAGCCAAGCTAGGGAATCTCCACTCACTTCTTCCCCCAATATCCCTAGGGACCAACCAAGCTAACTTGGTGGGTGTTCCTCATTCGGAAAAAACAACACAATCAACAACCACTAGCCATTGGTCAGTTGATCTTATATTGCTTATTCCCACATAGATCCCGAGATTCCTGAATAGGTTAACCTTGATCAAACAAATTAATTGAAGTACCAAAATAATGAATTTAAATAACGTATGACAATACTAATAAGTGAAGAATTAACTATTTATTGATCATTTTTCAAAATGCATGAATAACCTCACACTTACTCAAGTAAGCCAATTTTGATTTAGTTTATCAAGCATTTCTTCATTTTATTTCACTTTTTCCTTATCTTCCCTTTCTTTCTCCTTTTTATTTTTAAATTGAATGATATATTTCAGTATTTTTATTTGTATAAGAAAAACCTCAATGAAGAAAAAAAAAAGAACAAGAAGCAACAAAAATAGAGTTTCAATCATGAAATTGGAAGAAATGCATCAAGAACATAAGTAATTATCTTAGGGAAAGCATATGAAAACCTCAATAATGGCTCCAACTCCTAGTAAGCTTTAACTCTAACAAAGCATTCCAAGAGAAGAGAGCACATTGAGTGGTCTCTCACTTAATGCAAATTGATGTCACTTTATGCCTTCTCCATTCTCTTAGCCATCACCTATATAGTGATTTTTACATGCTAGTAAAGGATGATTACAAAAATACAAAATAGTAAGTTACATATGCCAAGATTGGATATTGCAATAAATACAATATCGCCTACAACACCGTTGGTTCCATTATTTGGCAGGTTTTTACACTTAAAAAAGCATATCACCTAAAACAATCATTACAAAAAATGTTGTAGCAAGTTGCTTAAAATAATGAATAAAATCATTTCAACTAAAATATCATGCTATTTCAAGATCATTCATAAATGATCAAATGACTATCATCATTTCCATTTTTTTGATATTAAACTATTATTTAATTAATTTAATCACGTTGTAAATAAAAAGAAACTTTATGAGGTGGAATAAAATGAATTGAGCATTATCATTTTATATATGTTTTTTAACTTTAAGTTAAAAAACAATGACTAAATAAAAATACGAAGGATCGACTATAAAACCACGATTCATAATTTGTCATCTTATAACTTAACAATTTTATGTAGAAGATTGTTGAATATTTTCACTAGCCTAATAAAAGGATTTCTTTTGATGTGTGATTTAGCATGTCATACTCTTCTCTAGTGATGTTGGAGTACTATGGATACATGATACAGTAAGATGGAATCGCAAAAATAATTTATTCAACCATATTAAAATGATAATTGTTAAAGATTTGGTATGTTTATCAAGTTTAATATTTTAGCTATCTATATGACATTCACCATGGAATCATTGTTTATGATTATTTAATTGTTAATGTTCTTATTAGTTACTATTTGACAAGTAGTTGTGTCTTTCTCCAATCAACATAGTTATACAAGACCTATAAATACTTTTAAAAAATCATAAGTGAAAGCATGAAGTGTAATGTAATCCAAGAAGAAATTTGAGTGTGGACTCATGTATCCATTAGAAAACTTAGTTGTTTTACCTATTTTATTTATTTATGTACTTAATACTATTCGTATTGTTCACAATTGAAGCTATTAGTTAGTTGATGAGTGGCAAGTAGTCCTTATGCCCAACCATACGAATCATAAGCATTGCACTAGAGATTCAGTTGAATTATGTGGACTTTAGCTCTCCAAATGCCAATAGTGAAGATTGTGACCTATGAATGTGAGCATTGTATTCTTAGCTTCACTTGTGTTAGTGCAAGTGTATGGTTAAGTGGAAGCCACGACACATGATTTATATTGATTTTTATATTTTTATTTTAATTATCCTAAGTGTGAAATAAAGTAATTAATTATGTACTAATCTAAGTAAGTATCTAATGCCTTAGTCTATTTCCTAACATAAGTATCCATGCCCACCTTCCATACATATCTTGAACTCATAATGATGCTATTGGGCATACCAAGTGATAACACAATTGGGATTACTAAGTGCTAATGGCATACTCAAGGTGGTCATACTTATGTTTATTAATTAAGCACATTAATTAATTAAGAACATGTATATAAAGTGCATTAAAGTAAACATTAAGCTATTCTAAATGGTGTAAGGTATTTGAATGATCTCATCCTTATTGTCATCACATCAAGGTGTCCAAGTACATTGATGCTTGAATAAGGATAGATATAATCCTTAAACTCCTACTATGGGCACTAAGAAAATATTCTAACTCCTACAAAGAAAAATTGCAAGAACTTCATTATGCCATTGACTCAATGGTGCCATAAAAGTAGTGGGTATGTGCATTTATATAGGCAAAAACAAACGCTACATCAACGCATCAACTCATGCATTAACAGGGATGCATCAATGCATGCCTTTTTATGCAACCTAACTTTGTGATTCGTCATACCTCCACAATTGACTGAAAACTTGTCCTCAAGTAAAAAAAATTAGGATCAAGTTTCTTACATAATTGGGAAGGTATGGATCCACAAACTAACTAACTCACTAACTAAATCTAAGTGCCTGATTGTATGAATTTACAATGATTACAAAAATGGATTTTTAGGAAAAAAATTAAACATCCTTGCAAAATTAGATAGCTAGAAAATCCTTTGATGAAAGATGAAGAGAAGATCAGATAGTACCACGAGGTGGAGGCTCCTAGGATGCTAAAGGACCTTCTCCAGCCTCTGGTGCCTATAGCAGTCATGGTTGAGGTTGAGGAAATGGCTACAACTCTCTTGCTATATCTACTATGTCTGGTGGAAGGTGAAATACATCCAACAATGCCTTCATCTTCTACTCCTTGCTCCATGGATCGTACATAGTCCACGTGACATCACCAACATGAATGTCCCATAGACAAGGCATTGCAAGGAACAACTCCTTGACATTGACAAACCAAGTGACAAATTATTTTTATTTAATATCGAACATCTTGACAAGGTTTTGCAATTGTTGGTAGTCATTCATTCTTTTGGCCAGGTTCTCAACAACTAATCGTTGGTTTGTAAGTCAGTTCCTAAGAACTTCAAGCTTCACATTCATTATTTCTAGCTTTTACTTTGTGTCCTTATGGTGCTTGAACATGGCCTTATAGACAAGGTATCAGATGTTTACTTGTTTTTCCAACTTTGACCACAACTTTCTTACTATCAGCATTTCCAAGTTTGCATAATGGAGGTTGGCAAGCTTTATGTACTCTTTCATCTCTTCAATTTTCAACTCCTTTAGGTGGATTTTAGCTTTATTTTAGGCATTCAATCCATCAAAGATTGGTTGTCATACATCGCCTCTTTGTTGGAGTTGTTGGAGGGTCTCATTCATTTTTTCCTTTGCCAATTAAATCTCTTTTTCATTTACCTCTTTAAGGAGCCTAACCTAGTCCCTATAATGGTTCTTGATACTTTTGAATTTTAGGGCTTTGTTATTTTAGGTAGCTACCTCAATTACTATGTTCTAGCAAAGGGCATGGACTTTTTCCATTGGGAGATTTCAATTCTTAGTTTTCAACCTCCTCAAATCCATGTTTACCTTGGCAAGCTACTCCTACTATTGTCACACAAATTCCACCAGCTAATCCTTTTGTGCCTTGACATTTTGTAGGCGATGAATGTCCTTGGTCAAAGCAAGATTCTTTGTGCGAACCTATGATAAGTCCCTATAAGTGTTGAAGGTCATGAGCTCCAATAAGGACATGTCGAAGGCTGTTGCCTCCTTTGCATTCTCAGCTTCTTTAAGTTTTTTTTGAAGCTACAAGAAAGCTTCATCTCATGTAATTATTTGACTAAGAATGATGGGATCAATCAAGTGGCCTCTCAATTCTACAACTTCAATAGCCAACCATTGATTTTCAGTTGTGGCTACCTCAAGTTGGGCCTTTGCAATGAGAAGCTTACCCTTGGCCTCTAACATCTCTAACTGGGTTGCAGTGATTTTTTTTGAGATATTGAAGATCTCTAGAAGTGATTAGCCAATTCCAACTACTTGGTCCAATACCTCCTTGTGTTGGGCTACACTTAGCTTCTTGTTGCCTGCTCTTGCAAACACATGCACATCTTTAAGTGTAGTAATGTCTAGCATGATGGTTGTAGGAGCATTCAAGGCCTCTACCACATGATCGCCCACCACCTTCATTAATGTTTTTTGTTCATGGTACTGTGTCACTAGGATAGTCACCCCCTTGCCCTCCTCCAAGTGCATTGAGAATGTAGCAGCATTCCTAGAGATCTTTGGAAATTGTTATTATCCAAGGATGAACACCATGACTTCTTGAGTGCTTGAATTTGATCTTGTGGGTGCTTGCTAATGAGTAGCAAGTAGTCCTTATGCCCAACCATACAAATCACTAGCATTCACTAAGCGATCTAGTTGAATTTTGTAGACTTTAGCTCTTCAAGTACATTGGTTCTAGGTAGTGAATATCAAGAATATGATCATTTTCTTCTCAGTATCACTTGTGAAGTACAAGTGTAAAGTTAAGAAAAATTGAGACATATGATTTTTATCATTTTATGTTTATTGCTTAAATCACCTAAGTGCTAGAAAATAAAGTAATTAAATGTTAACTAATATCTTAATTAACCCTAACATAAGCATCCTTTCCGTACACATCCTAAACAACGTTGCAACATTACTAGGTTACCAAATATTAAGCACTACTAGGATTATCAAACATTAACGTATGCTTGAAATGGTCATATTTATGTGTATTAATGAATTTATATTTAATTAATTAATTTTGTGCATTAAAGTAAATTACTCAAATAATAAATGCATTTAAAGTAAACATTAATCTATTTCCAAATGTTGCAATGTTTGTGAAGAAAGCTCATCTTTATTACTAGTCACACCAAGGTGCTCCAGTACATCAGTGTTCGAATAAATATTCGTACACTTCTTACTCCTACTATAGGAACTTAGAACATATTCTAACTTTTAAATGAACAAAATGCAAAAGCTTTTTTAGGATACTAACTATGGAATTCCATAAATGCAGCTAGTGAGAGCGTATTTATAGGCAAAGATAGACACAACATCGATGGGGTCACATCAATGCATCAAATCATGTGTTGACATGATCACATCGATGGGGTCATGTCAGTGAGATCACATCAATAACATCCCGTTGATGCAACCCAAAGAAGATGCTTCATCATACCCCCACATTGAATGAAAACTCATCATAGAGTGAGAGAAAAAAGGAATAAGTTCTTTATAAAATTTTGGAAAGGTATGGGATTACTAACTAACTGTAGACACATAACTAACATAAACAAACACTAAGTGCCTAAGTGTAGAAATTTACAATCATTACAAAAATTAGTGTTCATGACAACAAAATTGAACACCATGATAAAAATTAACAACACAACTACTCTAATGACTTGAAGATAAGGAAGAAAATTAGATGGTCCCAAGTGGTGGAGGTTCCTAAGGTGGCGAAGGACCTTCTCCTAATTTTGGTACATGTGATTGTTGATGCGATGGTTGTGGTTGTCCTACTATAGTTGCAAATTCTAGTGGAAGATCAAAAGCATCCAATAATTCTTTCATCTTCTCCTCCTTACTCTTGGGATCATACACAATCCACGTAGCATCACCAATGTGGGCTGATATTGGAACATCCAAAGGATAGGTCATTGCAAGGAACAACTCCTTAACATTGATAAAATAGGAAGTGAACTATTTGCATTCGATGTTGAACACCCTGAGTGCATTCTATAGCTCATAGTAGTCATTGATTCTTTTGGCTAGGTTCTTTACGATTGATCTTTGATCAATGAACTTTGCCTTAAGTACCTTGAGTTTTTCATTTGTTGTCTCAAGCTTATGCTTGGTCTCTTTATGATGCTTGAACTCTACCTTGCATAGAAGGTACAAGTTGGCCACTTGCTTCTCTAACTCTAACCTTGACCTTCCAAGGATCAACATTGCCATATTTGAGTAACAGAGGTTGCCAAGCTCCATGTACTCCATCATCTCCTCAATTTTTAGCTCCTTGAATTGGATCTCAGCTTTATTGTATGCACCATTAAGGATGAACTACCAAACATCACCCCCTTGATGGAGTTAATGGAGGCCTTCATTTACCTTCACTTTTATTAGTTGGATGTGTTTTTCATTTATCTCTTTCTGCAAGCCAACCTAATCCTTATAATGGTTCTTGGTCCTTTTGAATTTAAGGACCTCATTTTTCCATGTGGCAATTTGAATGGCAAACTTTTAGTAAAGGGCATGTACCTTCTCCATCAAGAGATTTCAATTCTCTCTAGCCAACTTCCTCAATTCAATGTTTACTCTAGCAAGCTACTCATACTACTATTAGATGAACTCATCCATCTATTCTTTTTGGATCTCGATATTTCGTAGGTGATGGTTTTCTTGGGTTATACTTATGTTCTCCTAGAGAACCTCTAACAAGTCCTTTTGAATGTTGTAGGTAGTGGCATTAGCTAAGGACTGGTCAAAGATCATTGACTATTTTGTGTACTTAGCCTCTTGGAGTTTTTCCTGAAGTTGTTGAAAAGCTTCATCTCTTAAGACTACGTGGTGAGTAAAATGGCATCAGGGAGGTAGGCTCTAATTTCCCTAACTTCTACAGCCAAGCATTGAATCTTAGCTCAAGCTATTTCAAGTTGGGCATTGACAATGAGAACTTTGCCCTTAGCTTCAAGTAGCTTCAACTAGTTTTCTGAAATGGTTTCTAGGATATTAAAGATATCTGGAATTAATTGCCCAATTCAAACCAATCAGTCCAACAACTCTTCATGTTGGGCTACATTGAATTTTTCACTTTCGGCTCTTGTAAACACCTACATGTCTCTAAGTGTAGCAACATTTGGTATAGATGTTGTAGGGCCATTGAGTGCATCAGCCACTTTATTAACTACCATCTACATTGTCGTCTCCTATCCTTGGTGTTGCATCACCATAATAGTTACTCCCTTGCCCTCCTCCAAACACATAAAAAAGGTAGCAACACTCCCAGATATTTCTAGGAGATGCTACTATTGAGAGAGAGATAATGTTACCTCTTGGACACTAGGATTTGATCTTGTAGGCACTTGCATTCTCTGGGTAGAAAACATTGGCACTAAACCCTCCATCCTGCTAGTGGATCATGCTACCTCATTGAGATGACTCAACATGAGTTTGTAGATAGAGAGTTCACCACCACATGGTCTTGCTTTTTGTTGTTGTAGGTGTTTCTTACGGAGTTCACGCATGCACTCAATAATAGCATGGAACTCAGACATTGTTTGCTCATGAGTGGGTGGTGGTGGCGGCTACTCTTCTTCAATCACCTTGGTAGATACTTTATTCTTCACCATTTCTACCCAAGAGGCAAAAGAAGCATGTCTAATAGTATTGTTGGAATAGTAGGCTATTCCTCACCTTCTACATAATTTTTGGATGAGACATGGAAAGGGGAGTGCCTTCCTCTCTTGTTTATTTTCTTTAAAATTCTTCTCCATCTCAAGATAGATTAGCCCAAGGAGGTTGACCAAAATTTTTTTGCTTAGATCAATGCACACATGGGTAGAGAAGACTATCACCTTGCTAGGCCTCACCATCAAATTAAGGTGGTAGGCTACCATCTTAAATTAGGCATGCTCTACTGTCATGAGTGCATCAAACTCCTTATGATCAACACCATAACACTGTCAGACCCACTCCTTCTTGACCTTAAGGTTCGCTTACATTGATATCTCTGATATCTCTACCAAGGTTATCCCATTTTCTAGCAATTCAAGGGCCATAGAAATGACCTTCATTGAGTAGGACACAGAGATGTCCTAGATCTTCACTATGGCATTGCCTTGTCAGTTACTCCAGAAGAGGTATGTTTTTCCATGTACCATTCTCTACTAAAAGTGAGAATGGGCCACATGAGGGAATTCTAGAGTTGTGCTTTGACATCTTCTAGGGTAAAGGCTAGGAAAGATCCAAAGTTTAGTTTAGGAAGAATTATTTTTTGGATCTTCCTAGATTCAATTTGCCTCAAACAGGCCTTTGCCAAAGTGACCTCAAGGGTAGGTCTATGTCTAGGTGTCTTATCTCAGTGGGATTACTTCATTTTAGCTTTGGAATCTAATAGATAGATTCCACTTTGGGTCTTCAGGAAGAGGTCCTGTTGCATGTGTCTCGACTACCTACTCTTGGGGCTACTCTTGCTGGCCCCTTCCAATTCTAGGCCACTTGTTCCTTGGTTGGGATGATCTTCCTTCCTGCAAGCACTTTGGTCTTGGTGCCATCTATGATCACAACATGATCAAGGATGAGCATTTAATATGTAACTCTATAATATTTGAGTACCTTATCTCTTGGATTCATTACACTTGCTTAAGTTGTGATCATGGCAAATTAGTCATTTTAATATAATTTTAGTTTAATGTCTACTAGAGTTCGTTAGGAAGGTTTAACTCTCATAAATTAGCAATTTTAATGTTATTTTATTTGTTAAACCTTATGGAAGTTAGAAAATTTTTGAAAATTTTTTCATTGGAAACATAAGGTTTGTGGCCCCCATGATGTACAACTTACCTTCGGTAGTTGCAGAAATAAAGAATGAGATGAATTGGATAACTAGTTTGAAAGTTATGGACTCTAGAAGGCTCTAAGCTCTATAAAAATGCAAAAAATCCTCTTATGTTTGAAGCAAATGGAAAAAAGTTTCAAAGTCTTTCCTGGTGTTTATAGGATTTTGAGGCTATGTCGATGAGATCCCATCATGGTTGCATCGACGTGATCACACCAAAGCAACCAAAGACAAAATTTTTCACTTTAAAAATTAGGGAAAAAAAAGAGAGAGTTTTAACATGAAATTGGAATCCATAGAGACCTAGAAAGGTCATCAACATGAAAAAATGCTTAAAGAGGGCTAGAAAATTTACAAAAAAGAAGTTTTTATTAGGAGAATGGTTGGAGAAACTTAAAAAGGAGTGCAAAACTAGATGCAATCAATGTGGAGCATGAATGATTTGAATACAAAAATGTCTAAGGACAAGGAACTTAACTAGCCCAACCAAGAGGTATGCAAGAGGATCCTCCCCATAGCAGGTTCATACCTTTAATGCCCTTGCATCCCCTTAAACTAAGGATTCTTTGGATCCCATGGATGATTAATGATTATGGAAAGTTAAGGACTAAATCTCATAAGAACCTATCTAGGAATTTCAACACATCGAACTAAGACATTGAAAAAAACATGAAAAATCAATAATGAGGTTGATGAGTGGCGAGGTACCCCTACACTCAACCATACGAATACAAGCGTGCACGCGCGATCCGGTCGAACTCCGCAGACTAAACGCCTTAACGCCACAAGAAACACTTGGGGTTAATCGTTCGTTGTCTTCCCAGGCTTGCTTGTAAGTGTCACGGTGTATGGTTAAGCAAGTCTGAGGTATATGATTTTTTTGGTATTTTTCGGTTTATCTTCTATGCTATCAGAGGAAAGGGTTGAGAAACTAA
>MNCI01027017.1:144785-175302 GCA_015680685.1 Gnetum montanum
GGGTCATGGCAGCATCCAAGGATTCATAAGCTCCTTGTATCCAGCCTTGGATCTGCTTACGCAAATTAGACACTCTGGAGTACGTTTGATATTTATTGTTGAACAATTCAAGCATCGTACTCCACCTCCTGATGGTTTCCAGTTCTAAGGACCGGTACCAGCTCTCTGCTTCTTTAATGAGTGTCCTTGGGAACAACTTGAGTTTCTGCCACTCATTGTCTATGTTCTGCAAGGCACAGGCATTGTGGAATGTTTGTAAATGATGCTGAGGATCAGTGTTGTATCCCCCTTCAAAACGTGGGATATTATTTATGTCCAAACGCTTGATCCTACTGTCCNCATCTGGGGCATTCACTTCATGGGTTCCATCACACCCATGTTAAATGGAAAGGTGTACATCATAGTTGTTGTTGACTATTGTACGAAATGGATGGAAGTTGTAGCTGTCATCGATTGCACATCTTCTATGGCTATTCAGTTTGTACAACAAAATGTTGTAAATAGGTTTGATGTGGCACATGCACTTATTTCTAATAATTAAACTCACCTCACAGGCACTACCTTTCAAAAGCTCATGCAACACTTGAAGATTGAGCATAAGTTAACAACACCCTACCACCTCCAAGTTAATGATCAACCAGAGATTACAAATAGAAAAATCACAAAGATACTAATAAGAACTATTAGTAAATATAGGAGGGATTGGAGCACAAAACTCAACGATGTGCTTTAGCCCTACTACTATACATGGAAACTTCCTATTGGCTACTCTCCCTATGAGCTTGTGTACAAAAAATTGCCAACATTACCTATCCAAGTAGAACTTTCTACAATTTTAATGGCTTGTGACCTTGATCTTGACCTAAGTCTAGCACAAAAAGAAAGATTGATGAACCTCAACTTACTAGATGATAACTGATTGGTATCCCTTTCATCCAACAAAGTGCACAAGGGATTTAACAAGCAACAACATGACCTTAGAATAAGGAAATTCAAGTTTCAACTAGGAGATAGGATCCTTTATTGAAATCCCACACATATACCACAAAGAACTAAGTTCCAAACATTATGGAAATGACCTTATGTTATCTATGAAGCCTTTTTTTTGACCATGTTAATAGACAAACCTAAAAGCCCAAATAAGAAATTGCTAGTTAACATGCAACAAGTCAAACCTTTCCATGAGCCCAAAAGAGCCAGTGACTAGAACACTTCAATAGATGAACAAGAAAGCTCAATTTTTTAGATCTCCTCCTTCCAACTCAGTCATGGAGGAGATAGTCATTCATGTTGATCCATTAAAATGGCTCCTCATTTTTTGCACTTTTTTGTTTTTATACTTTTTTTTACACCATCTTTAGTACATTTTTTCTTTCTTAAATATTTTATAATTTCTTCTATATTTTTCTTTATTTGGTTTGGGTTTTTCTAATGTTTTTTTTTATTCTCTTTATTATTGTTAGGACTAAGTGCAAATGTAGCTATTAATTGATGGTGGTCTGTACTATAATGTTATTTGATTATTAATGTCTAGATTCTATCTTTGAATTTTATTATTGATAACTAAGATATGGTATCTTTTTCATGATAATAGGTAGTGAGTCCATGTCATCCACCCATCCATAAAACTCTATGATGTTCCTTGTTTTGGAAATATTTCCTTAATGAAACTTATGATGAACCTGTGACCTTGGTAGTTTCCAAAATTTGGAAGAATTAAATGGATAGACAAGGGTGTGACTTCAAGGGAATTTGTTTCTCTTTGTACTTGCCTACCCTCTTAGGGGCATGAGTGTTTTCATGGACTTCTCACCATTTTGTTTTTGACTAATAATAGGAAGTTAAGAGTCTTTGCATGGTGTGGTTCCCATAATAAATAAATAAAAATATAAAATCTTAAAAAAACAAAATAAAGAATGGAAATTCAAAGCACACCCCTTAGACAAAATAACAGGCTATAAGCACTAGTTATGAGACTATAAATACATGTTACCCATGCCTGAAGTACCCCTTTAACTAAGGTCCATCTTACTTCCTACTTCTCTTTTCTTCTCTTTTAGGAATAGTTATTGATCTTTGAAGATGTTCTTATGTCTTAAAAGGGTGAACTAGTCTTAGATGTGAAGCCATTAAAAGTGGTTGGTTTTGATTTAGACTAAGGATGGTTGTTATTAGGTCATATTAACCACAAAATCCACAAGGGAATTCATGTGACCATGATACGAACTCCATTCCACACTCATACATCTATGCTTTCCATACTTCACCTCTGATGAGACGCGACCTGCATGTGCCGCGATATCACGTCTTTCCCTGCGATATCGCGGTCCACTGCCATATCTATAAATAAGNGTGCTTATAGCCTGTTATTTTGTCTAAGGGGTGTGCTTTGAATTTCCATTCTTTATTTTGTTTTTTTAAGATTTTATATTTTTATTTATTTATTATGGGAACCACACCATGCAAAGACTCTTAACTTCCTATTATTAGTCAAAAACAAAATGGTGAGAAGTCCATGAAAACACTCATGCCCCTAAGAGGGTAGGCAAGTACAAAGAGAAACAAATTCCCTTGAAGTCACACCCTTGTCTATCCATTTAATTCTTCCAAATTTTGGAAACTACCAAGGTCACAGGTTCATCATAAGTTTCATTAAGGAAATATTTCCAAAACAAGGAACATCATAGAGTTTTATGGATGGGTGGATGACATGGACTCACTACCTATTATCATGAAAAAGATACCATATCTTAGTTATCAATAATAAAATTCAAAGATAGAATCTAGACATTAATAATCAAATAACATTATAGTACAGACCACCATCAATTAATAGCTACATTTGCACTTAGTCCTAACAATAATAAAGAGAATAAAAAAAAACATTAGAAAAACCCAAACCAAATAAAGAAAAATATAGAAGAAATTATAAAATATTTAAGAAAGAAAAAATGTACTAAAGATGGTGTAAAAAAAAGTATAAAAACAAAAAAGTGCAAAAAATGAGGAGCCATTTTAATGGATCAACATGAATGACTATCTCCTCCATGACTGAGTTGGAAGGAGGAGATCTAAAAAATTGAGCTTTCTTGTTCATCTATTGAAGTGTTCTAGTCACTGGCTCTTTTGGGCTCATGGAAAGGTTTGACTTGTTGCATGTTAACTAGCAATTTCTTATTTGGGCTTTTAGGTTTGTCTATTAACATGGTCAAAAAAAAGGCTTCATAGATAACATAAGGTCATTTCCATAATGTTTGGAACTTAGTTCTTTGTGGTATATGTGTGGGATTTCAATAAAGGATCCTATCTCCTAGTTGAAACTTGAATTTCCTTATTCTAAGGTCATGTTGTTGCTTGTTAAATCCCTTGTGCACTTTGTTGGATGAAAGGGATACCAATCAGTTATCATCTAGTAAGTTGAGGTTCATCAATCTTTCTTTTTGTGCTAGACTTAGGTCAAGATCAAGGTCACAAGCCATTAAAATTGTAGAAAGTTCTACTTGGATAGGTAATGTTGGCAATTTTTTGTACACAAGCTCATAGGGAGAGTAGCCAATAGGAAGTTTCCATGTATAGTAGTAGGGCTAAAGCACATCGTTGAGTTTTGTGCTCCAATCCCTCCTATATTTACTAATAGTTCTTATTAGTATCTTTGTGATTTTTCTATTTGTAATCTCTGGTTGATCATTAACTTGGAGGTGGTAGGGTGTTGTTAACTTATGCTCAATCTTCAAGTGTTGCATGAGCTTTTGAAAGGTAGTGCCTGTGAGGTGAGTTTAATTATTAGAAATAAGTGCATGTGCCACATCAAACCTATTTACAACATTTTGTTGTACAAACTGAATAGCCATAGAAGATGTGCAATCGATGACAGCTACAACTTCCATCCATTTCGTACAATAGTCAACAACAACTATGATGTACACCTTTCCATTTAACATGGGTGTGATGGAACCCATGAAGTGAATGCCCCAGATGTTGAAGGGCTCCAATGATTGGATCCACTATTGAGGTTTCTCCATATGAGTAATCATTCCACCATCACATTGGCAATGTTCATAAGAACAAATGAATTGGTGAGCATCCCTGAAGAGTGTTGGCCAATAATACCCTACCATAAGGATCTTAATGGCCATGCATCTCTGAGCATAGTGGCCCCCACAAGGACCCTCATGAGTGTCCTAGAGAATGCACAATTGATCAACATCAGGAATACACCAATGAACTAGTTCATCGATGCACATCTTCTTTAGGTGTCCATTGATTTCCATGAAGTGTTTCACTTACTAAAGAAACTATTGTTTCTTCTTATGGTTCCACACTTGTAGCATCTCCTAAGTGAGAAAATAGGTGAGAATGTGATCATACCGATTGGATTCAATGGAAATTTATTTGGTTATGGCCTTGGCAATTAGGAGTTGATCAGGAAACTGATCTAAAAGTGAGCTCTCCTCTTCTTTTTTGTCCCATCGCAATTGAGACAAATGATTAGCAACCAAATTCTTGGCTTCCTTTCAATCTACCATCGTAAGATCAAATTCCTACAAGATCACAAGCCATTTTATAACACAAGGGCTTACCATTGGTTTGTTCATGAGAAACTAAATTATGCTATGGTCTATGTGCACAAACACCTTGTATCCAAACACATAGTGCCTGAATTTTTCCAAGGCAAACACCACTGCCATCAATTTTTTTTCTATTGTGATGTAATTTAGTTGTGCACCCACAATGCTTCAACTCATACAATAGATATAATAAGGGAATTTTTTATTGTCCAACTACATGACCATGACTCCCAAGCCATAATTCGATGCATCTATCATGATGTGGAAAGGTCTAGACTAGTCAAGTGTTTATAGAACTAGAGTTTCCATGAGTTTCTGTTTGAGATGCTAGAATGCAAATTTACATTCGTTGGTCTAGAAAAATAGAGCATCCTTCTTCATTAGCTCCACCAATGATTTAGCAATCTTAGAGAAATTCTCAATGAATTGTCAGTAGTAACCAATGTGTCCAAAGAATGACCTCACATCTTTGACTATTTCTTACTATCTGGTAATTGCTTGGATGACCCTTATCTTTTCAAGATCCACCTCGATCCCTTTCTTAGAAATTTTGTGCCCCAAAATAATGCCTTCCTAGATGATTAGGTGCCTTTTTTACTAATTAAGCTTAAGGTTTGTTTCCATGCACCTTTTTAACACTTACTCAAGATAGTGTTGGGCTTGCTTAAATGTAGCCACATAGTTGGAGAAATCATCCATGAAGAGTTCCACCCCACTACCAATCTATTGTTAGACGATGCTCAAGACAAGACATTTGAATGTAGCAAGGGCATTGCATAGGAAAAATGACATCTTTCTGTATGTAAAAGTCTCCCAACAACTTATGAATATTGTTTGGGCTTGATCCTCTAGTGTGATTTGAATAGGGTTATAGCCACTATAAGCATCCAAAAAGTTGTAGTAGCAATACCCAGAAATGACGTCCAACACTTAGTCCAAAAATGGCAACAAAAAGTGATCTTAGTAAGTTTCCAAGTTTAACAACCTAAAATCAATGCAAATCCTTCATTTGCCAACTTTCTTTGGCACTATCACTAGTGGGCTAACCTACTCGCTATTCGCAATGGAATAGATGAACCCCACCTTGAGAAGTTGTTCAGTACTCTCCTTCACGATCTACTTAAGTTTGTGGTTTAATCAAACTGTAGCTACCTCTTTGGCTTGATGGAAGGATCTATGTATATGCAATGCTAGCTTATCCTAGGATCAATCCCAGTGAGTTTAGGATATAACCAAGCAAAGGTTTTTGGCCATTTGCTGACCACCTCTAACAACTTATTTTTCCACAAAGAAGCAAGGTTGGCATTGATGATACCTAGCTTCCCATTTTTTAGAAAGACATATTCCATTCTAACTAGTAATGATTTTAGCTCAAGGGGCTCTTGTTTAAAGCTTTCAGGGATCACAAACTCTCCCCAATTGGTTTCATCAAGTTCATCATCAAAGAGTTGACGATGAAGTTACTCTAGTTCAACCATGCCTTCAATGTAGGCACTCATAAGGCTCTCAATTGGTTTCATGCATATTATTGAATTACATTCTACATTATTTATAAGCCACTAGGTGGCCTTCTATTTTGTGATTACTGTGTATAAGCACCTTTAAAATTTGTGGCACATCGACACACTATTTACATGTTGTGATAGATGTGCTTTTTACAGACCATAATTTCTACACACAATTGCACTCTATGTCATTGTATGTGATGCATAAAACATTCTTCCTCTCTATCTTTCCAAATTCATTTTCCTTGGACATTTCCAAGGAAAGGTCTATGATTCTTAGCCATACATCAATGGTGCTCAACCAATCTCTTGCCATGATGATTAGGAAGTCCCCCTTGCAATTATTAATATGAATCACCATGAAGTTGGTAGGATAAGACCACCCACAGATGGTGGTCACAATGTTCTCCACTAGTCCCAAGGGAATGGTGATAAACTAATATGCTAACTCAAGATGAATGTTTCTCTTCTCAAGTGGAGGCAAGTTCCAAGATTTGTACATTTCATGAGAGATCAAATTCACATCAAAACCTAAGTCTAGAAGAGCCTTGCAAGGCTAATTCCTAGTAATTTTAAGTAAATGAGAGGAATTCCAAGATTAGATATTTTCCTAGAAAGGTTGCTAGTCTTTATTCAATCCATGATAGCATGGGTCAACATCACAACATGCACTTTGGGAGGTTTTTTATTTAAAGGGTTCTCAAATAAAGTTGTAGTGGATGAGGGAGAAGCAAGGTCATTAGTCATAGATATATGTGAAGGCTTAGAAGGATTACTCATTCAAAAGAAAGTTCTTTTTTGGGGTTTATTCTCTAAACCACTCAGTTAAGGAGTCGACTGTAAGTTAATAGCCCTTGTGGCATTTCTTTGCTATGGCTGGGCATGAATTTAGCCTTGCATGGATGGAGATGTTGGCAACTGAGTTGAGGGCAAAGTTACATGTGCAGAAGGATGAGAAGGGTAAAATATAAATGGGGATTCTCTTTATGGATATGGGGATTTATAGTATTAGAAGAATAGTAGTTGTGCTGAAAGAATGTGTGACTAGAAGAGTCACGTAGAGAAATCAATTACTAAATGTAGTACCCATGGGAATTTGGTTGCTGGTAAGGATACTACTACATTGGTGGTGGCATATCCCATGACTATAGGTGCTACCATTACTAGTGCTACTCATGAGGTTGGAGCTCCACTTGGATAGTAGGCCTGCTGATGGTGGAACTACCTATAGTTTCCTTAAGGATAAGGCAACCTCCTGAGTGCTTTCCTTCTTATCAATCTAGGATTCAGAGCGTACACCCTAAACTCCTACAAGTATGGCATAATGGGGCAACATCCCTTAGGATGCTCATAGTGGTAGATGTCACATCCATCATTATCATCTATCTCAAACTTCACAACCTCTTCTATGGCAGCAACTTAACCCTTACCCCTTTGGTGGGCACATTTTGCTTATTTCTTTCTCCTTCGATCATGATTTCTACCTTGCTATTTGGACTCTTCTACAATTCTTAGAGTAGTTTGGAATTTTTCATCTAAATAATCCCACATTTTATCTACCTTAGTTGATATTTTAGAAAAAAATTTTGGATTAACAAGCTTTTTTGTTGCACCACCTCATCAAGTGGTGCCTCCTCCTTGTTGGCATAGAACTAGACTTTCCTTTTCTATATGGAAGGATCTCGATTAAACTCCACTACACTCTCTCTTTTCCACAACTTTCCTTCTTCTTTGGCCACCTATTCAATCAACATTTGGATCTAATGGACTCTTCCTTCGGCATAGATCCCAAGGGTTCTCCTTGTTTATGTTCATAGTCTATCTATGATATGGTGAAGCTGCTCCCTTTGAAAAAATCCATGGCCCAGGCACTTGTGCAATAGAGAGTAATATCTACCCATGGCCACATCCAAGGATTCATGTGTTCCTTATCTTCACCCTTGGATCTATTTTCTTAGATTAAACACTTGGAAGTATGGTTTGTACTTGTCGGTGAAGAGTTCAAGAATCGTACTCCATCACCTAATTAATTCTAGTTCTAAGAACTAGTACCAACTTTCACTCTTCTTAACAAGTGTTCTTGGAAACAACTTTAGCTTTTTCTCTTTATTCTCAAAATTTTTCAAGGCATAGGTGTTCTGAAAGGCTTGAAGATGATTTTGTGGATCTGAATTATATCCCTATTCAAACTTGAGGATATTATTCATATTCAATCATTTGATTCTATAGTCTTTCATATGCCTCTTTGGAATTCCCACGACCTCTGCAATATTCAACATATTTCTTATTACAAGCAAAGACTCATCATAGTCATAGCCTTTATGGTACCAATGATGTCCTCTACTATCCCTTCTTTCATGGGGGAGGACCTCCCTTGATTACCCCTACCCATGGTTTTTACTAATTCAGTAAGCCCTATGATCATCTTTGTTTCGCTGGTCACCTCCATCATGATCATGTCCTCTACCACTTTAATCAAAGCTAGAAAACGAAGAAGATGAGGATGTTAAAGGTGAAGAGGAAGAAGAGCCAGCACCATAATGGTGCCTGCTATCCCCTCTTCATTGGTCATAACCACAATCATCATGCTTATCCATGTTCCTACCTTAACTTCCATCTTTGAAGCCCCCAAGGTCTTGGGAACCATTCTTGCCTATACTAGGATTGCTTACAGTGGATTGCAAGTTCTAGTTCAAGCCCCCCTATCAAAGACCAAGGTAGGAAAGTCAATGAATTGGGAAACCCCCAAAAAAGGAATCATCTCCTTCTTTCTGGCCTAGTAGGAACAAGGGGTTTGTGAACCCTTTTCCCTTCGATGCTTCATAATGCATCTCCTATTGTCAATCTTTCTTGCATTATGCCTCAGTTAGATGATAATCCTAATAGTCATGATCCTGCACAATGTATTCAGCACTAAGCCCCTAGATGGCCAACCTCATGAGAGTTTGAAGTAGCATCATAGAAAATAATTGATTAGACGACAACATAATGTTACACTCCATGTTTCTCCAACATAGCTATTCATCCTAATGTAGGATGAAGATGAAGTCTAACACATACTCATTGACATGAGTATAAACAACTCTGCATTGTTGGGGCATTGGCAATTTTGACCCTTCACACCTTTGTTAATTAGATGTATTCTCAAACAACATGGGAGATTCAACCCTATGGGAAAAATATATTTTGGTTGAAAAGAAACAACTATGCTCTTATTATTATTATTATTTTTAATGATTACAACTTTTAGGTTAATTACAACATCATTGAATAATTTCACTAACTCTTAGATAGTGCACGTAGCTAACTAAACTCCCTAGCATTGACGCCAATGACGAGTAGTGAGTAGTCCCTACAACCAACCATAAGAATCACTAGCATTCACTAAGTGATCTAGTCAAATTCTATAGAATTTAGCTCTCTAAGTACACTGGGTCTAAGTAGAGAATATCATGAACATGATCTTTGTCTTCTCAATTTCACTTGTGAAGTATAAGTGTATGGTTAATTAAAATTGAGGCATATGATTTTTATCATTCTATGTTTATTACTTAAATCACCTAAGTGCTAGAAAATAAAGTAATTGAATGTTTAAGTAATCTCGTAGCTAACTAATATCTTAACCAACCCCAACATAATCATCCATTCCCATTTACTGTAAACATCGTGAACAACATTGCAGCATTACTAGGTTACCAAGCATTAAGTGCTAATAGGATTACAAAATGTTAATGTATGTTCAAAATGGTCATACTTATGTGTATTAATGAATTTTTATTTAAATTAATTTGGTGCATTAAAGTAAATAAATAAAATAATAAATTCAATTAAAGTAAACATTAATCTATTTCCAAATATTGCAACATTTTTTAAGAAAGCTCTTATTTATTGCTAGTCACACCAAGGTGCTCAAGTACATCAATGTTTGAATAAAGATCTGTATACTTTTCACTCTTGCTACAAGCATTTAGAAAATATTCTAACTATCAAATGAACAAAATGTAAGAGCTTCACTAGGATACTAACTATGGAATGTCATAAATGTGATTGGCAAGCATGTATTTATAGGCAAAGATTGACACTGCATCAATGAAGTCACATTAATGTATTAGACCATGCATTGATGCAACCACGTTAATAGGACTATGTTAATGGCATCCCATCAACACAATACAAGGAAGATGCTTCATCACCTACATTCTTTGTGTAGAAAACAATGGTGTAGTCTCCTCCAACCAGCTTATTATTTGAGTTACTTCATTCAAATGGCTCAAGGCTAACCAATAAACTAAAGGCTCCCCACCACTCGGTCCTTCCTGCTACTATTGCAAGAGTTGCTCATAGAGCTTCTTCATGTGCTGGATTATGGCACAAGCCTCTTGCATTATTTCTTGAGTAGGTAGTTGTGGTGGTGGTTGCTCCTCTTCTTTTAATTTGGCAGACACCTTATCTTTCATCATCTCCTACTACAATGCAATAGGAGCATGATGAAGCATGTTGTTAGTGTAATGAGTTATTTCTCCCCTTCTATAGAGTTTTTTGATAAGGCAAGGGAAGGGAGTGTCTACCCTTCATGCTCATTCTCTTTAAATCTCTTCTCAATCTCTAGAAGGATGAGTTGTGGGAGGTTGACTAGGAATTTTTCACTTAGAGTGATACATGCAAGGGTAGAGAAGGCTGTGATCTTACATAGCCTAACCATTGGGTTTAGGTGGTAGGCTACCATATTCAAATAGGTTCCTTCCACCTTGGTGACTCCACATCACTCTTTATGATCAACTACACAACACCATTAGACCCATTCTTTTTTGACAACTGGGTCCATCTGCATTAAAATCTCTACCAAAGTTGCCCCACTATCAGGCAACTCGAG
Source organism: Gnetum montanum (assembly GCA_015680685.1). Classification (NCBI taxonomy): domain Eukaryota; kingdom Viridiplantae; phylum Streptophyta; class Gnetopsida; order Gnetales; family Gnetaceae; genus Gnetum; species Gnetum montanum. Next base: position 155,732 of record MNCI01027017.1, read on the forward strand.
GGCCTCTAAAATGGCCTCAACTAAATAGGATACACTGTTATCATTGATCTTAACCATGGCATCTACTTGTCTGTTATTCCAAAAGAGGTATATCTCTCCCATGTACCACTCCCCATTGCGAGGATAGGTCACATGGGAGAGGCTTGTAGCTATGTTTTCACCTCTTTTGGTGCCAAGTCCAAGAAGGGACCAAAATTAAGTTCCTAGAGAACCATACTTTAGACCTAATTAGAGCAAATCTGTCTTAAGAAGGCCTCCATCAAGGTGACCTCCAAGTTTAGTCCAAGCCCTGACACCTTGCCTTTCCTAGATTGGCATATTTCTGCTATGGGAATCTAACGAATAGATTCCACTTTAGGCTCCTCCTAGAGAGGTCTTATTGTGTGCATCTCGGCTTCTTCCTCTTGGTGTTGCTATAGCTATTGGACCCTTCTCCCTCATGGCTTCTTCTCCCATGGTATGAATGGCTCTCCTTCTAGTATCCTTTTTAGCATCATCTATGATCACAAACATAGCCAAAGATTAGCTTTTTATGTATAACTTATAATACTTTGATACCTTATCTCATTAGTTAGTTACACTTAGGATAAGTTGTGATCATGGTAGATTGATTATTTTAATATTACTTTATTGTATCAGCTACCTAAGTTTGTTTGTGAAGTTTAACTTAGATAAATTTTGACATTTAATATTATTTTATTAGTTAGACCATGTGGGAGTTATAAAAATTTCAAAAAAAATTTCTATGAGAAACCATTGGTTATGGCCCCCACAATGTAAAGCTCACCTCTAGTAGCTGCAAGGTCAAAGAATGAGTAGATTTGGTCAAGCATTTGGGAAGTTATGGGTTCTAGAAGGTTTTGGGCTCTAAAAAATGGCAAAAACTCCTTTGGTGTTTGAAAGCAAATGTGAAAAATTGCAAAGTTTCAACATGTATTTATAGGATTCTTATAATACATTGATGGGGATGTGTCAACCTAATCAAAAACAAAATTTTTTACATGTAAAAATTAAGTAAAAATAAAGAGTTTTTTCCATAAAATTGGAGTCTAGAGGAAGCTAGAAAAGCCTAGAATAATGAGGAATGCTTGAAGAGGGCTTGGAAATATGTGGCAAATGGATATTTTTAGGAGATTGATGTGCCAAGAAATGCAAAAAGTGGATGTATCACATTGGAAAATGTAAGGTTTGAAAGCCAAATAGCTAAGAGATAAGGAGTTTAGCCTTCCCAACCAAGGACTATACAAGTGAGTCCTTCCCATAGTAGGCTCATGCCCTTATTACCCATGCATTCCCTCAAATCAAGAAGTCCATGGACCCTAAGGATGATTAATGGTTATGGATCAATAAAAAATGAATTCCCAAAGAAATCATCAAATAATTTCTTAGTTCCACATGTTGGTCACATGAAGTCCCTTGTGAAAGATGTGATTAATATGACTTAAGAGATTCCTTTCTTAGTTTGAATCAAGACCATCCACTTCCAATAACTTCACATTGACACATTGGACCATTCCACCCCCCAAGGTACAAGAGCATCCCCATTGACCACTCCCCATTCCAAAGAAAGAAGAAAAGAGAAGTAGGAAGTGAAAAGGGCCTTAGTTAAAGGGATGCCTTTGGGCATGGGTAACATGTATTTCTAACCCCATGACCAGTGTTTGTACCCCATTATTATGTCTAAAGGATGTGCTTTGAATTCCCATTATTTTTTTTCAAATGGGAACCACACCATCCAAAAACATTGCTTCCCATTTATTGGTCTATAGAGGAATGGTGAGAAATCCATGGAAATACTCATGCAACCCCAAATGACAAGCAAGTACAAAATTGATAAATCTCCTTGAAGTCACACCCTTGTTCATCCACTCTATTTGTTTCAAGTTTGGAAAGTACCAAGGTCACCAATTCATTTTAAGTTATTATTAAGAAGGGACCTCATATTTCCAAAACGAGGAAACACCATAGAGCTATGCTGAGTGGTGGATGACATGGACTCACTACTTGTTATCATGAAAAGAATCAATGTCCCATTAGTAAACATCAAAATTTTAAAATGAAATCTATTCATTTGCAATCAAGTAATCAATGAGGTAACAAACTACCATCAATTAGCAGTTGTAGTTGGCACCAAAGTCCTTATGGTAATAAAGAAAAATGAAGAAATATAAGAAAAATATAAAATAAATAAAAATATAGAAAAAATTATAAAATAATTAAGAAAATAAAAATTGTAGTAAAACTAGTGTAAAAAAAGTTTACACCATGGATGGCCATCTCTCCCATGACTAAGTTGGAAGGGGGAGATTCAAAAAATAAATCATGCTTGGCCATCAATTGAGGCATAGTTCCATTGGTTACTTGTGATTCATGGAAAGGTTTTAATTACTAGGTGTTGACTAATAACCTTCTATTTGGGTTATCATAGCCCTAGATGGAAAAGTTTCATATATGATGTAAGGACCGTCCCATGACATTTGAAGTTTTTTTCATTGAGCTACATGCATGGGGTTTTAATAGAGCATCTTATCTCCTGGTTGAAACTTTACTTTCCTAATCCTGAGGTCATGGTCTTGTTTACTATGTTTTTTGTACACTTCATTTGATGACAAGGCCACTAATTGATTCTTTTTTAGCATATTGAGGTTCATTAATTTTTCCTTTTAGACTAGGCTCAAGTCCAAGTCGAGGTCACATGCAATTTGGAGTTCAACTTGTATGGAAAGTATTAGTAGTTTTCCATACAATAACTCATAGGGAGAGTTCCCAATATGAAGTTTCCATGTTGAGCGATAAGCCCAAAGGGCATCATTGAGTTTATTGCTCCAGTCCTTCCTATATTTGCTAACAATGCAAGTTAGTATATTGGTTATTTTCCTATTGGTGACTTCGGCTTGACCATTGGCTTGGGGTGGTATGCAGTTGTTAATTTATGTTCAACCCCCAAGCATTGCATGAGCTTGTGAAAAGTGGCACCTATGAAATGTGTACCATTATCAAAAATCAATGCACATGGCAAAACAAACCTATTTACAACATTTTGTTGTACAAACCTAGCCACCGTAGATGATGAACAGTTGATGGTGGCCACAGCTTCAGCCTATTTCATGTAGTAGTCAATAGCCACAATAATGTAGGCCTTTCCATTAAACATAGGGGTGATGGATCCCATAAAATTGATCCCCCAAAAATCAAAAGCCTCTAGTTTTTAGATCCACTATTTAGGTCCTTCCACCCATGTAGTTATTCCTCCATCACAATGACATCTATCATAGGTGTGAAAGAAGTGATGGGAATCCCTAAAAATTGTAAATGACCCCCATAAGGACTTTCATGAGCATCCTAAAGAACTTGAAGATGTTTAGAATTAGGAACACACCATCATACTAGGCCATATGCGCAAACCTTGTAGAGGTTACCATTGATCTCCATGAAATGTTTGGCCTAGTGAAGAAATTGTTGTTTCTTCTTGTAGTCCCACTCCTATGTGAGAAGATAGAAGAGGATGTTATCATACTAATTCATGTCTTTGGGATCTTGTTCATTAACAACACTAGCAAAGAGGAGTTCATCAGGAAATTAATTTAACATTGGGCTCTCCTCCTTCTTGTTATCCCATTGTAACTAAGATAAATGGTCAACAACCACATTCTCAGTCCCCTTTCAATCCACCATTGTGAGATCAAACTCTTGAAGGATCACCAACCACCATATGACACAAGGGCTCACCGTTGACGTATTCATAAGGAACTAGATAGCACTATGGTCAACATGCACAAACACTTTATATCCAAGCACATAGTGCCTAAATTTCTCCAATGCATACACCATCGCCATAAGCTCCTTTTCAATCATGTTGTAGTTAAGTTGTGTACCCACAATGCTTCTACTTGCATAGTGGATATAGTATGGACATTTCTAATTGTTCATCTGTGTAAGCACAACTCACAAAGAATAGTTTAATGCATCCATCATGATATGGAATGGTTTGGGAGTCCCTACAAGCTTCTGATTGAGTTGCTAAAATGCATGCTCACATTCCTTATTCTAGATGAATGATGCATATTCGTTGCCAGCTCCACCAATGGTTTGGTGATCTTTGAGAAGTTTTCAATGAAAAACATATAATAACCATTGTGTCTAAGGAATGACCTCACATCTTTGATAATTTTTAGTTATATGGTTATTCCTTGGATGACCCTTACTTTTTTTAGGTCTACATCAATCCATTTTGTTGAAATTCAATAATCCAAGTTAATGCCCTCTTGGACCATTAGATGGCTCTTTTGCTAATTGAGCCTCAAGTTGGTTTCTACACATCATTGAAGCACTTGCTCAAGGTAGTCTAAGGCTTACTTAAAGGTAGCCCCATAGGTAGAGAAGTCATCCATGAAAACTTCTACACCACTACTAATTTATTATTGGAATATTCTAAGGACCAACCATTGGAATGTAGTAGGAGCATTACATAGGCCAAAGGACATCTTTTTGTATACAAAAGTTTCCTAGAAACTTGTGAATGTTATCTTGGCCTAGTCCTTTGGTGCAATCTAGATTTGGTTATAGTCACTATAGTCTAGAAAGTTCTAGTAGCAATGCCCCATGACTATATCCAACACTTGGTCCACAAATGACAATGAAAAGTGATCTTTATAAGTAGCCATGTTCAATAGTCTAAAGTCTATATAGACTCTCCACTTCCCTCCTTTCTTTGGCACTATAACAAGTGTGCTAATCTGCTCACTATCCACAATGGAATAAATGAACCCTACCTTGAGGAGTTGTTCAATATCCTCCTTGATAATTTACTTAAGCTTGGGGTTTAAGCATCTCTGTGACTACCTCTTTGGTTTGATGGAGGAGTTTGTATAAATTCTATCCTATCATATCCTTGGATCAGTTCTAGTGAGTTCATGATATGACCATGCAAAGGTTGTTGACCATTTGTTGACAAGTTCCAGAAACTTCTTCTTTTGTTTAGGAGAAAGTATGACATTGATAATTACCAACTTTCCATTATTTAGAAATGAATATTTCATGCCTAATGGTATAGCCTTTAACTCAAGGGGCTCTTTCTTAAAGGTCTCAAGGATCTTTAACTCTTCCCAGCTGATTTTACCTTATTCGATTTGAGAGTTGGTGATGGATATGCTCAAATTGATTCATGTTCTACACATAAGAGCTCGTAAGGTTCTCAGTTGGTTCTATGCAAATTGTTGATTCAACCTCTTTGTCAGTTGTTAACCAGTAAGTGCCTTCCTATCTAGTGGCCGCTATGTACAAGAACCTTTGAATTTCTATGACATCAACACACTAACAGCATGCATTAAGTGATGTACTCTTTATAGTCCATAGTCTTTGCATGTAGTAGCACCCAATATCACTATACATGATGCATGGAACATACTTTTTCTCAATCTTTCCAAATTCATTCTTCTTGAAAATCTCCAAGGAGAGATCTTAGATCTCCAACTGTGCATCAATAATACTCAGCCATGTTCTTCCCATAATGATAGGAAAGCCCCCATTACCATTCTTCACATGGATTACTAGGAAATTGGTAGGATATGACCACCCACAAATAGTGGTCATGATGTCTTTTACCAATCCTAAAGGAATGATGATGAACTGGTCTACTAGATCCAACTTGATATTGCTCTTTTTTAAGGAAAGCAAGTTTCAAGCTTTGTAAATTTCTTGTGAAATCAAGTTAACTCTAGAACCTAAGTCAAAAAGAGCCTTGTATGGTTCATTTCTGATAATTTGAAATAAGAGGACTCACAGGATCAAATATCTTCCTAGGAAGATGATCAACCTTAATCTAATCGATGACCACATGGGTTAACATGACAATGCATAACTAGGAAATGCTTTGGTTTGAAGGTGGCTCGATAGACATTACTAAGGAGGTAGGAGTAGGGTTCATAGCCATAGGTGTCTATGAGGGCTTCATGGAAATGTTGGTTCTAAAGAAGGATTTTTTGTGAGGCTTAGCTTCAAAACCACTTAGTCAAGAAGCTAGTTGTAAGTTTATGGCCCTCCTGGCATTTCTCTACTATGGCTATGCAAATATCTCACCCTACATAGATATATCAGGTGGAAGAGGAGTTGTAAGTGGAGGTGCATGAGTCAAATAATGAGAAGGAGGATAGTTAGGAAATTGGAACTCCCCCCTTTGGCAATGTTTCTCTATAGTATTCCACAGGATAATAGTGGTGTGGGAAGGAAGTGTGACTAGAAGAGTCACATGGACAGATAGGCTACTAAACATAATACCCATATGGATTGAGTTGGTGATAAGGGTACTGCTACCTTGGAGGTGGCATCCCCCACAACTGTAGGTATTGTCACTATTGATATTGCTCATGAGGCTGAGGTGGTGCTCCACTCGAATAGCAAGTTTGGTGGTAGAACTACTATCGATAGTTTTCTTGTGGATAAGGCAACCTCCTTAGTGCTTGCCATTTTGCCAAGTTGGAATTTAATACATACATTCAAGATTTCTGTAAGTGTGAAATTACAAGGCAAAATCCCTTGGGATGTTCATATTGGCATATGTCACACCCTTCATTATCTAACTCAGAATCTACAACCTCCTCAATTGTTGTAGCCCTTAGCCTTATAATATTCACATTTAGCCTCCTTTTTCTTCTTTCTTTCATGATGATTACCTCCATGATCTCTTCTCTCTTCTACAATCTTCAAAGTAGTTTGGAAATTTTTTGTCCAAGGAGTCCCATATTTTATCAACTTTAGCCGATATTTCAAAGATAGATTTTTGGATTGGCAAGGTTTTCCTTTGCACCACTTCATCATGTGATGCCTCCTCCTCATTGTTATAGAAACAAAACTTCCTCTTGTGGAGGAAGGGGTCCCTGTTGTATTCCTCTACATTTCTTCATTTTTTCAACTCTCTCTTCTTTAGCTACCTCCTTAGTAAGCATTTGGATTTGATGGATCCTTAGCTTAGAAATTCTCCCTTGGGCATAGATCCCAAGGATTCTCCTTGTTTCAATGCAGAGCCCATCTATGATGTGGTGTAGTTGATCCTATTGAGAATATCCATGGCTTGGCCATTAGTGCAACAAAGAGTAGTACTTACTCATAATCGAATCTAAGGAATCATGAGTGTCATGTTTTCATCCTTGGATTTTCCTTTTCAAATTGGAAACTCTAAAGTATGTCTGATACTTATCATTGAACAAATCAAGCATTGTACTCCATCTTCGAATAGATTCTAGTTCTAAAACCTGGTACCAACTTCTTACTTCTTTGATGAGTGTCCATGGAAATAGTTTCAACTTTTTCCAGTCATTCTCCACATTCTATAAGGCACAGGCATCATGAAAGGCTTGTAAGTGATTTTATGGATTTGAATTATATCCCCCCTCGAACTTGGGAATATTATTCATATCCAACCATTTAATTTGATTATCCTTCACATGCCTATTTAGGGTCCTAATAGCATATACAATGTTCAACATATTCTTGGTTGCCAATAGGGGCTCATCATGGTCATAGCGATCTCTATGGCCCCGATCATGGTCATGATGCCTATGATAAGTCCTATTGTCCCTTTGCTCCCTATGATGGTCATCTCCCCATTGTTCATGCCCATTCTCTCTACTATTCAATGAGACTTGTGATCATCCCTATCTTTTCATTTATCTCCATCATGATTTTTTTTACCTCTATGACTCCAATCAGAGTTGGAGGAGGAAGATGATGAGAATGATGAATGTGAAGAGAAAGGAAAACCAACACTAGAGCAATGCCTACTAATCCCTCTTCTTTTATCCCTACCTCAATCACCATGCTTTCTTTTTTTCTTGGTGCTTGTCATTGCTCCTGCCTTGACTACCCTCTTTTGAGACCCCTTGATCTTGTGATCCATTCTTTCTAGAATCAAGGTTCTCTACAATGGACTACAAATGCCAATTAAGGATCTCCTCATCAGAAATAGGAGGAGAATCTATTTATTAGAAGGTCCTTGAAATTAATTCCTCACCTTCTTTGGGTTTCTATAGCAATAAGGAGGTAGGGAACTACTTGCCTTTTGAGGCCTCACATTAGGCTTCCATTTGCCAATCTTTCTTTTTCTGTGCTTCTGTGGGATGATAATCCTAGTAAGCATGGTCCTAAACTTCATGTTTTGCATTAAATCCTACAATTACCAACTTGATGAAATTGTTTAACAACATTGAATGAATAGATTAGTTGAAAGGCAACATGATGTTGCCTTCCATGTTCCTCCACCTTAGCTACTTGTCCTAGTGCAGGATGAAGGTGAAGTCTAAAGTGTAGGCATCTAGATGAGTGTAAACCACCTTGAATTATTGAGGCACTGGTGTCTTGTGGCCTCCCTATTTTTGATTGGATTCACCTATGATGAGTGGCAAGTTACCCCTATGCTTAACCATACGAATTACTAAGCATTCATATGTGATCCGATTGAATTCCGTAGACTTTATGTCTTTTAGTACACTAGCCTCTAGGAAGTGAAATTTTCCTTAACAATCATTCATTGTCTTCACAATTACACTTGTGATGCACAAAGGTATGGTTAAGTGTAATTGAGGCATATGATTTTTATTATTTTATGTTTTATGTTCCTTCTACTTTAAAATAGAGAAATGAAGTAATTTAATAGCTAATTTAACTAACTAATTAATTAATCTCTAACTAATCCTAACATAAGCATCTAATACCACTTTCCATACACATCTTGAGCCCACATATCCACTACTAGGATTACCAAGTGTTGTACTACTAGGCGAACCAAGCAGTGATGCTACTGAGATTACCAAGCGAATACGTGTTTACGCTCGAAGCCATTGTACTTATGTGTTTAATCTATTTAGCTTAATTAATTAACTAAAAAAGGTTTAATTTATCTTAATTAATTGAATAATTAATGAAAATAGTGAATGTAAAAATAAATCATTAATCTATTCTAAGTGCTGCAAGGTTTGATCAAAAGGCTTATCTTTATTACTATTCACACTAGCATGTTCAGGTACAACAATTCTCGAATAAATATCTATACACTTTTTGACTCTTTCTGTGGAACTTAGAGAAATATTCTAACTCTTAAATAAAAAAAATACAAGAGCTCTACTACAACTATGACTTGACTTCTCCATAAACACAACTAGTGAGCACATATTTATAAACTTTATTATGGAGCTACATCAACGAGGCCCCATAGATGTGGCAAACACTACATCGACATGAGCCCACGGATGAGTTAACACCATGTAGATAGGGCTACATTGATGGGGGCCCATCGATGAGGCCATGTCAATGAAGGCCCATCAACATGACACTTTGATGATTCATCATACCCCTGTGATTGAATGAAAACTCATCCTTAAGTGCCTTTACAAAATTAAAAAAGTATGGGATTATTGACTAACTCTTGACGTAACAAACTAACATAACAAAATTGAGTGCCTGAGTGTACAAATCAACAACATTACACAAATTGTGGTGTTCATGATACAAAATTTGACACCATGACATGACTACTCAAAACTAGATAACACATCCTCTGATGGCATGAAAGTGGTTTAGAAGATCAAACAATCCTAGGTGGTGGAGGCTTCTAAGGTTCTAAAGGACCTTCACCAGCTACAAGCATGTGTGATGGTTGAGGTAGCTATGGCTATATTTTTGTGGTTTCAACCTCTAGTGAAAGGTGAAAGGCATCCAACATTGCCTTCATCTTCTCCTCCTTGCTCCAGGGATCGTTCATAGTCCACATGGCATTGCTAACGTGGGCTAGAATGGGGATATCCCACAAACAGGACATTACTAGGAATAGGTTCTTAATGTTGAAAAATTAGATAATGAATTATTTGTGTTTGACATTGAACACCCTAACTATATTTTTCAACTTCTAATGGTCATTTATTCTTTTTTCGAGGTTCTTGGTAGTAGATCTTTGATCGATGTATTTTCCTTTGAGAACCTCGAGTCTAGCATTTACTAGCACAAGCTTTTACTTAGTATCCTTGTAGTGCTCTAACTTAGCCTCATACAATAAGTATGAGCTAGTCACCTACTTTTCCAGTTCTGACTATAACCATTTGATAGTCAACATAACTAGGTTCATGTACTAGAGATTGGCGAGCTCCATGTATTCCATCATTTCCTCTATTTGCAACTCCTTTAGGAAAATTTCTACTTTATTATACTGATCAATTCCATCAATGATGGGCTTCCATAATTTACATCCATGTTGAAGTTGTTGAAGGATCTCATTCACCTTTGCCTTCACCACTTGAATATGTTTCTCATTGACTTCTTTCTGTAAGCCAACCTAGTCTCTATAGTGATCTTTAACTCTCTCAAATTTGAGAGTCTATGATTTCTAGGTAGCTACCTCTATTGTAGTCTTTTAGTGAAGGGCATAAACCTCCTCCATAAAGAGGTTTCTATTCTCAGCTACCAATCTTCTTAGCTTTATGTTTGCTCTAGCTACTTGCTCCTGCTGTTGATGAATAAAGTTGGTTAACTATTATTTATGTTCATCAACATTTCACAAGTAATGGTTCTCTACAGTCAGTTGCACATTCTCCTAGTGGGTCAGATGCAAGGCCTTCTAAATTTTGTGCTAGGTAGCCTTTTCCAAGGATTGGTAGAACACCACTTTCTACATTGCATTTTCAACCCCTTATAGTCTAGTATGAAGCTATTCAAACTCTTCATCTCTTGTCAATGTAGGGTTTAGAAACACAAGGTCAACAATTTGGGCTCTTAATTCAGCAACTTCAATAGCCAAACATTCATTTAGCCCTTTGGCTATTTTGAGTCATCCTTTCAAGATAATGTTTTTGCTAGTTGCCTCTAGCAGCTTTGACTAGGTTACAGTAATACTATTTGGAAGATCAGAGATATTTGAAAGTAATTTCCTGGTTCCTACTAGTTGGTCTAGCAATTGTTCATACTATGCTACACTCAATCTTCTACTTATGATCCTTGTAGAAATTTGCACATATTTAAGTGTAGTGACATTTGGTACAAATGTTGCAAGTGCATTGAGTGTCTCAACGATTCTGTCAGCAACCACCTCTACTACAATTTCTTTCTCTGAGTGCTACATCTCTAGTACTATTGCCCCCTTGCCTTCCTCTAGGTGCACAAAGAAGGTTGCAACATTCCCAAGAATCTCTAGGAGTGGCTATTATTCTACAAGAGATACCATTACTTTTTTAGTGCTAGAATTTGACCTTGCAGATAAATACATTCATTAGGTAGAGAAAATGAATCAACCTCCTTCCATTAGGCTTAGTATTTGGGTTACCTCATTTAGGTGACTCATCATTGGCTAGTATATAGATGGGTCTCCACCACTCATGATAGGTTGTTGCTCTTGCTTGCCCAAGAGCCATTCTTGGTACTTGCACAACCGTTAGGATGTTGCAGTGATGTCCAACACAATTGTTTGAGTGGTAGGTGGAGGTGGTGGTTGTTTCTCCTCTTCTTGAATGGTTTTTGCAAGCATTTTATCCTTCATCATCTCCACCCAATTAGAGGTTGAAATGCATAAAACAACATCATTTTATAGTAGACTATCCCTCCCCTTCAATAGATTTTTCTAATGAGGCATGGGAAGGGGAGTTTCTTTCTTCCATGTTCATTTTTCTTAAACCACTTCTCTATCTCTAAATAGATCATCTGTGGAAGGTTGATAGGGAATCTTCCACTCAGAGTAGCACACGCATAGGTAGAAAAAGTAGTGATCTTGTTGGGCCTTATCATGGGGTTTAGGTGAAAAGCTACAATCTTATAGTGAATTCTTTCTGCTAGTGTGGGTGTGCCATACTCCTTGCAGTCAATGCCATAACACCAATGCATCCATTACTTTTTGATATTGGGGTTTGCCTACATTGGAATCTCAGTGAGATTCACCCTAGTTTCTAGCAATCCAAGTACTTTAGCAATGGCCTGCACCAAGTAGGAAACTGAGATGTCCTTGATTTTGACCATTGAACTGGCTTGCCTATTATTTTAAAATAAGAATGTCTCTCCTATGTACCACTCCCCACTAGAAGTGATAATTGGCCACATTGGAGAAGTCTTTAGTTGGTCCTATACCTCCTTAGGAGCTTGCTTTAGGAAAGAGCCAAAGTTTAACTCCTAGAGCACTATTTTTTGGACCTCCCTTCATCTGATTTGATTCAAGTAGGCTTTCATCAAGGTCACCTCAAGGTTTTCTTGTTGAGCTAGTACCTCATCTTGGTGGGAATGTTCTGTTGCTACTGCTAGTTCTAGAATCTGACGAATAGATTTCACTTCAGCCTCTTCCCTAAGAGGATCTATGACATGGGTTGCAATTGGTTCTTCTTGGGCTTGTTCTTGGCCCCTTCCTATTCTTGGCCATTTATCCCTTGGTTGAGATGATCCTCCTTCCTGTGTATGTTTTCCTTTCGGTGCCATCGGTGGTCACAACACATCTATGGATTAGTAGATATAATGTGTAACTTTGAATTTTTTGAATACCTTATCTTGTTAATTAGTTATACTTGGCTAAGGTTGGACCATGGTAGATTGATTATTTTATTAATTAATTTTTATTATAAGTATCATTGGAGCTTTTTGGAAAGGTTTAACTTTTGTAATATGATGTTTAAATGTTAATTTCTTAGTTAAACCTTTGTAAGAGTTAGAAAAATGAAAAAAAAAACTATCAAAAATTAGACATTTATGGCCCCCACGACTAAGGGCTTACGTCTGGTAGCTACAAGGTTGACGAATGGAGTGATTTGGATAAATGGTTAGGAAGTTATGGACCTTGGAAGGTTCTTGACTCTAAAAATTTAAAAAATTCCCTTGGCATTTGTGAGCAAATGTGAAAATTTCTAAGGGGGGTCCCACATATTTATGTTATTTTTATGCTACATTGACAAGGCCACATATATGGGGCCTTGTATATGCATGGGATCCATCAATGAAGCCCCATTTACAGGGTCTATAAACAAAATTTTCAAATTTGAATATTTGAAAAATACAAGGAATTTTTGAATGAACTTGGGGTTCATAGAATCCCAGAAAATCCAACAATATGATGAAATAACTAAAGAAGGTATTTGAAAGCTCCAAAATTCAAGAATTTGATAGAGAATGTGTGAATTAAAGAAAATATGTAAAGAAGCACATGGTTGGATGCAGAATATGGATGTACGAAAGATTCTGATTGTAAGAATGCCTAAGGATACGATGCTTAACAAACCCAACCAAGAGATATGTAAGTGGATCCTCCCCATAGTAGGTACATGCCTTGTTTGCCCTTGCATAACCTCAACCTAAGGAGTCAATGGGTCCCATAGGTGATTAATGATTGATGGAAGTTGAGGACCAAAACCCAAAAGATTCAACCAAAGAATTTAAGTACATTAGACAAAGACACGAAATAAGAACATGGACATTGGCAATGAGGCTAGTTACAAGCAAGATGAAGGAATGATGAAGAGGATGGATTGAAATTCTGAATTGAGGTCTTAAGAAGCCCCTTATGGATTTTGTGTTTAAAATGAGTTGAGAAGATCCATCCTTAGTCCAAAATAAAATCAATTACTTTTAATGACTTCACATCACCACTCCAAGATTGACCCATCCCCTCAAGACACAAGAGTGCTCCCATAGAACAACCACCATTCCTTAAAGAGAAGAAAAGAGAAGCAAGAAATGAGAGAAGGCCTTAGTTAGAGGAGACCTCCAAGCATAGTTAACATGTCTTTCTAGTCTCATAACTAGTGCTTATAGCCCATTTATATGTCTAAGGAGTGTGCTTTGAATTCCATCATGTGTTTTTTTTTTTTGTTTTTTTTTTCTCTCTTTTTTTTTTCTTTTTGGATGGAAACCACACCATGCAAAGAATTTATTTCACTTCCTATTATTGGCCAACATAGAATGGTAAGAAGTCTATGAGAACACTCATGCATCCAAGTAAGTAGAAGAGTACAAAGAGTATTGATTCCCCTTGAAGTCACACCTTGTGCAAACCTTTGAATCCTTCCTAATTCTAGAAACTACTAAGGTCACAAATTTATTAAAAGTTTATTTAATGAGAGGGACATCATACTTCAAAAACAAGGAACACCATAGAGTTTATTAATGGGTGGATGTCATGGACTCACTACCTATTCCATGAAAAAGAAACTATGTCTTAGCCATTGGAACAAAAATTCAAATGTAGAAACTAGACATTAGTAGACAAAGCATTAAGCACAAACCACCACTAGCAATAGTATAGCACCACTGTGTCCTATTGGCATAAAGCATATTTATTAGAAAAAATTAGAAAATCACACTAAAATATTCAAGAAAAATTTTAATGTACTAATGATGATGTAAAATAAAAAATGGTGTAAAATAGGTATAAGTTTTAAAATAAAAAATGTAAAACAAAAAATAGAAAAACTGAGTCATGTATATGATTAGCATGGATGGCCATCTCCTCCATGACTGAGTTGGAAGGAGGAGATCTGAAAAAATGAGTGTGGTTGTCCATCCATTGAGGTACTTTTTGCACGAGCTTGCTTTGGCTCATGGAAAGGTTTCATCTGTTGGATGTTAACCAACTACTTTTTGTTTGGGCTTTCAAGTTTGTAAATGGTCATGGCCCCAAAAGGAAAGGTTTCATCAATTATATAAGGCCCCTCCCACAATGTTTGGAATTTGGTTCATTGGGGTACATGTGTGGGATTCCAATAGAGAACCTTATCTCCCATTTGAAATTTCTCTTTCCATGTTCTAAGGTCATGTCGTTGTTTGTTGAATGCCTTGTGCACTTCATTCAAAGACAAGGCCACCAATCAATTTTCATTTAGCACATTTAGGTTAATCAATCTTTCTTTTTATGCTATACTTAGGTCAAGGTCTAGGTCATAGGCTATTGAGAGTGTATGAAACTTAGATTGAATTGGAAGCACTAGAAATTTTTCATACACTAGCTCGTAGAGAGAGTATCCAATAGGAAGTTTTCATGTTGATTAATAGGCCCAAAGTGCATTATTGAGTTTATTGCTCCAATCTCTCCCATATTTGCTAATAGTTCTTATTAGAATCATTGTGATCTCCATGCTAGTCACCTCTAGTTGACCATTGGCTTGGGGATGATAGGGTGTTTTTAATTTATGTTCAACCCATAAGCGTTGCATAAGTTTTCAAAAAGTAGCATCTGTAAAATGGGTTCCATTATCAGAAATCAGTGCACATGGCATCCCAAACCTATTCACAACATTTTGTTATACAAATAGAGTAGTATTGGATGATGTACAGTCGATGATGGTTGCTACGTCTATCCATTTGGTACAGTAGTCAATGATGACGATTGTATATACCTTCCTATTCGACATGGGTGTGATGGGACCCATGAAATCTATGCCCCATATGTTAAATGGTTCTATTTGTTGAATTAGCTATTGAGGACCCTCCATTCATGTGGTCATCCTACCATCTCATTGATAGAATTCATAGGATCAAACAAATTAATGGACATCCCTAAAGATTGTGGGCCAGTAGTATCCTACCATCAGGATTTTTATGGTCGTGCATCTCCCAACATAGTGGCATCTACAAGGGCCTTTGTGAGCATCCTAGAGAACACATAATTAATTTTCATCAAGTACACACCAACAAATTAGGCCATCAGCACACACTTGTAAAGGTGTCCATTGATTTCCATGAAGTGCTTATCCCGATGAAGAAATTATTGTTTCTTTCTATGATCTAGATCTTGTGGCATCTCTTGAGTGAGAAGATAAGTGAGGATGCCATCATATCATTTTGGTTCTATGGGAATTTATTCATTTATTGTAGTAGAAAAGAGGAGTTCATCGAGAAATTGATCAAAGAGTAGGGTCTCCTCTTTGTCATCCCATTGTAACCAAGATAAGTGATCGACAACCACATTCTCAATCTCCTTTCAATCTACCATTGTAAGATCAGATTCTTGTAAGATCACCAGCCACCATATGACATAGGGGCTCACCATTTGCTTATTCATGAGGAAGCAGATGGCATTGTGATTAGTGTACACAAACACTTTATGTCCAAGAACATGGTGCCTAACTTTTCTAAAGCATACACCACCATCATCAATTCTTTTTCCATGGCGGTGTAATTCAACTATGTACCCATAATGATTCAACTTGCATAGTGGATGTAATGTGAACATTTCTTATCATCCAATTGCATAAGCATGTCTCCCAAGGCATAATTAGATTCATCTATCATTATATGGAATGGTCTATACTAGTCATGTGCTCATAGAATTGGAGTCTCTATGAGTTTTTGCTTAAGGCTTTGGAATGCATTTTTGCATTCCTTGGTCCAAATGAAAAGGGAGCATCTTTTTTTGTTAGCTCAACCAATGATTTTGCGATCTTAGAGAAATTCTCTATGAATCACCGGTAGTAACCAGTGTGTCCAAGAAATGATCAAAAAAATTTTATAATTTCTGATTGGCAAGTGATTCCTTGGATGATTCTTATTTTTTCAGGATCTATCTTGATCCCTTCTTGAAAAATTCTATGTCCCAATACAATGCCTTCTTGGACCATGAGATGGCTATTTTGTTAATTAAGCCACAAGATTGTTTCCACACATATTTTGAGTACTTGCTTAAGGTAGTCCAAGGCTTACTTGAATGCAATGCCATAAGTGGAGAAGTCATCCATGAAGACTTCTACTCTACTACCTATTTGCTACTGAAAGATGCTTAAGACCAAACATTGGAAAGTGGTAGGAGTATTTCATAAACCAAAAGGAATTTTGTGATATGCAAAGGTCCCCTAGGGACTTGTGAATGTTTTTTTGGCCTGGTCTTTTCGTACAATTTGGATTTAGTTATAGCCACTATAACCATCCAAAAAAATATAATAGCAATGCCCTAATATAGTGTCCAACACTTGATCAATGAATGGCAATGAAAAATGATCTTTGAATTTTGCCATGTTTAATAGCCTAAAGTCAATACAAATCCACCATTTACCACCTCTCTTTTACACTATCACAAGAGGGTTGACCCGCTCGTTATCCGCAATGGGGTAGATGAACCTTGCCTTAAGGAGTTGCTCAATCTCCTCTTTGATGATTTGCTTCAATTTTGGATTCAACTACCATTGTGGTTGTCTTGTTGACTTCATGGACAAATCCATGTAAATGCAGTGCTAGCATATTCATGGATCAATTATAGTGAGTTTAGGACATGACCAAGCAAAGGTTTTTGGTCATCTATTGAAAAATTTCAATAGTTTTACTTCTTACACGAGAGCAAGTTTGGCATTAAGTATAACTGGCTTACCATTTTTCAAGAATCCATATTCTAGGCTAGTAAGTAGATTTTTCAACTCTAGGGGCCTTTGTTTGAAATTCTTAGGGATCTCCAACTCTTCTTAATTAGTATCATCACTTTCATTATTAGATATTTGGTGATGAACTTGCTCTAGTTCATCCATGCTTCCAACATAAGTGCATGTTAGGCTCTTAATAGGTTCTATGCACATTGTGCTACTATTAGAATCAATGGTTAGCCACTGGGTGCCCTCTTGTTTTATGGCTATTGTGTATAGATACCTTTGAATATCTACCTCATGTGCACACTACTTGCATGCGGAAATAGATGCTCGTTTCACAAACTAGAGTTTCTACACACAATTACACCCTATATCGCTATACACAATGCATGGAACTTATCTCTTCTCGATCTTTTCAAATGCATTTTTCTTTGATATCTCTAGAAAAAGATCTATAATGCCCATTCTTACATCAATAGTTCTCTACCATGCCCTTCCCATAATGATTGGAAAGTCTTCCTTATAGTTCTCAACATTGATTACTAGGAAGTTGACAAGATAAGACTGCCCATAGACAATGTTCACAATGTCTTCTACCAACCCCAATGGAATAGTAATGGATTGGTCNTAATGTCTTCTACCAACCCCAATGGAATAGTAATGGATTGGTCTACTAATTTCAATATAATATTGCTCTTCTTTAGAGGTAGCAAGTTCCAGGTAGTATACATCTCATGAGAAATTAAGTTTACATCAGAACCTAAATCAAGAAAGACTTTACATGGTTCATTCCCAGCAGTCTATAAATAGATAAGAGGACTTCTAAGATTAGCTCAATTCCTAGGAAGGTTGCCAATCCAAATCTAATTAGATACAGCATCAGTGAGCATAGTAGTATCGATTTTGGGTAGCATTTAGTTTGAAAGGGACCTAATGAAATGATTTGTAGCGAATGAGGTATGAGCAAGGTGATCAGTCGCTTGAGTATGTGAGGGCTTAGTAGGACTATTGGTTTGGAAGAATGGTCTTTTATGAGCATAAGGTTCCAAACCCCATGGTTGATGAACTAGTTGTAGATTGATGTGCCTAGTAGTATTGCATTGTTGTGGCTAGGTGATGAGACGCGACCTACATGTGCCGCGATATCGCATCTTCTCCTGCGATATCGCGTACGCGACATCACGGTCCGCCACCATATCTATAAATAAGGGGTGGCACTCCCTTCATTTTCCAATCCTGGCTAGAAGTAGCGAAGCTCTGGCAGATTGATCACTCCAGAGTTAGAATTTTTCCCATGTGCCCGCAGTAGGAGTCCTAGAGTGAACGGCTCTTTATTCGAGCAGCTTGTAACCTGAACCCAAGTTGTGTACGGCAATAAAGACGAACTTGATTGGATAAACCTTGTAGCACGTGGTTTTATTATTGTTTATTTACTACTTTCCTAGTGCGCACAAGTACGACTTGATTACGAGCGTCTACGGACGTGTACGGCTAGTCAAGGAATCGGCTGCTTATCACACTTAAGCTTAATAGGTGCCTTAATATGACCACTTCGAGCACTTGCATTACGTGTGGTGATCCCAGTAACGATTAGCGTTTGGTAAGCCACAGTTGCATAGTTCAGGGTGTGTCCGGTAAGTGGGAACGGATGCTGACGCTAGTTAATTTAGACTTAGGACATTAGTTAGAGTTAGCTTAGTTTCTCAACCCTTTCCTCTGATAGCATAGAAGATAAACCGAAAAATACCAAAAAAATCACATACCTCAGACTTGCTTAACCATACACCGTGACACTTACAAGCAAGCCTGGGAAGACAACGAACGATTAACCCCAAGTGTTTCTTGTGGTGTTAAGGCATTTAGTCTGCGGAGTTCGACCGGATCGCGCGTGCACGCTCGTATTCGTATGGTTGAGTGTAGGGGTACCTCGCCACTCATCATTGGCGCCGTTGCCGGGGACTAAGTGTTTTTTCGCCAATTTAACATAAGGGATATCACTCACATCGTTGTGAGCTTAAAACGAACCTTAGGGTTAATCAGTTAATTAAGAACATTAAATAACGGTGAAATTAGCACACCAATAGAAATGGCTTCTTCTCACGAAATCAACTCACCTAAGGACAATACAGGAGAAAGTCAGCATCATACGCATAACCGAGATCAACCATGTCCTCAACAATCTAAGGTCACATATACTCATCCCGATGAGTATGTGCCGGATTTTACCTTTGTTTTCCATCAAGATGAGCAACTGCAGTGGAGAGACAT
>MNCI01027017.1:180564-206294 GCA_015680685.1 Gnetum montanum
CCAAAAAAATCACATACCTCAGACTTGCTTAACCATACACCGTGACACTTACAAGCAAGCCTGGGAAGACAACGAACGATTAACCCCAAGTGTTTCTTGTGGTGTTAAGGCATTTAGTCTGTGGAGTTCGACTGGATCGCGCGTGCACGCTCGTATTCGTATGGTTGAGTGTAGGGGTACCTCGCCACTCATCACTAGGCTAGAAGTTCACCTTGCATGGATGGAGCAAGCAGTGGCTATGTTGAGGGTGGAGGAGCAAGTGCAAGAATAAGAGAAGCATAAGGATAAAACATGGCATCCCTTCTAGAATGTGAAAAATGAGCTTTGTAGTATTTAGGAGGGTAGTAGTAACATTGGAAAGGAGAAATGTGACTAGAAGAGTAACGTGGAGACAAGGGTTGTTGAATGTAATACCCATATAGATCTAGTTTCCTATAAGGGTATTGCTTCCTTGGTGGTGGCATCCCCCATGATTGTGATTAATGCCACTATTGATATTGCTTATATGGTTGCAGTGGAGTTCCTTTGGATAATATTGTTGTTGTTGATGGAATTACTTGGGATTGCCTTAAGGATAAAGTAATCTTCTACATATTTTCCTTTTTGCTAGTTGTGGATTCAAAGCATACATCGTAGACTCTTGCAAGTGTGACATGATGGGGTAACATCCCTTAGGATGTTCATATTGGCAAATTTCACACCTACCATCATCATCTGATTTAGTTTCTGCAACTTTATCTACTACAGCAATCTTACCCTTATCCCTTTGGTAGGCATGTTCAACTTCCTTCCACCTCTTACAATCATAAAAACAAATCTACTCTCTTAATTCTTCAGCAATTTTAGAGTAGTTTGGAATTTTTCATCCAACGAATCCCACATTTTATCTACCTTGACCAAAATTTCAAACATAGATTTTTGAATTGGAAAGTTCTTTCTGTTAACCACCTTATCAAGTGGTGATTCCTCCTCATAGTCACAAAATTGGACTTCCCTCTTTCGATGGAAGGATCCCTATTGTATTCCTTAGCACTTTCACATTTCCTCAACTCTCCTTCTTCTTTTGCCACTTGCTTAATTAGCCTTTTGATTTGATGGGCTCTAAGTTTTGATAGTCTCCCTTGGGCATAGATCCCAAGAGTTCTCCTCATTTCTAATCTAAGTCCATTGATGATATGGCAAAGTTGTTCCCATTGAGAATAACCATGGTTAAGGCATTGGTGTATGAGAGAATAGTATTTTCCCATGATGGCATCTAGGGTTCATAGTTTCCTTACTTCCATCCTTGGATCTACCTTCTTAGATTAGACACTATGAAGTATGTCTAATACTTATCATTAAATAACTCTAACATTGTACTCCACTTGCGAATGGATTCTGGCTCCAAGGACTAGTACCAATCTTCTACTTCCTTGATGAGTATTCTAGAAAATAGCTTTAATTTTTGCTAATCATTTTCAGTATTTTGTAAGGCATAGGCATCATGAAAAGCTTGAAGATGTGTTTGTGGATTAGAGTCATATCCCCCCTCAAATCTAGGAATATTGTTTATATCAAGTCATCTAATCTAACTATCTTTCACATGCCTCCTTGGAATTTTTATGACCTCTACAATAGTTAGCATGCTTCAAGTTTCCAACAAAGGCTCATCATCACCATTATTTCAATGATGTTAATGATTTCCTCTACTACTACCCCTTCATTCATGGTGGGCCCAATGATCATTATTATTATCCCATTATTCTCCTTCATCATGATTGTTCTTTCTGCAGCGTTTGTGAAAACCAGAAGAGGAAGAAGAAAAAGATGTAGATGAAGAGGTCAAAGAGGGAGGAGGACTGCCACCACCATGGTGTCTGCCAACTTCTCTATGATTGTCACAACCATGCTCGTTAGTTTTCTTGTCATCTTGACACTTGTCCAAGCCCCTACCTTGACTTCCATTTTTACCTGAACCTAAATTATTGATAGTGGATTGCAAATTCAAGGCTACACCCCCAAACCAATAATAAGGGATGGAGAATCTTCATGTTGAAAACCCCAAAGGGAGGATTCTCATTGTCATTTTGGTTAAGCATAAATAAGGGATTGGTGAACCATTTTTCCTTCATAAACTCATGGTACTTCTCTTGGTGTCGATCTCTCATGCATTGTGTTTTAGTGGGATGGTAGTCTCAATAGTTATAATCATGCATAATGTACTCCTCTTGAAGATCCTAGATAACCAACCTCTTAAGAGTTTTAAGCAACATCCCAAGCACAGATCGATCAAGAGGCATGATAATGTTGCCTTTCATATCTTTCCATCACAGTTGTTCATCCTAATGTAGGATGAAGGTAAAGTCAGGAACATACTCATCTAGATGAGTATACACCACCTTACATTCTTGAGGGACTAGTGGTTTAGTATCATCATGCATGTGAGAAGAAGACATTTTGTAACACAAATAAGATATTAGCGTGCTTATGTGATTATATTTATTGTGAAAATGATTTTGACCTTAGGGTTCATCCAACGATGTTAATGATGTTCACTAAACCTAGATAGCACATGTTTCAACAAAAAGAGTCCCCAACAATGGTGCCAATGATGAGCAGTGGCATACCCCTATGCTCAACCATATGAATCACTAAGCGTTCACACATGATCTAGTTGAATTTCGTGGACTCTATGTCTTCTGGTACACTAGCTTCTAGGAAGTGAACTTTCCCCTAACAATCATTTTTTGTCTTCCCAATTACACTTGTGATGCACAAAGGTATGGTTAAGTGTAATTGAGGCATATGATTTTTATTATTTTATGTTTTATGACCCTACTGCTTTAAAATAGAGAAATGAAGTAATTTAATAGCTAATTTAACTAACTAATTAATTAATCTCTAGCTAATCCTAACATAAGCATTTGGTCCCACTCTTCGTACATGTCTTGAACCCACATATCCACTACTGGGATTACCAAGCTCTATACTACTAAGCAATCCAAGTAATGAGGCTGCTGGGATTACCAAGTGAATACATGTTTACACTTGAAATAGTTGTACTTATGTGTTTAATCTATTTAGCTTAATTAATTAATTAGTCGAGGTCTAATTTATCTTAATTAATTGCATAATTAATGAAAACAGTAAATGCAAAAATAAATCATTAATCTATTCCAAGTGCTACAAGGTTTGATCAAAAGGCTCATCTTTATTGTTATTCACACTAGTATGTTCAGGTACAATAGTGCTCAAATAAAGATTCATACGCTTTTTAACTCCTATCGTGAACACTCAAAGAAATGTTCTAACTCTCAAATGACAAAACTACAAGAGCTTTGCTATAACTATGACTTGACTCCCCCATAGACAAGGCTAGTGAGCACGTACTTACAGACTTTATTGTGGAGCTACGTCAACGAGCCCTCCTGGATTTAGCAAATGCTATGTCAACGCAGCCCCGTCGATGAGGCAACACCACGTAGATAGGGTTGTGTCAATGGGGCCCATTGACATGACACTTTGATGATTCATTAGCCTATGAATGATGGCAAAGAGTCTTCCTTGCAAGAAGAAGCCATATTAGTGATTGAGAAAAAATAATATGCTTTTGTTAATTTTTTTTATTTTAATGGTGTTAGTGTTAAGTTCTTTTTACAACGTTAGTGAATGGTTTCACTATCTCTTCTAGGTAATGCACTTAGCTAACTAAAATCCCTAGCAACAATGCCAATGATAAGCAACAAGTAGTCCCTATGCCCAACCATACAAATCACAAGCATTGCACTAGTGATCTAGTTAAATTTCGTAGACTTCAGCTTTTCAAATGCCAATAGTAAAGATAGTAACCTACAAACATGATTATTGTCTTCTTGGCTTCACTTGTGTTGGTGCAAGTGTATGGTTAAGTGAAAGCCAAGGCACATTATTTGTATTGATTTTTATATTTTTATTTTAATTATCCTAATTGTGAAATAAAGTAATTAATTGTGTACTAATCTAAGTAACTATCTAATGCCTTAGTCTATTTCCTAACATAAGTATCTGGGCCCACCTTCATACACATCCTAAACTTGTTATGATGCTACTGGGTTACCAAGTGTTAGGCTACTAGGTGTACTAAGCAATAACAATGTTGGGACTACCAAGCATTAACTGTATGCTCAAGGTAGTCGTACTTATGTGTATTTAGTAAGCGCATTAATTAATTAAGAACATGAATATAAAGTGCATGAATAATAAAATGCATTAAAGTAAACAGTAAGCTATTCTGAGTGCTGCAAAGTATTTCAAGAATCTCATCTTTATTATTGTCACATCAAGGTGTCCAAGTACATTGATGCTCAAATAAGGATCCATACAATCCTTGAACTCCTACTATGGGCACGTAGAAAGTATTCTAGCTCCTACAGGGACAAATTGCAAGAAATTCATTATGCTACTGACTCAATAGTGTCATAAATGTAGTGGGTACGCGTATTTATATAGGTAAAACAAACACTACATCAATGCATATGTGTTGATGCATCAACTCATGCATCGATGGGGATGCGTTGACACATGCTCGTCAATGCAACCCAACTTTGCAATTCATCATCAATCCTCTAACTAGATAATATTAGCATAAATATCTATTTCTTCCTTAGACCTAGTGGTCACATCAATAATACAGAACTTAGAAAAAATAGAAAGAATAGAATACAATATCTTTGTAGCAAGTGTATTGCCATTTTATCAAGTTGTATGATATTTAAAATAATAAGTACCACATTTTCAATTTTAAGAGAGGAGAGTTTTGCTTCAATTTTATCTTGTCAATGTCTATTGAACCATACCAAATAACATAAATAACAAGCTTTCTTTTAAAATTTTCAAATAAAAAAGTCACCCATATTACTGAGACAAAAGCAAAGATGATGATGATAAAGTTCAAAATAATTATCATTTTTAATATTATTTTTATGAAGTTAAACTACTTAAGATAGAGATTTAATTCTAACGGACTATAGAAAAGATATAATAGTTATAAAAATGGTAGTTTAAAACAAAATGAAAAAGGTAGTTTTGGTTTCACAACTTAAAATAATAATAATCATGGCAAGCATGACAAGAATAGTAAGCATGACACCATGAATCTTTGGATGTAGACAAGGATGTAGACAAGGGCAGGAATATGTCAAGAAAAAGGAAAAATGAAACGTTCTATAAAAACTAAAAGGCTTATTGATGGTAAGGTTGGAATTTCAAAATTGGGTAAGATGCATGCAATAGTTAGTAAATTGCATATTGATTATGGTGATAACATACTGCATATTGATTATGGTGATAACATGCATATTGAGTACTCGATGATCGGTTTGTTAGCTACAGGAACGTCCCCTTTGTGGGCATGTCCTAAGCAACATGCTTAAGAAGGCATAGCCTTGCTGGGAGGGAAAAGACAAAATACTCTTTTTAAAAATTAAATCCTGAAGAAGCTGTATTTGTAGAGTCAATGATTTTTTGATACTCTTTATATGTGCAGGGAACTAACGCAATTTATGTACGTTTCCAGGTTAAAGTGATGTTGGTGTTAATTCAAGGAACGAAGGTGTGCAATCATGTGGCAGGAGTCAAGGGAGAATTCTGTCCATTTACCATGGTACAGTTACATACTTCAGAACTCTCTATTTTTAGGTGCATTCGTTTAACTTGAATACTGGATGCATATATTTTTTATTCAACTATAGCTTCTTCTTGTAATGGTGAATGTAGAATGCGATAAGACATTTCCTGTAATGAAGTAAACCTTCAATGATTTTCGTGGAATTAAAATGTGGTAACACAATTTTAAACTCTAATATATAAACATTTCAGTTTCAACTGTTGGTTGATCAAATATTTGCAAAATGGAATATTTTCATGCTGGAATTTCCTGTGTTTCCACATTAGCCGTTAATTTTTTATTTTTTTAACGTCTGGCTTATGTGCTTTCAAGAAATAACTTAATTCCTTCCATATTTAACTGTTTATGTTCTCTTTAATTGGGTAATCATCTACTACGCGGCTTTGAACACAATTCTTTATCCTATTTTTGTCCCGAAAGTAAGCATCAAAGCAAGGTGTTTTGCACTCCAAATTTTTGACATAATGGTCAATACACTACAATTTAGATGTAATGTTCTTACAACAGCTTTGTTGCTTCACTTTTTTCTCTTTCATGTTTGCCTATATGAGATTTTGCATTCATTCAGTTTCCTTTGTATCAGCATTCAGAAAGGAGCTCTGTAATCAGTGAGAACAAGTTCCATCCAAATTTACAAGAACTCTACCTGCTCCTTTGGCGACACAGAACATTTGAACGATCTAAAAAGAATTAAATTTCTGATGGGATAACCCTGAACGTTAATGAGGATAAAATAGTTTTTGATTTCTTTGCGGATCTTCTTGTGTAAAAATATGTCACGGTACCCTAAGCTAATTTTTAGTTTGACAAGGTACATATAGCAGCATATGATTGTTCTACAAGAAGACAATAAAAGCATGAAACTGATTGAATGTTTGAATTCCATCCTTCAACATGCATAGAAACAAAGTTTTTCACCTATTAACATCAGAACAACATGTCAAACCCTGTCCCACTTCCAAAATATATATTTGAGAAATAACTAGAAACTTAACGCGTTGATATATATGTGTGAATTCTTTGCTCATTCCAAACTGGAATTATAAGATTAAACCTAGCAAAAACATTTCGGTAAAAATACAGTGCATAATTTTACCCTTCCACAGTGAAATCACACAGGGGAGAATACAAGATGCTATATTCTTAAAAATCAAATTACAATCTTACAGCATCATAGATTAGATCCACTGAAATGAATGTTAAAATCAATAATCAAATACTGGTGGTCCTTCCAAAATCATGCACCAGGTCATGCACACAAACAATGAAATCAAGCATCTATTGGACAGGTGCCTGATTTCATGAACTCCCACTGGAGAGGCTTTTAAATGCAGGCTACATTTCTTCATGTCTCTGTACAAGTCAATCGGCCTTCTACATGCAGATCAGCTACTTTAAGGTGCTTGACTTCATGAACTCCCATTGAAGAGGTTCTGACTCTGCACCAGACCTTCAACTTTCCACATCCGGAAGATCCTACTTTCAGGAATCAAAACAGAGCTCCTTGTCCATGTTTTAGAATTCCTGCAACGCCAATAATCGCCATGGGTAGATCTCCAGAGCCTTCCGTGCACCGGGATTGCTCATCTTCCATGAAAATGGCTGTTCCATCTTTCTTTGGCTGACGCAACAATGGCATATCGTAGATATTGGCTCCCGTCAAATTAGGCAGCCCGCCTGCATTTAACCCCATCTCTGGTGGAAACCAGAGCTTTCGTAATGGAGCACAAGACATGCCATCTCATCTCAAAATTCGTGGAGCACTGTCAGATGCTCAGCCTATGTCAGACCACGATGGATTCTCTTTTCGAAATCATGGCAATCCCAACAATACCAGAAGTGCTACAGCACTTCTTTCTATACCAACCACAGCAACCACTTGAAAAAGGTTCTCGAACACCCTTCACAGTAATCAATTAAGTAACGTGTTTTATGTTTGTTGACAGTAGTTTGCACAGAAAATTCTTGAGGTTCACCTTCCAACACTGTCAATGGATCAGAGACGAAAGATGCAAGGCTGACAAGCAATATCCCGTGCCGGCCTACCGATTGAAGCAGCTTTCCCTTCTGCAACAGTTTTACGGATTTGCACATCTGCTAAAAAAAATAAAAAGCAAAGATTTTTCCCATGAAGCAGTCGAAATTAAAAAGACCAGACCAGGTACCTGCGTCTCCATGATCATCATCCGCTCACATGTACCAGATCATGTAAGAGCTGCTTCTGAAATATATGGATGAAACTGCACCGACAAGAAAATGGGATCCAACAAGCCATGACCCTTTAAGCATAGTTACCGGAAACGGGAATGGCGCAACGTGACTGCAACGGCAAAACGGCAAACAATAAAGTTGCGAAAAAGAAACGAACGTTAAATATAAAATCCAATTAGTAACTTTACCAATTTTTATATTTTAGTAAAATTATGTGTATATTTTGTTCGTACAATAACAATTTAAAATACAATACAATACAGTGATTTTTATATAAAAAAATTTACAATATTTTTATTTATTGATATCTAAGAACAATTACCCATTAGATAGAAGTTACGTAAATTGCAAGATTAGCAGCATTCATAGCCCCCAAATGCGGTACGTAAATGTGCTGCTTACTGGCATCTTTGTGATAGAATAAACCCTCCATGTTTGCCGTTTCACACATTGCAGATCTGCATTTAATTCATGACAGAGGTGCATTTAATTCATGACAGATGCGGTTATTGAGAATAAAGCATCGGATGCTTTGGTATCTTGAAATTTTAAAATTAAAAAATAAAATCAAAGGAATTGTGTAAAAACACCAAGTGACGGTTACTGTTCATGAAAAACGGCGTTTTGAAACGGGATCCCGTTTTCGCAACGAAAAACGCGAAACTTTATGAATCCGTTGCGTTTCTGGCAACAGAGCCCTTAAGTGAAGTTGCAGAGCCCTTAAGTGAAGTTGCAGCAGCGGAAGAAGAAGAACAGTTGTGGAAAATGGAGAGCGTGTACAATATGTATGTTAAAAATGGTTTTGCTAGGCAGGTACATTTCTGAAACAGCANATATCTAAGAACAATTACCCATTAGATAAAAGTTACGTAAATTGCAAGATTAGCAGCATTCATAGGCCCCAAATGCGGTACGTAAATGTGCTGCTTACGGGCGTCTTTGTGATAGAATAAACCCTCCATGTTTGTTGCAGATCTGCATTTAATTCATGACAGAGCTGCATTTGTGATAGAATAAACCCTCCATGTTTATTGCAGATCTGCATTTAATTTATGACAGAGCTGCATTTAATTCATGACAGATGCAGTTATTGAGAATAAAGCATCGGATGCTTTGGTATCTTGAAGTTCTAAAATTAAAAAATAAAATCAAAGGAATTGTGTAAAATCAAAGTAACGTTTCGCCCACCAAGCGACGGTTAGTGTTGATGAGAAACGGCGTTTTGAAACGGGATCCCGTTTCCGCAACGAAAAACACGAAACTTTATGAATCCGTTGCGTTTCTGGCAACAGAGCCCTTCAGTGAAGTTGCAGCAGCAGAGCAGAAGAAGAACAGTTGTGGAAAATGGAGAGCGTGTACAATATGTATGTTAAAAATGGTTTTGCTAGGCAGGTACATTTCTGAAACAGCACACAGATTTCCGTTCATATATGGCGGTGTTGAGGGATTCCATTAACAAACCGTCACCAAAACTTGACTTTAGGTGTAAGCAAGGTATCTCGTGCAATTTGCAGGCATAAAAAAGCAAAAGGTCGTGGTCTCTTGAGGACTTTTGAGCTGAAATTTGTTCACACAGGGAAGGCATTCGCTTTCACAGCAAGCATAAGCAAGCAACGTTAAGTATGCCACGCTGTGAGTCTGATAAAGATGCCGAAGAATCCATGAATCAACTATGTGAGAATACCAAGAATTCCGCTGGGAAAAGGGGAAAAAACAAGATCATGTCACCCTCGCACACTTCATGTACAAATTGAAATAGCAAAGTTAAGCCAAATGGTGAATTGACATGGTGAGGAGTTAATAAAAACATGTTATAGTTGCCCTGTCAATAAAGAATTACATCAACAACGACATGCCAACCTGTAGAGCGATGACTATATGCACCTTTAAACATATGTAGATAAGTGAGTATGATGCAAGTTTTAGGTTCAATCTCATGCGGTAAAACAATTTTACGTTTCACTTAATAACTTAAAATATGCGGTAAAACAATTTTACGTTTCACTTAATAACTTAAAATATACTGTATTGTGAGCACAAGCCGTTGGCCAGTTAGTTTACTCACATAGCATTCTATTCTTACAATAGTTAATTTATGAATCTCATTCAGCCTTAAGACATTTGTTATGCTTGATTTTTAAAACTTAATGTAAATATTGATTCTAAAAGTAAGGAAGGTAGTAATTTTAAATGTGGAAGATTGAATTGAGAGTACTAAATTATATGTTTAAAAGGATATTAATGAAATTTGCAAAGTTACACAGGAGGATGCTTCAATCTTTTTTGAAACATCTTGGTCAATATTATTCATATTTGTGAGCTTTCTGAAAATCATGCACCAAGTCATGCAAATATAAACTGAAGCTAAAATTTTATTGTGTATATCCTCTGGATCTATTAAATAGTAGAAGTATACGAAGTATGAGTTTTGAAAATGTCATTAAGATGGATATTTACAAAGCATCTATCAAAGAGTTCTTCAGTGACCTGATCAGCTACTTGTGAAATTGATAGAAGCCTTGGTAGATTCTTGCACTATTTCTTTTTCTCCATTTCTTTTTCTCCAAAAACTCCTTGCTTTACTTGGTACTGTTTGAAAAGCAAGTCAAGTATCATGGCCTCAGATTTCCCATGTAGATTCTTGACACAAGTGTGTAAATCGGTAATAGTCAGAGGAATTAGCAAAAGATAAGACAGAGCCATAAATACAATCAAGAAGGTTATCCAATAGATAGGTTAAATGTATGATAGGATCCATCTCCGAACAATTGAATTTGTAAATTTTTTGAAGTAGCTTTGGACTGAATCCACAAACACAAGAAGAAAACCTTAATGGTTCCAAGTTTCAACCTCTGGAGTATCAAAGTTAAATACGCGTATTTGAAATTTCTCATGTTACACAACTAATTCATTATTGCTTTTAAGTATCTTGGAACTAAACATCAAGATCGCCATACCTTTAATGTCCAAGACAAAATTGTCTGCTTATCCAAGAAAGGGAAAGTATCAAACTCAATTATGACTTTTATTTAAAATTACAATTCTTAACTTTTCATCATCCTCATCCTCATTATCATCCTAACCTTTCCTGACGTTTCAAAATTGCACTCCTTTCATGTAATTTGCAGCCACTTCCTTATCTCAACTCCAAAGTGGTAAGAGCCCATTCGACGTCTACAAACTTGACCCCTAAGATGCAAAGGAATTGGTTCATGTAGATATGTGGTTTTTGCAGCCAAACCTTGTCTTATGTCATTTAAATAATACTCTCTTTCCAGTCACATGACCCCAATGTTTTCCTATCTGCCATTTATAACCTGCCAGTTACAACCTTCCATAATTGTTTAAAGATAAAACATTATAAATATACAAGTTATTACATCTTTGCAAGATCAACAATGACTATGGTTAATAATGTTACCCTCAAACTTCTGCTTCATTTTGAAACTGAAGTTTCCCTGGTATTGTTTACAAATTGAGACAAACCTGATGAAGAGGAAAGATGTCAGTTGATTGATTAAAGAATAGAAAGCAAGCAAGCCTAACAAACTGGGACATGATGTTAAAATAACTGTTGCAATTTAAATTCTTAAGTTAGAGTTGAATCTGTAAAATCAAATAATAGTTTTCCAAACCAATGTTTTTCTGGAATAAGATGTTTAGTTGATACAATGTTCCTTGCTAAATGATCTAAACCTCGTAGCTGTTGGCTTTCAAAATAGCTTCCAAAATCTAAAAGCAACCAATGTGAAGGCAGTATGCATTTATCAGCCCACACGAGCTCAGGCATAAAAGAACATGTCTATGAAACATAGAAACGAACATACCAGGTCATTGCATATGGCTACAAATGAGAATGACCCTGATTAACTATGCAAATATTTTTGGCATCTTTCGGTTGGCCTCCAAATTTTGTATTTAAGCACGATTATTTTAAGAATACAATAATTAATCATAGCTTTGTACAACTGAAACTGAAAATATTTTTAGTTATATTTAAGACCTTATTCGGTTTCAACAATGTTTTTCATTATGCTTGTATATTTGAGTGGTAGCCTACTAGAATCAAACTTCTGACCTGAAGAATGCAAGTCATGTACCTTAACTGATAAGCACATGCATTGTAAGAAGGAACAGTGCTAACTTGAAATCACCTTGCAAATCCTGTTACCTTTTGACGCATGCTTCTTGTTCTCTCAAAGCTTTTACAAATAAATATTTTGTAGTACATGTGAAATCAATATTTTGTATTTCAGAAAGATTTTCTATGCTCTCTTTAAACCATCTGGATATTCCAGAAACCATATTTTGTCGAAAAAGTGGCCTTGAATGTAGAATTTCCTTCAATGAACAAAGAAACTCATTATGGGAGTGTTCCTCGCAGGAAGTTAAAAAAAGAACAGTAAATTATTAGGAAACTGAAACAAGTAATTTTATATGAAAATTAATGCATAACTCAAAAAAAATCAGGAGATTTCCCTGATAAAAAACATGCCCTTCATGTTTCGCTTAATAGTGACATGATCAGTTATAGCAACAAATGGCAGTCCTGAAAAGTTTTCATGGCTCTGATTCGAGCATTTCTCAGGAAGAAAATACAGAATGCAACCAAACTGCAATATATCAACAAGTCTAATCAAGAACTTAATTATCTGCAAAGATACATACAGAATTGAAAAGTCAACAGAGTTATTTGATTTCAGGAATCAAGATTTAACCAATCAAGACAAGTACATAACTAGACTGGATTTGCACATGTTTGCGTACCAGTGACAATGTGTTGTTTTATGACACAATTCATTCATGGTAGGGATCTCAACTGCCAACACCCATGAAGATGCATATAGTGAAGCTCATCAAAAGGCCAAAGATATTTAACCACTACCCCCTAGCCACAATTGCAATTTGTTATAACATTCATCGAGATTTAGAAGTGCCAAAATACATGTGCTGGGAAGATTTGGAAACAAATGCGTGAATGTTTCTAATATTAATTCTAAGTTCTCCTACGATGATTATCATACCCCAAAATCTCATTCCCATTAAGCTCGTGTATTTATTTCATTTAAGCCATTTAAAATGTATGCAATGATGAAATGAGGCGACCGAATAAAGGGATAGAAAGAAATGGGAAATGCCCCAAACTTATAAATGGTCAATTCACATGTAAGATTCTAACACAGTACACACCCATAAGCAAGGCAAATGATTCACAACTACCAAATTGCTGCCCAGAATAAATCTGAACTACACTAGGGTAGCTGTCTCGCCATTACCAATGCTATACTCTAGAAGTTTAGGGTGGCTGCTGTTTCTAAGATATCTTTCACAAAATCTTCTTTGGGCTTTTAAATTTCTTTGGTATGTGCGACACTTTGTGTGTATTCTAGATCTCGTGTCTTTGCTTCAGTTGGATCCTATCTTTCTGATATCCAATCTATACTATTTTTATTTTTATTTTTATTTTTTGATTTTTTGGGCAGAGAAATAGATGTAGTATGCCTTGCTTCTTTTGTATTTCATTAAGCAACAACTAAATTTTTGTGACAAGCCCACCCAGTATACCTAGGCTACAACAGTGTTACGCCAAGAATCAACTAATGAACAATGCAATATATAAACAGTATACACAATCAAGCAGTAGCTATGGCAGAAGGAAGAAGCATAAGTCAAAAACAAATCTCAAAACATGGCTGCTACATCAACTATCAAGTAAATCATCACATAACGTCACTGCTCAATAGACGTCATACTAATGAGGTACAAGCATACTCCAGCTAACATAATGTCCGAGTCCTTGTGCATAGTAATATAAACAAATATCATAGTAATATAAACAAATATAGATATCTAGACATGAGGGTAAGCACCATCCTCTCCATCACCCCTTATGCTCCTTGGCACCTCTAGTTCTATCACTTACATAAAATAAAATCAGTGTAAACTAAGTGGAAAGTCTTTACACTTTCTTTGCTACATGGTTGACAAGTACAATACTAGAGGAGAGAAGTGGGGGAAGAGAGATCAAAGGTTAATCATGTCATAACACAAATATGACTACCCCACATTTGTAACCATGTATTGACTCAATACAAATAGCAAACAAAGCAACACACATTCATATTGATGTAACCACACACCACATGAGTTGGCAAGGTTCCACTCTCAAACCTTGCTTCTCCACAATACCATCCAAACAAAACATACACATCACCACCAAGATCAAACTCTTACGTCATGATATGAACACACAACCCATGTGGTAGCTTGTATATCCACTCTCAATGTAAGATGTATATCTATTGCTATGAGTACTCATTAAAAAATGCCTATAGGTTTTTCACTAGTCTTTTATTTATCCAATTGATGCTAGGGTTTGTCTGATGTACAACCACTAGCCTTCTAGAGGATTGTGCTCTTCCACTCCTAGGATGAGGCCTGAGATAGGAGATAAAATAGATAATTTTGAAACAAAATTTTTTGGAAATTCTGTTGTTTCCAATGTCTCAACAATAGTACCAAAAATATCAAATTTATAAAAAAAGATA
The DNA here is from genome assembly GCA_015680685.1 of Gnetum montanum. Lineage (NCBI taxonomy): Eukaryota > Viridiplantae > Streptophyta > Gnetopsida > Gnetales > Gnetaceae > Gnetum > Gnetum montanum. The sequence goes on from MNCI01027017.1 coordinate 194,968, forward strand.
CATTATATAACACCTTCGTTGTATCTTTTATTTATCCATCAATGTTTAAAATTCCACAATGAACATATTTTAAATCTTCTTCTTGAAGTTTTTTGAATATTTAGTTTCAATAATTACTGCATTACCTCTTCCATCCAAAAATGCTACAAAATATTATGCTTTCACTTCTTTCATTTTCCTTCAATCTATAGATCTTTTTGCAAGTTCCTTTTTGGTGAGATCTTTATTGATTTAAATTTTCTAATCCTTTGTATAATTGCAATATTCTCAAACTTTGACACTATAATCTCTATCATGAAATTTGATAACAATGGGCCTAGATTTATCACTTTTAGGCTCAAAATGAATTCAACCCTTTATTTTAGGCAATTCAATATACATTATGTCTTTTATCACCGTTTTCACTTCTTCAACTAAGTTTCCATTTTCTTTTTCTATCTCAACAAACTTGATTAGAACAATAACTGAGAGATAGTAAGCTTCTCCATCAAATTTATAAGATCTAATGTGATGTAATGTTTTTTTTCCTTCCTCATTAGATTACAATTGTGTTAAAAACTTCTACTTGACTAGTTGGCAAATATGCGTAGGATTTTATTACACATCTTTTCAAGAGATATTTCATTTTTTCAACTATTGCATTCCTTGAAAATACTAATCCCAATTTCGTAAATCCTTAAGAACTTCTCTAGAAAATTTGTTTTGCCTCTAGATATGAAAGCTATAAGTGTATGTAATGAATTGACACAAGGCTTCTACTTCTAAAGTGATGGGACGCGATGTCGCATGGGCCATGACATCGCATCCCTCGCGATATCACGGTGCGCTGCCAAGTCTATAAATAAGAGGCGGTTCTCCCTTGTTTCAAATTCTAGGCCTAGACCGTAGCGAAACTCTAGCAGTTTTACCTTTCCAGAGATAGAATAATTTCCATGTGGCCGCAATAGGAACTCCAAAGTGAACGGATCTTTATTCGAGCAAATATTGTACCTGAACACAAGTTTGTTTTCGGCAATAAAGACGAGCTTCTTGGATAAACCTTGCAGTGCATGGAATAGGCTAATTAGGACTTTATTTATTATTATTTACTGTTTATCATTTAAATGCTTTATTAGTTAATTAAATCTCTCTCAACCCTTCTCCCGTAGTTAAGTGCATTCAGTACAACCACTTCAAGCACGTGCATTACACTTGGTGATCCCAGTAATGAATAGTGATTGGTAACCAAGGTTGCGTTGGTTCAAGGTGTGAACGGTAAGTGGGAACGAATGCTGATGCTAGGTTAATTAAGGCTTAGTTAGTTAGTTAAAGTTAGTAATTAGTCTCTTCACCCTTCACCTCAATAGCATAGGAGATTAAACATAAAAGACATAAAAATCACATACCTCAGACTTACTTAACCATACAACCATGACAACTACAAGTAAGTTTGGGAAGACAACGAATGATTAACCTTAAGTGTTCCATGAGGCGTGTATGCACTTAGTCTGCGGAGTTCGACTAGATCGCGTTTGTAACGCTCGTATTCATATGGTTGAGTGTAGGGGTACCTCGCCACTCATCATTGGTGCTGTTGCTAGGGACTAAGTGTTTGTGCGCTAAGTAGAACATAGGAAATTATCCACATCGTTGGGAGCTTAAACGAACCCTTAGGGTTAATTAAACGAAAAATTATATAACAGTTAAATAGCACACCAAATTAAATTAAAATGTCTTCTTCTCATAAGAGCATTTCACCACCTAGGAATTATACTAGAAACAGTCGGCAACATCAAACACATAATCAAAATCCGTTAGTTCCTCAATAGCACCAAGTGGTATATACTCATCTCGATGAGTATATACTAGATTTTACCTTTATCCTCCATCAAGATGAACAGCTGCGATGGAGAGACTTGCAAGGCAACATAGTGTTACCTCCAGATCAATCAGTCCCAAACATGCTCCTCCATGCTCTTTCACAGATCGGCATGACACAGTTATATGCTGAATACGTTGTAGGTGATCTCGACACAAGGGATTATCATCCCACAAAAGCACAACATTCAAGGGACTTGCAGCAGGAGAGCCACCATACATTGTTGAAGGGCAAAGGGGTCCTGCATGTCCTAAGTGAAATCGGAGATGGTTAACCACTTATAATGGGTTCTCTATCCAATGATGTTCCCCCTCCTAAAGATGGTGAGGAGGTGGGGTATCAGAACCTATGCTTCACAATACACAACCCTGGTTCTGATCCCCGTGAATGCCAACTATTCATTGAGGGAACAACAACACATGACAAGGATGGGCACTTGGATCGTCATCACAATCGGGGTCGTAGCCACAGAAGAGAAGGTAAGAAACATCATCATGGCGATGGTTCTCCTTCTTCTTCTCCTTCATCACATCACTCACCCTCTCCTTCCACATCTAGGCATAGCCACAAGGAGCATAACGATGAGGATAGAGGTAGGCAAAATGAGAGACCTCAACGAGAGAGTCGAGAGCAAGGAGAAGGGCATGAACGAAGGGAAAGTAGGGAACAACATAGACATCATAGACGTCATGAAAGAGATGATCATGACGAACCCCTACTAGCCACCCAAAGTATGCTAGATATAACGGAGGCAATTAGGATACCTAAAAGGCATCAAAGAGATAGTCGGATCAAAATATTATATATGAATAATATCCCACGCTTCGAAGGGGGATACAACGCTGATCGGCAAAATCAGTTACAGGCATTCCACGATGCCTGCGCCTTGCAAAATATAGAGAACAAGTGGCAGAAAATAAAGTTGTTTCCTAGGACACTCACAAAGGAAGCAGAGAGTTGGTACCGGTCCTTAGAACCGAAAACCATTAGGAGATGGAGTACGATGTTAGAATTGTTCAACGATAAATACCAAACGTATTCCAAAGTGTCCAACTTGCATAAACAGATCCAAGGATGGAAATAGGGTAATCATGAACCCTTGGGTACTGCCATGGGCTGATACTATGCATTGCTACATTGTTGCCCGGGCCATGGTTACGCACAGCAAGATCAACTCCACCACCTCGTAGATGGGTTAAGGTATGAAACTAGGAGAACCCTTGGGACTTATGCCTAAGGGAGACTATCAGAACTTGGATCCCATGAAATTCATCGATTGTTGGAGCAAGTAGCCAAAGAAGAAGGGGAGCTACAGAAAAGAGAAAGTGCAGAAGAATATAACTGCGATCCTTCCCTTCAGAAGAAGGGAGTGAAATTTTGTGATGAGGAGGATGAGTCACCACTCAAAGAGTTGGTGAACAGAAAAACCTTACCACTCCAGAAGTTAACAACTGAAGTGTCAGCTAAGGTGGATCAATTGTGGGATTCCTTAGACTCTAGACTTGAAACTGTCCTGAAAATCGTAGAGGAGTCTAAGGTGGAACGAGGTAGTAACTCTGATAAGAAAAAGAGGAGAGATGTAGGCCATGCACATGACAAGCGTAAGGGGAAAATAACTATCTCTAATGAGGTTTTGGATTTCTGACACAGACAATGATGGTGGATGTGAGATCTGCCAATATGACCATCCTAAGGGACGTTGTCCAATCATCTCACATCTACACGAGTCTGGGGTGTATGCAATTAACCCAAGACTTAACCAATGGCAAGCACCCCCGAAGGTTACCTTATCCCCAAGGTAACCCAAGACAGTTCCACTAACCGTTAATGTGCTATCCAAGTGGAACTCCACCACAACCCATCAGGCAACATCAACAGTGGCAACACCCACAGTCATGGGGGATGCCACCGCCTAGACAGTAATACCCTTACCAGCAACCTAATCCTTATGGCTATTACGTGTAGCAGCCGGTTTCTCCAAGTGACTCTATGGATCAAACAACTCCCCAACGTCACTACCAAGTTCGGGAGTATTTTAGAAGGACTCCTTCTCCTTCGGGAGACACTCCACACCCTTACCATCCTCCAAATCCATCTGCAACTCTTCCACCGGTAGTTCCACTACCACCAGCTCCAACAATTCATGGGGAACTCCCCACCCAATTGCAGCAACATAACGCTACAAGAGCTGTAAACATTCAACCCGCTGTTGGTTCTAACAACCGCAAGAAGAGAAGATCTTTCTTCAGAACCAAAAGCCCAAACAAGCTCTCATAACAACAAGTGGTTGAGTCTATGCATGCTCCTCTACCATATAAGGCTTTGGGGCTCCCTTTAGTCCAACAACAAAGCTTAACGCATACGGTTATGTTCACGCATACCATTACCGATTGGATCAAGGTAGGCCACCTTTTTAGGAAACTCTCTGATCCTGGAAGTCCCTTAATCTATTTATAAGTCACTAGGAACAAACCACATAAGGCTCTTCTTGACTAAGGTTTCGGAGTCAACTTAATCTCACGAGAAATGTATCAAGCCTGGAACCTGTCCCAACTCAAGAAGAGCAACATTCAACTAGAGATGGCTGACCAATCCATCACCATTCCCTTGGGATTGGTGGAGGACATCGTTACCACTATGTGTGGTTGGTCATACCCAACCAATTTCTTGGTGATACAAGTCAACAGTAACAACGATGGCTTCCCAATTATAATGGGAAGGGCATGGATGAGTACAGTAGACGCATGCCTAGGGATCCGAAATCTTGCCTTAGAGATATCTAAGGTAAACATTTATGGAAAGATTGAGAAGAATAAAGTTCCATGCATCACATACAGTGACTCATAGGGTGATGACATGGAGGAATGCTCAGCATTTCTTCCATGTGACCGGTGTGCCCTAGAAACACAAATACAAAGGTGCCTGTATGTAGCAACCACCCAAGTAGTAGACACCTTGTGGTTGATAGCTAATTGAAAGAGTAACCCATCAACATGCATGGAACAAACTGGGGGAACAACCCATGCTAACAACGAAGGCATAGACACATTGGAGTATGAGCGTCGCCGACTTCCACCCCTAAACCTGAAAACATCAATCAAGAGAAGTTGGACACTTCTAAGAAATTTAAATAGACATTCATTATTTTGGATCTCTCCCTTTCCATTCAGTCATGGGGGAGATGGCCACCTATGCTAATTATTTGGGTCCCTTAGTTCTTTTTAGTTTTTGTTTTACACATTTTTGTTTTACACATTTTTGTTTTACGCATTTTTGTTTTACACATTTTTTTTACATGTTTTTGTTTTACACATTTTTGTTTTATCCATTTTTGTTTTGCACATTTTTGTTTTACAAATTTCTTTAACTTTTCTCATTTTTGTTTTACAACATCATTATACTTTTTTATTTTTTGTGTGTGTTTGTGTGTGTGTTATCCATCTTGTAAGTTTGTCACCCAATAAATGTTCTTCATGATGGTATGAACTATTTTTCTATTTGATTGCTAATGTTTGGTTTTTACCTTTAAGTTACAATGTTGATAATAAGGTATGTTCTTTTGATATGATAGGCAATAAGTTCACTTCATCCATTCATCCACAACATTCTATGATCTCTCTTGGCTTGGAACTGTACAGTCCCCTTCTCAATAATAAGAACTATAATGAATCAGTGACTAGGTACTTCTCAAACTAAGGAAGGACTCATGGATTGAAAAGGGTGTGACTTCAAGGGAACTTGATGCATTTGTGTTGGCCATTCTCTTGTGTGCTTGGATGTTTTCTTCTTGATTTTTCTTACTGTTTTGACGTTACTCAATCATCAGGAAGTTGAGCTAATAAAAATAAGAAGTCTTTGCATGGTGTGGTTCTCATGCATAAACACATAAAATAATAAAAAAAAAACAATGAGAATTCAAAGCACACCCCTTAGAAAAAATAATCCCTTGGGCTACAAGCACTGGTTATGGAACTCAAAATAAAAATGTTCCATCTAACTAAGGCCCTCCTCGCTTTCCATTCTTTCCTCATTTGTTTTGTTGGAATGGTGGTGGCTCTTGGGGGAGGCATTCTTGTTATTCAAGAGGATGGATTGGCCGAATGCATTGATGCAAAGTCCTTGGATGTGGTTTGTTTAAGGACGGACTTGGAATGGGATCTACTAAGTCACATTAATCATGAAACTCACAAGGGGCTATTCACAACCTTGTTCTTGAGACTCCATTCCATTCTCTCCTTTCCATCATTCTTCCTCCATTATTCACCTCATTGCCAGTTGTATCATTAGTGTATACTTTGGTTAACACATTGTTTTCTTTCTGGTAAATTCTTACGGTTAGGACTTTAACTCTTGTTCCAAATGACATTCTTAGAGCCTACGAACTCTTCGAATCTGGGTTTATCAGGGCATTAAGGGCATGAGCCTGCTTTGGGGAGGACCCACTAGCATTCCTATTTGGTGCATCCGTTAAATTCTTTCCTTTAACATTTTTGCAAACCACTCTATTTTGTTCATTTCCATCTTGACATCCACTGCATCGATGTTCTAGTTTTCTCTTTTTCTCCATCTTTTTTGTTCTTTTTCTTTCTACATTCTATCGTTACCGGAGGTTCGCTCTTAGTCATGGGGGTCCTGATCCAATTTTTTTGATTTTTTCCTAACCCCTACACCTTTGGTAGTCATCATTAATATATCTCCAGATCCATAATCAGCCATACCACAACCTAGCCAATGGACCTTTCACTGAGACAAGGTATGAAATTCATTTACCCTTGCTAATACAAGACTATGTTATGTGTACAGATGGTAATCATGCAATAATGAATTGGATTTGGAGGGAACACTTGGAACGGATCGGTGCTGAAGCAGCTATGCAAGGAATGAGATCAATGACGCGCTTACGAATGAAGAACGAAAGGTGCAATCTTGGCGTTGGTAGTAGCAAACTTCTTTTCTCTTCTCTCTTCTCTCTCAGCTGCCAAATGAGGCCTGATGTCAAATGTATACGGTGTTCACTCTTGTTGTCATGAACACCAGTGTTGTTGTGTCTTGTAATGATGATCCATGCACATATCATCCCATTAGTTCCATTTGAGTTAATAATCTCATACCTTTCTAATATTATTGTAAGGAACTTGAGGATGAGTTTTCATTCAGTCATGGGGGCATGATGGGACGCAATATCGCAGCGGCCGAAATATTGCGTACGTGATATCGCATCCCTTGTGATATCGCATCGTCCCTCGCTATATCGCGTACGCAATATCATAGTGCGCCACCAAGTCTATAAATAAGAGGTGGCTCTCCCTTGTTTTTAATTCTAGGCTTAGACCGTAGCGAAACTTTGGTAGTTTTACCTCTCCAGAGATAGAATAATTTCCATGTGCCAGTAGTAGGAACTCCAAAGTGAACGGATCTTTATTCGAGCAAATATTGTACCTGAACACAAGTTTGTGTATGGCAATAAAGATGAACTTCTTGGATAAACCCTACAGTGCATGGAATAGGATAAATAGGCTAATTAGAACTTTATTTATTGTTATTTACTATTTATCATTTAAATGCTTTATTAGTTAATTAAATCTCTCTCAATTCTTCTCCCGTAGTTAAGTGCATTCAGTATGACCACTTCGAGCACGTGCGTTACGCTTGGTGATCCCAGTAATGAATAGCATTTGGTAACGAAGGTTGCATTGGTTCAGGGTGTGAACGGTAAGTGGGAACGGATGCTGATGATAGGTTAATTAAGGCTTAGTTAGTTAGTTAAAGTTAGTAATTAGTCTCTTCACCCTTAACCTCAATAGCATAGGAGATAAAACATAAAAGACATAAAAATCACATACCTCAAACTTACTTAACCATACAACCGTGACAACTACAAGTAAGTTTGGGAAGACAATGAATGATTAACCTTAAGTGTTTCATGAGGTGTGTAGGCACTTAGTCTACAGATTTCAACCGAATCACGCGTGTAACGCTCGTATTCGTATGGTTGAGTGTAGGGGTACCTCGCCACTCATCATAAAGGTAATAAATCATATTTACATTATAATCTTGAGTAAGGTGTTTACATCTTTACCTTTAACTTATTAATAAAAAAAATTGCACTCTTTCAATATCTTTCCAAAGCTTAAGACTAAGTTCAAGTTCCCAAACATCACATCCATATAATATGATAAGATAGATGATGGTTTGAATAATTTTCTTTTTGACCGTCTTGTTAATTTTCAATGCATCATTAAAGTAGGAGAAATTAATATAAAATAAGAGACTAACTTGAAAACAAACATAAATATCCTAGAAAAATTTTGATAATAGCTTTAGCTTCTAACAAGCCTTAGAAATCCAAGCCTTTTTACTATGAGACTTACAATAAGCTTAAATTAAGCTTACATGAGAGGAAGAGATTGCAACTTGAATTTGTTTTATATATCCTTTACTTTGGTGTTGATGCACACATCCTTTGATTTGTAATTATGATGATAAACCCACCCGAGCATCCACCTATATAGTGGGCATAATGTCATGCTTTGGGAAAAAGCTAAATTATAGAGTTATAATCCATAATTAATCATGAACAAATTGGGTGTTAATGGTTACATATTTTTTTTTCATATTACATACTCTAGCTTTTGTTATTTTCAGCCAACATGCCAAGAATAATTTACCGACATGGCAACTATTACAAAGTGAAGATATCTTAGATTTAAAATTAACAACATACCTCACAATTCTCCCACTTGTTGTATAATTTTAGGTGTTACAACTAGGAACAACTATTATATTTCATAATTTACTAATCTAGGTTCTTTTCTACACCAATTGAACTTATCCATAGGAATTTCCTTAGTTAACATATCTACTAGACTTTCCAATGTAGGAACCTTTATTAGAGAAATCCTTCCATCTTCAATTTGATCTCTAATAAAATGGTAATTTATCTCAATGTGTTTTTTCCTTGCATGAAACTTGGGATTCTTTGATGGGAAGATTGCACTTTAATTATTGCAAGAGATGTTTACTTTCTTTTACTCTTGCCCAAAGTCTTTGACCAGTCATTGTAGCCAAACTATTTCTTTGCTTGCAACACAACTTTGTCTCTTACTAATCCAACTAATTGCACCTGTATTTATTTTTAAAACATATACAATTGTGGATTTTTAGTGAACTAGATCACCTCCCCATTTTGCATCTACAAAGCCATGTAATCCAAAGGAATGTTTCTCATAATAGATGATAAAATCAATAGTACCTTAAAGATGCCTAAGAATCCTTTTAACAGTCATCCAATGTTCTTTACTAGGAATATATATAAACCTACTTATAGCTCCCACTGCATATTCAATTTCAAGCCTAGTAAAGACCATTGCATACATGAGGTTGCGTCTAGCATTAGTGTAGGGGATTTTGCTCATTTCCTCTATTTTTTCATCTATTTCAAGGAATTTCTCCATGGATAATTTCATTTTAGAAAATATGGAGTGGTTACTCATTTATAATCTTTCATATTAATTTTTTTTAAACTATATTAACATATGTAGATTAACCAAACCATAGATTTTAACCTTTTCCATCTCTTTTAATTTCCATGCCCAAGATTTTTCTTGCAATACCAAGGTCCTTCAACTTAAACTAAGATGGAAGCTAACATTTTAGCTTAGTAATTTCTTGCATATTATTTTCTACTATCAACATATCATCAACATACAATAGCAATATCAAACAAATTTGTGAACCTCACTATTAGCCCTTACAAAACCAAACCTTATCATGTAAGAATCAAATTCCTAATACTACATCATAGGAGATTGTTTCAACCCATACAAGGGTTTCAACAAGTGGCATACCATGTTTTCCTTACCCTTCACCACATACCCTTCAATCTACTACATGTAGATTTTTTTATCAAGATCTCCATGCAAAAATGTAGTCTTAACATCCATTTGTTCAAGTTCAAGGTCTAAAGCAACCACAAAAGATTTTAAAGATCTTATGAATATTAACTTTACCATTGGTGCAAAAATTTCTTCATAGCCAATACCTTCCTTTTGAGATTATTCTTTTGCTACCAACCTTGTCTTGTATATTCCTCCATCTTTTATCTTAAAAAGCCATATATAACCATCATGTTTTCTTCTAGAAAGATGTTCAAAAAGTTCTCATGTCTTATTTTTCATTAATTATTTCATTTCCTCATCCATATCATTTTTCAAAGCTTTACTAAATTTTGAATCATAAGCTTCTTTATAAGATTGAGGAGCATCACTAATACACAAAACATATGAATCTAAATACTAAGGTATTCATCTTATCCAAGTTGACCTTCTTAATGACTTGCTCAACTTACTCTATAGCTAATCCATGGTTAATATCAAATTGAGCTTTTTCTAGAACCTTTTCCTCAACTTTATGAAATTGAAAAGATTGCCCAAACACCACATCTTACTATGAATAATTTTGTTAGCACAAGGATTTTATAGCTTATATCATTGTACCCCATGGCTATATCCAAGAAAGCTACATTTATTACATTTATAATCTCATTTAGATCTATATTCTTTAGACACATGACAATAATTTATGCTCTCAAATACTCTTAAATGATCAAATGAAACTTTATTACGAGATCATATCTCTTATGGGATTATGCCATTTAGTGATAATGAGGGTGTTTTGTTGATTAACTAGCAAGCTAACATCATAACTTCCACCTGAAATTTCTTTTCAAGACTAACATCATTGAGCATACACTGAGATCGTTCTAAAATTATTTTATTCATCTATTCTACAACTCCATTTTACTGTGAAGTGCCTAAAATGCTCTTGTGCCTAAAAATATCATGAGTCATACAAAACTCTTCAAATTCTTCTAAATAAAATTTTCCATCATTATCTATTTTGAGATCTTTAAATTTTTTTTATCAAATTGGTCCTCAACAAAAGCTTTATATTCCTTGGATTTATCAAATACTTTGTTTTGAGTTTTATGAAGTAAATCAATACTTTCCTAGAATAATCATTTATAAAGGAGACATGTTTAGAGTCAACAAGTAAAGTTATCAAAATAGAACCAAACACATCACTATGAACTAGATCGAATGTGTTTTTGGCTCTTTGAGTACTGTTAGGAAATCTTAAACAATGTTCTTTTTCATTCAAGCAATGTTCACAAAGAGGTATATACTCTTGGACATAACCTTTAATTATAGTTTCTTGTTGAAAAATTTGGTGGACGTTTCTCCCATATGCCTAAGTCTTCTATGTCATAGATTCATGGTAAATTTTTATTTCTAAGCATGAAGGACTTCACCTTTATCAACTATTGTAACACCATTAATGAGACGTGACTTACACTAGGTCGCGATATCACGTACGCGATATCGCGGCCGTCGCGATATCGCGTACGCGATATCGCGTCTTCTCCTGCGATATCGCGTACGCAATATCGCGTCCCGCTACCATATCTATA
>MNCI01027017.1:206904-223456 GCA_015680685.1 Gnetum montanum
AGACTTGCTTAACCATACACCGTGACACATACAAGCAAGCCTGGGAAGACAACGAACGATTAACCCCAAGTGTTTCTTGTGGCGTTAAGGCATTTAGTCTGCGGAGTTCGACCGGATCGTGCATGTACGCTCGTATTCGTATGGTGGAGTGTAGGGGTACCTCGCCACTCATCAACCATCTAGTTGGTATAGTCTCCCACTTCCTTCTCTATATCCTATGGCTATGATGGATCTTCCCAAAAAAATTCTACATCTCTCGTTTCTAAATAATACAAATAGGTGAAAATCATCAAAATCAGCCACATATAATAAGATTTTGACAAGTTAAGGGACATGATATACCTTGGAAATTATAATTATTCTATCAATATAGGACAACTTTACTTTATCATAGCTCTTAACTACATAAGTTTCATCATTCCCAAGAAAAAAAGGAGTAGAAATAGCTTTATAGTAATTAGAAAAATATTCTCTTCTAGTTGTAAAGCTATATGAAGTACTTGAATCAATATACCAGTAATTACAATTAGAGTTACCTCTAGTTGTGACTATGCATAAGTTTAATATTTTTTAATTGGCATATTTCTTAGAAGAACTAGATCCAATATCTTTCTTCTTTTTCTTCAAAATTTTACAATCCTTCTTCAAGTGACCATACTTTGCATAGTTCTAACACTTTGGTGTTTTCTTGAAAGCATTATTTGTAACTTTTTTGAATTTAGAATCATTCTTATAGGAGGATTTACCTAATTATCATTTTTTGGTCCTTTAATTACCAATGTTTCAATAGGTGTAGGCTTAGAGCACTTTCTTCAAAGTTCTTTAGTCATCAATCACTCTACAACTCAATCAAATTTGTAAGAAATACTTATATTGATAATACTTAGAATAATATTTTCCCATGAATTAGGAGGTGACTGTAATAAGGCAATACATTGATATTTTTCTTCTATCTTATTACTAATTGATTGCAATTTTCTTACTATAGTATTGAAAGTAGTAAGATAAGATGCAGGAGTTTTATTTTCAAACATCTTTAACAATAATAATTGATTTTAAAGATGTAATTTATTTGACTAAGAACTATATTGAGATATCTTACCCACAACATTACATAATCTCTTTACAGTTTTTTCATCTTGTAAATTTATAAGCATAAGATTAGAAATACTTTAACACTCTAATTGATTCCATTCTTCAACTTTCATGTTCTCTGGTTTAATTTTAGTGATGCATACGTCCTCTTTCTTTTCAACTAGCAAATATTTCATCCTAAGGTCCTAAAGATTTTCGTTGTTGCCATTGAATTTTTCTATTTCTTGAATCTACTTGGAACCACTCACCATCTTGAAATACTCCTACTTAATGAATTACAAATCCTAAAACAAGTTCAACTAGAGAAACTAAAGCTTTGATACTACATGTTAATTTTTAATACATCATTAAAGTAGAATAAATGTAAATAGGCAAATGACAATAACAAAAATTAATAGAAAATAATAAAACTTTAGGCAAATGACATGATTGTTTTGGAAAAATTCTAACAATAGCTTTAGCTTATAACAAGCCTTAGAAATCCAAGACTTTTTACTTTGAGGCTTACAACAAGCTTAGATCAAGCTTACACAAGAACAAAAGACTACAACTTAAATTTATTTCACATATCCTTCACTTTGGTGTTGATGCACACACCCTTTAATTTATAATGAGGGTGATAAGATCACCTTGTTAGGAATTGAAACAGGATAAAAAAAGGAATAAAAGACCACCAACAAACACATAAAATAAGAAAGATGTTACGTGGTTCAGCTTAACACTACTTGCGTCCACGACCATACTAGGATTTTTATTGATTTCTAAGGTTTCACAATGATACACTCATTCTCCACCGAAGGAAGACACATTACACCTATATATATAACTAGGATTTTCAACTTTCCAAACATAAATAGCTAAATTTTCTAGCTTTCCTTCCAAATTAATAACTAGTAAATTTAGCTTTCCAAATTAATAGCTAGAAATTTTAGCTTTCCAAAAATGAAGAGAAAAAATCAGGCTCCATTCTTGACAATCTCCCACTTGGAGGCTGATTTTCAAAATCCATTAATGAAACCTTGTACCTCTCTTGCCCCACCAAAAAAAATGACCACCTAGTGTAGCACCTCCTCATCATTAACCTAGGAGGCCAACTAAGGTAGTGCATAGCCTTAGTTTATCCATAGTAACAACTTTGGTCTCATGTCTACTAGGTTCTTTGATCCAAGAATCTTCTTTAATGAAAATACTCTATCGCTTATCAATCCACAAATGTGGCGATACCTCAACTGAATATGCTTTGATCTCACATGGAATTCTAGATTTTTAGAAAGATGAATGGCACTTTGACTATCACTGTAAAGTGCACTTTTGTCTTGTGTCTTGCCCAACTCTTTCAAAAAATTCTTCAACCAAGTTATTTCCTTACAAGCTTTTGAAATAGCCATATATTCTGCTTTTGTGGTTGAAAGAGCAACATTTTTCTGAACTCTAGACATCAAGCTAACAACAATACCATCCAAAGTGAAGACATAACCCATCGTACTTTTTTGACTATTCAAGTATCCACCCAAATCAGCATCTGAGAAGCCTTGTAAAGTAACATCATTCTTCTTAAAACAAAGTGTCATACTTGATGTACCTTTCAAGTATCCAAAAATCCACTTCATAGCTTCCTAATGCTCCCTTCCTATATCTAACATATACTTGTTGATAACTCCCACTACATGAGCTATGTCTAGCCTTGTACACATCATAACATACATCAAACTTCCAACTACTTAAGCATAAGGTACACTAGCCATGTATTTTCTCTCCTCATTTGTCTTTGGTGATTTCTCCTTGGAGAGATGAAAATGGCTTGCCATAGGAGTATTGTTGATCTTGGCATTTTGAAGACTAAACCTACTCAGCAACTTTTCTATGTACTTTTCTTGAGATAGCTTCTTAAGTCCCTCTTATCTATATTTGAATATTCTCATCCCAAGTATCTACTTAGCTAGCCCTAAGTCTTTCATCTCAAAATTTTCTACCAATTGTTGCTTCAACCTATTGATCTCCTTCATACTAGAATATGCAACTAGCATATCATCAACATATAACAATAATATGATATAGCAATCATCAAAATTCTTGAAATAAAAATAATGATCCATCTCTCTTCTAACGAATCCATTTTCACACATGGACCCATCAAACCTCTTGTACCATTACCTAGAAGCCTACTTTAACCCATACAAACTTTCATCAATTTACATACCAAATTTTCCTTCCCTGGAACTTGGAAGCCTTCTAGTTGTGCCATGTAAATGTCTTCTTCAAGGTCACCATGTAGGAATCTAGTCTTCACATCTAACTGTTCCAAGTGTATATTTTCTGTAGCCATAATACTCAACACCAATTTTATAGTAGTTAACTTGGCTACAGGAGAGAATATCTCATTGTAGTCAATCCCTTTCTTTTGTTGAAAGCCCTTAACTACTAATCTATCCTTGTATCTCTTGCTACCATCATGCTCATCTTTGACCTTGTACACCCACTTATTCTACAAGGCTTTCTTCCCCTCTAGCAACTTAGTTAGTATCCATGTTTCATTCTTCTCAAGGGAGTTTATCTCATCATTCATGGCTAACTTCCACTTGATTGAATCTTTCACCTGCATTGCTTCATCAAAATGCTCTAATTCCCTAGCATCAATCAAAGGTAAATAATGTAAAGAAGGAGAATACCATTGTGGAGGTATGATCACTCTATTTGATCTTCTCAATGAAGGCTCAGGGGTAATTGGTTCTACTTCTGCACTTCCATTTTTAGGACTAGCTTACATCCTTCTAGCCACATCATTTTTTGAAATTCCTTCCAACTCAATCTTGTCATGTTCTTTCGTTTGTTCCCCTACACACTTTGATTCTATGCCAATCCTATCCTTAAACATCACATTTTCATTAAAGGTAACATCCCTATGCCTTATGATCTTCTTATTTTGATTATCCCAAAATTAATAATTAAAATCATCAAATTCATAACAAATGAAAAAACACATTCTAGCTTTAGGATAAAGCTTATCTCTATCATTTGAATCAACATGCAAATGTGAAAGATTTACCTCCTTCCCAATCCATACCTCCTCTAGTATTCTAAACTAGCAATGGAACTAAAAGATCCTAATTAATGAGGTAGGCTACTATCTTAACTTCATCTGCCAAAAATTTCTTTGGTAGCCTAGAGTGTATTCTCATGCTTCTAGCTCTTTCATTCAAGGTTCTATTCATCTGTTCAGTGACAACATTTTGCTCTAGTGTTCTTGGAATTGTCTTGATCATCCTAATTCCATTTTCTGAATAGAAAGTCTTGAATTCTTTGCTATCATATTCTCCTCCATTATCTAACTTCAAACATTTGATCTTTAAACCACTTTGATTTTCTACTTCAGCTTTCCACCTTTTAAATGTAGTAAACACATCAGATTTATTTTTGAGAAAATAAACCTATACCTTTCTAGTGGAATCATCAATGAAGATGACACAATAGCTCGAGACTTGAAGAGACTTTACTAGAGCTAGCCCCCATATATCTAAATGCACCAATTCAAGCTTTTCAATCTTTGATGTCCTCCCTATCTTTGAGAAAGTAACCCTTTGATGGAACGCAATATCGCATGGGCCGCGATATCGTGTCTGCGATATCGCATCGGCCCCTACGATATCGCGTACATGATATCATAGCCTATCGCCAGTTCTATAAATAAGAGGCAGCTTTCCCTTGTTTCCTCATCTAGATCTAGATCCTTAGCTAAACTCTGGCAGTTTTACCATTCCAGAGATAGAATAATTTCCATGTTCCCGCAATAGGAGTCTCAAAGTGAATGGATCTTTATTTAAGCAAATTGTACCTGAGCACACATTTGTGTACAGAAATAAAGATGAACTTTCTGATAAACCTTGCAATGCATGGACTAAGCTAATTAGGATTTAATTAATGTTAAATGCTTAAATGATTTCTTAGATAATTAATCTCTCTCAACGCTCAACTCCTAGTTAAGTGAATTCAGTACGACCACTTCGAGCACGTGTGCTACACTTGGTAACCCAGTAACGAATAGTGTTTGGTAATCCCAGTAGCGTTGCACTGATTCAAGATGTGTACAGCAAGTGGAAACGGATACTGATGTTAGGATGATTAAAGCTTAGTTAGTGAAAGTTAGTAACTTAGTCTCTTCACCCTTTGCTCTCTTAGCATAGGTGATAAAACGATAAAAGACATAAAAATCACATACCTCAGAGTTACTTAACCATACAACCATGACAATACAAGTAATTCTGAGAAGACAACGATTGATTAACCTTAAGTGTTCCATAAGGCATGTAAGCACTTAGTCCTTGGAGTTCAACTGGATCACATGTGAGATGCTCGTATTCGTATGGTTGAGTGTAGGGGTACCTCACCACTCATCATTGGCGCCGTTTCCGAGGACTTAGTTGTTTGTGGGCTACGTAGAACATAGGAAATCATTTACATTGTTGGGAGCTAAAGCGAACCCTTAGGGTTAATCAAGAGAAAAAATAACATAACGATAAATAGCACACCAAACAAGACTAAAATGTCTTCTTCTCCACACAAAAGCACTTCACCGCCTAGGACCAACACTAGAGACAGTCGGCGGTACAACACACATAACCAAAATCTGCTAGTTCCTCAAATTCAGTGTGGTATATACTCATCACGATGATTATATACCCGACTTTACCTTTTTCTTCCATCAAGATGAACAACTGCATTGGAGAGACTTGGAGGGTAACATAGTGTTGCCTCCAAATAGAGCCACCCCAACATGCTCCTTCATGCCCTTGCACAAATTAGCATGTCGCAATTATATGCTGAGTACATTGCATGTGATTACAACGTAAGGGACTACCATCTCATAGAAGTGCAACATCAACAGGACTCACGGCAGAAGAGTTACCACACATCATTGAAGGGCAAAGGACCCCATAATGTTTCACCCATCATAAGAGAAATTAAGGGTGGTGAACCTATCTCAATAGGTTCTCCACAAAATGATGTTTCTCCTCCTAACGATAGTGAGGAGGTGATGCATCAGAACCTTCACTCCATGATACACAACCCTGGTTCTGATTCCCATGAACACCAAGTGTTCAATGAGGGAACACAAACATAAGATAAGGGCAAGCATTCTGATCATCATCATGATCGGGGTGGAGATCACCGAAGGGAAGGTAGGAAACATCGTCATGGCGATGGTTCTTCTTCCTCTTCCCCTTCATCGCAAAATTCACCCTCTCCTTCAACATTGGGATGCAGTCATAAGGAACCTAACCGTGAGGACAAGGGTAAGCAAAATGAGAGAGTTGAGAGTGAGGATGAGGGCATTCTAGGGAATCACGACATGGAAGAACGAAAAGTAGGGAACTGTGTAGGCATCATAGATGCCATGAGAGACACGAACATGAAGAACCCCTACTTGCAACCCGAAGCATGTTAGACATTATAGAGGCCGTTATAATACCTACAAGGCACCAAAAATATAGCTGGATTAAGAGACTAGACATGAATAATATCCCATGATTTGAGGGGGAATACAATGCTGATCCGCAAAATCACTTACAGGCATTTCACAATGCATGTGCCTTGTAGAACATTGAAAACGAGTGGCAAAAATTAAAGTTATTCCCAAGGAAACTCATAAAAGAAGCAGAAAGCTGGTACTGATCCTTAGAACTAGAATCCATTTGAAGGTGGAGTACGATGCTAGAATTGTTTAACGATAAATATCAAATGTACTCCCAAGTGTCCAACTTGCAAAAGCAAATCCAAGGATGGAAGCAGGGTAATCATAAACCCTTGGATGCTGCCATGGGTCGATATTATGCATTACTACATCATTGCCTGGGCCATGGTTACGCACAAAGGGATCAATTATGCCATCTCATAGATTGGCTAAAACATGAAACCAAGAGAACCCTTAGGACATATGCCCAAGGGAGATTATCTAAACTTAGGTCCCATGAGGTTCATAGATTGTTTGAGCAAGTAGCTAAGGAAGAAGGAGAGCTACGTAAGAGAGAAAGCGCAGAAGAGTATAACTACGATCCTTCCCTCTGAAAGAGGGAAGTAAGATTCTATGAGGAGGAGGATGAGTCACCACTCAAAGAGTTGGTGAGTAGGAAAAACCTTGCCGCTTCAGAAATTAACAACAGAAGTGTCAGCTAAGGTAGATAAAATGTAGAACTCCTTAGATAGTAGATTTGAAATTGTTTTAAAAATCGTAGAGGAGTCTAAGGAGAGAAGTAGTGACCATGATAAGAAAAAGAAGAGGAATTTGGGCCATGCACGTAACAAAGGTAAGGGTAAAATAGCTATCACTGAAGAGGTTGTGGATTCGAATACAGACAATGACAGTGGATGTAAGATATGTCAATATGACCATCCTAAGGGATGTTGCCCAATAATCTCACATCTGCAAGATTCTAGGATGTATGCACTTAACCCACGACTTAACAAATGGCAAGCACCCCGACGGTTACCTTATCCCCAAGGTAACCCAAGGCAATTCCACCAACCGTTAATGTATTATCCAAGTGGAACTTTGTCACAACCTATGGAGCAACACCAATAGTGGCAATACCCACAGTCATGGGGGATGCCACCGCCAAGGCAACAATACCCTTATCGGCAACTGGATCCATATGGCTACTACGTGCAGCAAGCAATCTCTCCAAGTGACTCTATTGGTCACATGACCCCACAATGTCACTACTAAGCTCAAGAGTACTATAAGACTCCTTCTCCTAGGAGAGACACACCACATGCATACCATCCTCCAAATTCAACTGCAACTCTAACACTGATAGCTCCACTACCATCTACTCCAACGATGCAAGGGGAACTCCCCACTCAACCACAACAAAGCAATGCTATGAGAGCAGTAAACCTTCAACTTGATACTAGTTCTAACAACCGTACAAGGAGAAGACCTTTCTTTAGAACCAATAGTCCAAACAAGCTCTCGCAACCATAAGCGGTTGAGCCTCAAAATGTTCCTCCATCAAATAAGGCTTCGGAGCTCCCTTCAAACCAACAACAGATCTCAACACATACGATTATGTTAACACATACCTTCACTAACTGGATCAAGGTGGGCCACATTCCCAAGAAATTCTCTGATCCTAGAAGTCCCTTAATCTACCTCTAAGTCGCTGGGAATGAACCACGTAAAGCTCTTCTTGACTCAGGTTTCGGCGTCAACTTAATATCACAAGAAATGTATAAAGCCTGGAACCTGCCTCCACTAAAGAAGAGCAATATTCGCTTAGAGCTAGCTGACCAGTCCATCACTATTCCCTTGGGATTGGTGGAGGACATCATTACCACGATGTGTGGTTGATCATACCCAGCCGATTTCCTAGTGATACAAGTCAACAATGACAAGGGGGACTTCCTAATAATAATGGGAAGGACATGGCTAAGTACCATGAATGCATGCCTAGGAATCTGTGATCTTTCCCTAGAAATATCTAAGGAAAATACTTATGGAAAGATCAAGAAGAAGAAGGTTCCATGCATCACATACAGTGATACAGAGGGTGATAGCATACATGAGCATTCAAAATCTCCTGCATGCAATCAGTGTGCCCAGGAAGTTAACATGCAAAAGTGCCTGTATGTAGTAGCCACAAAACAAGAGAACACCTAATGGTTGACAACTAACCAAGAAAGCAACTCACCAATATACATGGAACTAAATAGGGGACCAACTTGCGCCCACAAAGAAAGCATAGATGCACTAGAGCAAGAGTGTTGCCAACTTCCAACCCTTAACCTAAAACCACCAATCGAGGGAAGTTGGAAAATCTTAGGAAATCCAAATGAGTACTTTGATAGGAGAATACTAGTCTATGTGCAACCGACCAACCCTTATGATGAACCTAGAACGGTCTATGC
Organism: Gnetum montanum; assembly: GCA_015680685.1. Classification (NCBI taxonomy): domain Eukaryota; kingdom Viridiplantae; phylum Streptophyta; class Gnetopsida; order Gnetales; family Gnetaceae; genus Gnetum; species Gnetum montanum. The sequence continues at coordinate 215,902 of MNCI01027017.1, forward strand.
ACATAGCACATTTGAAAGAGGATGACCTCACTCATTATTTCGGATCTCTCCCTTCCAACTCAGTCATGGGGGAGATGGCCACCTATGCTAACCATTTGAGGCCCTCAGTTCTTTTTAAATTTTTATTTTACACATTTTTATTTTACAAATTTCTTTAAATTTTCTTGTTTTTGTTTTACAACATCATTTATACTTTTTCATTTCTTTGTGTGTTTGATTACTTTGTTTGATTCATCACTTAATAAGTGCTCTGATGGTGGTATGAATTGTATTCCATTGATTGCCAATGTTTAGTTTTTACCCTTAAGTTATGATGTTGATACTAAGGTATGGTTCTTTTGATATAACAGGCAATGAGTCCACATCATCCACATATCCATAAAATTCTATGGTCTCTCTTGGCTTGGAATTGTACAGTCCCTTTCTCAATAATAAGAACCATCAATGAATCGGTGACTGGACATTTCTCAAACTAAGGACTCAAGGATCGAAAAGGGTGTGACTTCAAGGGGATTTGATGCACTTGTGCTAGCCATTCTCTTGGGTGCTTAGATGTTTTCTTCTTCAGTTTTCTTACCATTCTGACGTTGCCCCATAGATGTTGCCCCATTATCAGGAAGCTGAGAAAATAAAAATAATAAGTCTTTGCATGGTGTGGTTCTCACAAAAAAAATAGTGAGAATTCAAAGCACACCCCTTAGATGAAATAATCATTTGGGCTACAAACACTGGTTATGGAACTAAAATAAACATGTTCACTCTAACTAAGGCCCTTCTTGCTTCCTACTTTCTCCTCTTTGGTTTTGTCAAAATGGTGGTGGCTCTGTGGTGAAGGCATTTTTGTTACTTCGGGTGGATGGATTGGCCAAATGTATTAATGCAAAATCATTAGATGTGGTTTGTTTGAGACTGCATTTGGAATGAGATCTACTAACTCACATTAGCCATTAATACACAAGGGGCTATACACCACCTTGTTCTTGAGATTCCATTCCATTCTCTTCTTTCCATCCTTCTTTCCCCATTTATCACCTCATTTTTGGTTGTATCAATAATCTATATTTTTGTTGATGCATTGTTTTCTTTTCGATAAACTCTTATGGTTAAGACTTTAACTCTTGCTTCTAAATGACATTTCTAGAGCCTACGAACTCTTTGAATGTGGGATTGTCAGGGCATTAAGGTCATGAGCTTGCTTTGGGGAGGATCCACTGGCATAGGTGCATCTGTTAATTTCTTTCCTTTAAACATTTTTGCAATCACCATCTATTTTGTTCATCTCCATCTTTGACATCCATTTTATTGGCATAGCCGTTGTTTCTTTTTCTCTATCTTTCTTATTCCTTATCTTTTTCCATTCTATCACTACCGGAGGTTCGTTCTCAGTCATGGGGGTCCTGGTCCAATTTTTTTGATGTTTCTCTTAAGCCCTACACCTCAGGTAGTCACCAGTATTATATCTCTAGATCTGTATCAGCCATATCACAACTCAGCCAATGGACCTTACACCAAAGCAAGGTATCAATTACATTATGATTCATTTACCCTTGCTAATATAAGATTTTGTTGTACACCAACGGATGGGATCTGGAGGAAACACTTGGAATGGACTGGCGTTGAAGCAGTTATGCAAGGGACAAGATTGATGGTGCACTTATGGATGGACAACAAAAGGTACAATCTTGGAGTTGGCAACAGCAAACTTCTTCTTCTTTTCTCTCTCTCTTCTCTCTTCTCTCTTAGCTGCCAAATAAGGTTGGATGTCAATTATGTATAGTGTTCACTCTTGTTGTCATGAACACTAAATTTTGCCATGTATTGTAATGATGATCCATTCACACTTCACCCCATCTACCATTAGTGTCATTCGAGTCAATAATCCCATACCTTCCTAATATTTTGTAAGGAACTCAAGGACTAGTTTTCATTCAGTCATGGGGGTATGATGGGATGTGATATCGCATGGGCCGTGATATCATGTCGACCCCTACGATATCACATACGCGATAGCGCAGCCCGTCACCAGTTCTATAAATAAGAGGTGGCTTTTCCTTATTTCCTCATCTAGATCTAGACCCTTAGCTAAACTTTGGAAATTTTACCATTCCAGAGATAGAATAATTTCCATGTGCCTGCAATAGGAGTCTCAAAGTGAATGGATCTTTATTCGAGCAAATTGTACCTGAGCACACATTTGTGTATGGAAATAAAGATGAAATTTCTAATAAACCTTGCAGTACATAGACTAAGATAATTAGGATTTAATTAATGTTAAATGCTTAAATTCTTTCTTAGATAATTAATCTCTCTCAACCCTCAACTCCTAGTTAAGTGCATTTAGAATGACCACTTCGAGCACGTGTGCTACGCTTGGTAACCCAGTAACAAATAGCGTTTGGTAATCCCAGTAGCGTTGCACTGATTCAGGGTGTGTACAACAAGTGGGAACAGATATTGATGCTAAGACGATTAAAGCTTAGTTAGTGAAAGTTAGTTACTTAGTCTCTTCACCCTTTTCTCTCTTAGCATATGCGATAAAAAGATAAAAGACATAAAAATCGCATACCTCAGACTTACTTAACCATACAACCGTGACAATACAAGTAAGTCTGGGAAGACAATGATTGATTAACCTTAAGTGTTCCATAAGGCGCGTAAGCACTTAGTCGTTGGAGTTTGACCGGATCACGCGTGAGACACTCATATTCGTATGGTTGAGTGTAGGGGTACCTCACCACTCATCACCCTTTTTTGTTTCCCATAGACACAATCTCCACACAAGCTGACATCAATAGACTTCAAACTTGATAAGTTCTCCTTTGAAGCTAACAACTTCATACCTTTTTCACTCATGTGTCCGAGTCTTTGATGCCATAAGATTACGTCAACACCATAGTCAACAACTACCACTATATCTTTCTTTGCTACAGTCATGTACAATGTTCCCACCTTACTACCTTGTTGATGAGTGGCGAGGTACCCCTACACTCAACCATACGAATACGAGCATGCACGCGCGATCCGGTCAAACTCTGCAGACTAAATGCCTTAACACCACAAGAAACACTTGGGGTTAATCGTTTGTTGTCTTCCCAGGCTTGCTTGTAAGTGTCACGGTGTATGGTTAAGCAAGTCTGAGGTATGTGATTTTTTTGGTATTTTCGGCTTATCTTCTATGCTACCAGGAGAAAGGGTTGAGAAAACTAAACTAACTCTAACTAAGATCTAAGTCTAAATTAACTAGCGTCAGCATCCGTTCCCACTTGCCGGACACACCCTGAACTATGCAACTGCAGCTTACCAAACGCTAATCGTTACTGGGATCGCCACACGTAACGCAAGTGCTCGAAGTGGTCGTACTGAGGCACCTATTTAGCCTACGTGTGATAAGCAGCCGATTCCTTAGCCAGCCGTACACACCCGTGGGTGCTCGTAACTAAGTCGTACTTATCACACGATCTAGCCTAGCAATGAGCAGCCGATTCCTCAACTAGCCGTACACATTAGACCCGGGAGTTACCAAGCGCAGAATCCTGGAATACGCTACTGGGTTACCAAGCATCCAATGCTCGTAATTGAGTCGTACTCATGCATTGCGTCAAGCAGCCGATTCCTTGACTAGCCGTACACGTCCGTAGACGCTCGTAATCAAGTCGTACTTGAACGCACTAGGAAAGCAGTAAATGAAAGCAATAAATGAAACCACGTGCTGCAAGGTTTATCCAATCAAGTTCGTCTTTATTGCCGTACACAACTTGGGTTCAGGTTACAAGCTGCTCGAATAAAGAGCCGTTCACTCTAGGACTCCTACTGCGGGCACATGGGAAAAATTCTAACTCTGGAGTGATCAATCTGCCAGAGCTTCGCTACTTCTAGCCAGGATTGGGAAATGAAGGGAGTGCCGCCTCTTATTTATAGATATGGCGGCGGGACGCGATATCGCGTACGCGATATCGCAGGAGAAGACGCGATATCGCGGCCCAGTGCAAGTCGCGTCTCATCATACCCCCATGACTGAATGAAAACTCGTCCTCGAGTTCCTTACAATGATATCAGGTAGGTATGGGATTATTAGGGGAAATGGAACTAATGGGATGACATGTGAACGGTCTTTATTACAAGACTTGACAAAAACTGGTGTTCATGACAACAAGGGTGAACACCTTATTACAATGACATCAGGCCACAGTTGGCAGCTGAGAGAAAAGAGGAGAGAGAATAGAAGAGAAGAAGAGAGAAGAGTCTTGTTGCTGCCAACGCCTAGATTGCGCCTTCCGTTGTCCATCCGTAAGCGCATTATCAATTCTGCTCCTTGCATAGCGGCTTCAATGCTGCTCCACTCCAAGTGTTTGCTCCAGATCCATTCCGTTGTTGTATGATGGCCATCTGCACCCACAACACAATCATATATTAGCAAGGGTAATTGAATCATTAAGTAAATCATACCTTGCTTCGGTTTAGGTTCCTTGGCTAAGTTGTGGTATGGCTAATATGGATCTGGGAAAATGTAGATGATGACTACCGAAGGTATAGGGGTTAGGAAGAAAAACGAAAAAATCCGGGGCTTAGGATAAAAATCGAAAAATCAGGCCCCGTACCCCCATGACTAATCGCGAACCTCCGGTAGCGTTAGAATGGAGAACGAAAAGGAGTAGGAAAGATAGGTAAAAAGGGACAACTATGGCATCGGTGAAGGGGATGTCATGATGGAAATGAACAAAAATGTTAATTAATTGCAAAAATGTTAAGGAAAAGAAGTTAACTAATGTTCCAAATAGGAATGTCAGTGGGTCCTCCCCAAAGCAGGCTCATGCCCTTAATGCCCTGACAATCCCACATTCAAAGAGTCCGTGGGCTCTGGGAATGTCCTTTGGAACAAGAGTTAAAGTCTTAACCGTAAGAATTTACCAAAAAGAAAACAAAGCATCAACCAAAGTATATACAATGATACAACCGGCAATGAGGTGAACAATGGAGAGAAGGATGGGAAGAAGAGAAGTGGAATGGAATCCCAAGAACAAGGTGGTGTACAGCCCCTTGTGTGTTTCATGATTAATGTGACTTGGCGAATCTCATTCCAACTCTGGCCTCAAACCAACCACTTCCAGTGACTTCGCATCAATGCATTTGGTCAAACCATCCACTTGGATAACAAGGATGCATCTTCGAAGAGCCACCACCATTCCGACGAAACAAAGGAGAGAATGGGAAGCGAGAAGGGCCTTAGTTAGAGGGAACACTTTGGTTCCATAACCAGTGCTTGCAGCCCAAATTTTATTCCGTCTAAGGGGTGTGCTTTGAATCCTCACTTTTAGCTTTTTAGCTTTTCTCTCTCTCTTTTTTTTTTCTTTTTTTTTTTTTTGTTTTGTGTTTTTATGCGTGGGGACCACACCATGCAAAGACTTCTTATTTTTATTGTCTCAGCTTCCGATTATTGGGTAACATCAGAATGGCAAAAAAACCTAAAAAGAAAACATCCAAGCACCCAAGTGAATGACCAACACAAAAACATCAAGTTTCCTTAAAGTCACACCTTTTGCAATCCTTGAGGCCTTCCTTAGTTTGAGAAATGCTCAGTCACCTGTTCATTGAAGTTCTTATTAAGAGGGAACTGTACATTTCCAAGCCAAGGGAAACCATAGACTTGATGGATGGATGGATGAAGTGATCTCATTGCCTGCCATATCAAAAGAACACACCTTAGTATCAACAATGTAACTTAAAGGTAAAAACCAAACATGAGCAATCAATGAAAAATAGTTCATCCCATCAGCCCGAACACTTATTGGGTGGCGAACTTACATGATGGATGACACACACACACACAAAAAATGGAAAAAGTATAATAATGTTGTAAAACAAAAAACAAGAAAAGTTAAAGAAATTTGTAAAACAAAAATTAGAAAAGTTAAAGAAATTGTAAAACAAAAATGTGAAAAACAAAAACGTTGTAAAACAAAAATGTGTAAAACAAAAACTGAAAAAGAACTGAGGGCCCCATATGATTAGCATAGGTGGCCATCTCCCCCATGACTGAGTTGTGAGGGAGAGATCCGAAGTAGTGAGCGCCTATTTGAATTTCTAAGCAGTGCCCAACTTCTCCCAAATGATGATCTTAGATTCAGGGGTGGAAGTTGGCGACGCTCACGTTCCAATGTGTCTATGCCACGGTTGTTGGCATGAGTTGCCTCAGTTCGTTCCATGCATATTTGTTTGCCCTTATGAGAAGCTGTCAACCACGGGGTGTCTACTACTTCTTGTGTGGTTGCTACATACAGGCATCTTTGTTGCAGAGTTTCCTGGGCACACCTGTGACATGGAGACATTTCCTCCGTGTCATCACCCGATGAATCACTGTATGTGATGCATGGAACTATCCTCTTCTCGATCTTTCCACATATGTTTATCTTGGAGATTTCCAAGGAAAGATCGCGGATCCTAAGGCATGCATCTACTGTGCTTAGCCATGCCCTTCCCATTATAATTGGGAAGTCCCCTTCGTTGTTGTTAACATCGATCACTAGGAAATCCGCTGGGTAGGACCAACCACACACAGTGGTAATAACGTCCTCCACTAATCCCAAGGGAATAGTGATGGACTGGTCTGCCAGCTCTAGTTGGATGTTGCTCTTCTTAAGTTGGGGCAGGTTCCAGGCGTGATACATCTTTCGCGAAATTAAGTTGACTCCGGAACCTGAGTCAAGAAGAGCTCGATGTGGTGCATTCCCAGCGATCTGCAAATAAATAAAGGGACTCCCAGGATCAGTTAGTTTCCTGGGAAGGTGGCCTACCTTGATCCAGTCAGTTACGGTATGTGTTAACATAACCGTATGCGTTACACTCCCTTGGACTGAAGGGTGCTCCGAAGCGTTAGTAGTTAGAGGCCTATACATGTACCCGTCCGCTTGTTGTTGCGAGAGTTTGTCTGGGCTCTTAGTTCTGAAAAAGGGTCTCTTTTTTGTACAGTTATCGCCAGAACTAGTACCCAGTTGGATATTTACACTCTGAATATTTACAGCTCTCGCGGCGTGACGTTGCTGCGGTTGGGTAGGCAATTCCCCTTGCATTGTTGGAGCAGGAGGTGTTATGGGAACTACTTGAGGAAGAGGTGCGGGTGGAGTTAGAGGATGGACAAAATGTGGGATGTCTCCCGGAGGAGAAGGAGTCCTTTTGAAGTACTCCCGAGCGTGGTAGTGACATTGTGGAGTAGTGTGACCCATAGAGTCACTTGGAGAAACCGGTTGCTGCACATAATAACCGTAAGGAGCAGACTGCTGGTAAGGGTATTGATGTTTTGGTAGTGGCATCCACCATGACTATGGGTATTGCCACTGCTGGTGTTGTCCAATGGGCTGTGGAGGTGTTCCACTTGGATAATACGTCAAGGGTTGGTGGAACTGCCTTGGGTTACCTTGTGGATAAGACAACCTTCAAGGTGTTTGTCGTTGATTAAGTCTTGGATTTAATGCATACACCCCAGACTCCTGTAGATGTGAGATAATTGGACAACCTCCCTTAGGATGTTCATAGTAACAGACCTCACATCCACCATCAT
>MNCI01027017.1:226325-238766 GCA_015680685.1 Gnetum montanum
TACGCGATATCGCGGCACATGCAGGTCGCGTCTCATCACTTGTGAAACAACCAAGTTTTCCTTGGTTATCTTCCTTGACATACCTCCAAATGTTTTTGTATAGCCATCCAAATCCATGTAACTCATGGAAATTAGATTTTTCTTGAGTCTAGGAACATGTCTAACATCTTGTAATTTCCACTACATTCCTTGGGTGGTCTTTATTTGAACTTCATCCTTCCCCACAATATCCGAAGGTTCATCATCTGCAAGATAAACCTTTCCAAACTTCCCTACAACATAATTGTGTAACAATTCCTTGCATGGAGTGGAGTGGAATGAAGCACCTGAATCCAAAATCCAAGATTCAATAGTATTGTCCATGCAACAGATCAAAGCATCAATAATAATCTCTTCAATTGCATTTGCTGATACATCATCTTGAGTTTGATTCTTCTTCTTCTTTGGTGCCTTGCATTGATTTCTAAAGTGACCCCTTTTTATCACAATTCCAATAGACAACTTCCTTGTGATTTTTAGATTTACCTTTGCCTTTGACTTTGATCTACCATTACCATGGTTTTGATCACATTGATTACTCCTACCTTTGCTTTCTGTATTAAAAGAAAACCCCAAGGATTCACTTGACTCCTTTCTACGAATGTCCTCACTAAGAATCAAGTCTCAAATATCATTCAATTTTAATTTTGAATTACCTAATGAGCTACTCGCTGTAGTCACTATTGCACACCAACTCTCTGGCAAGGATGATAGCAAAATCAACGTCTTGATTTCATCATCAAAGGTAATCTCCACTAAAGTCAATTGACTAATAATCACATTGAATTCATTGATGTGATTTATGACTGATGCACCTTTACCCATCTTCAGATTGAACAACCTATGCATCAAATAAACCTTGTTCGAAGTAGACAACTTTTCATACATGCTTGACAATGTCTTCATCAAACCTGTTGTGGTTTTCTCATTAACAATGTTGAATGCAACGTTTTGTGCCAAAGTCAATCTAATCACATTGAGTGCCTAGTGATCTAAGAGATCCCAATCTTCTTGTTTCATGGTTTTTGGCTTCTTCCCAAACAAGGGTTCATGTAGTTTCTTCTAGTACAAATAATCTTCAATCTGCATCTTCCAAAATTCAAAATCTTTGCCATCAAACTTGTCAATCTTAACCTTCCCTTCCGCCATTGCTCCCATTGTCCTTCACTAAGAACCTAGCTTTGATACTAGTTGAAACAAGGAAAAAAAGGAATAAAAGATCATAAACAAACACACAAAACAAGAAATATTTTACATGGTTTAACTTAACTTTGCCTACATCCATGGCCGCACTAGGATTTTTATTGATTTCTAAGGTTTTACAATGATACACTCATTCTCCACTGAAGGAAGGCACATTACACCTGTATATATAACTAGGATTTTCAGCTTTCCAAAAATAAATAGCTAAATTTTCTAGCTTTCCTTCCAAATTAATAGCTAGTAAATTTAGCTTTCCAAATTTTAGCCTTTCCAATTAATAGCTAGAAATTTTAGCCTTCCAAATTAATAGCCAAAAACTTTAGCTTTTCAAGTTTCAGCCTTCCAAATTAATAGCTAGAAATTTTAGCTTTCCAGAAATGAAGAGAAAAAATCAAACTCCATTCTTGACACACCTAAGCATCTATTTATATAGTAGGCATACTATAATGCTTTAGGTAAAAGCCAAATTATAAAGTTATAATTGATAATTAATCATGATCAAATTTAGTGTTAATAGTTACATATTCTTTTGTCATATTATATACTTTGGCTTTTGTTATTTTCAACCAACATGCCAAAAAATAATTTGCCAACATGGCAACCATTACATAGTGAATGTATCTTACACTCAAAATTAACAACACACTTCATACTTCCAAGTCTAGAGTCTTGAATCCTTTCACTTATTTTTGAAAGTATATAGAATCTTGAAATATTTTGCTATTCTTTCTTTGATGTACTTTTCCTACATGTAATTGTGTATATAAATAAGATTCAAATATTTAAAATAATATAGAGACATTTCTTATATCCTGGATCATCAATTTGGTTTTATGTGCATCCACTTGAAGACCAAATGATCAACAATAATTTTTGAAAATTTGCAACATATTTTGGGTTGAGAGGAGAACTAGTCATAGATTGGTAATGCTAAATAATATTTTGTCCATAGTACTCTAGGAAGAGGCTATCAATAACGCTAAATAATATTTCATTCATAGTGCTCTAAGAAGAGGCTATTGCTAAAGCTAAATAATATTCCATCCATAACACTTCGAAGAGAAACTATTTCCTCAAATGTTAAACAAATCACTCTCATGAAATTCAAAACTACAAATTTCATCATCAACAACCTTGTCAATATTAATAAGGAACTACAAAATGTTGTACATAAAATGAGCAATCATAGGCTTGATCATTCTGGAGATACACCTACTAGTAATTCACTTGTTTACAAGATATAGAACATAATTATCAAATATTTGTTTTCTTATTAGTTATTATTAATAATAAGAGTCTGGTCACTTTGGACTCTGATTCATCTTCTTTTTCTCCTCCTTCTTCAAAGCAAAAGGATTTGAAAGAAATTGAAGGATGGATGAACAACATTTCCTTTAAGAATGACTCTGATTATCTCACAAAGACTTCCCAGTAGGCTGCTGTGTCAAGAAAAGCATACATTTTCAATGGATTTGCTGGCCAATCCAAGATTAATAATTACATGTTTTCTCAGGTTATGTAAACGTGGATGTCAACCATGGCTGAGCTCTCTTCTATTACTTTGCAGAGGCCACTTCAGACTCTAAGATTAAGCCTCTCATTTTCTAGCTCAACAGAGGTTGGAAGGTTGGATGATTATAGATATGCTTTCAAAGCTTTGATTTTATGCTTGGCTTTTTGTAATTTACACTTTTATCTAGCAATTCAAAACTAAAGATTTCTGTCTTTTACAATATCAAACCATATTAGCTTAGAATCTTTACTAGATAATATTACTATTCAAAATCACGTATTCTGCTAATTGAGGAACAAGTAATTTATTGGCATATAAACTTTAAATGTCCGTGATGTCTCCAAAGATGCCCTGTTTTTGGAAACCATCAGGGTCAAAGGAAGATTAAATGAAAATAGTTAAAAAAATACATATCGTGAAGAATTGGGAATCAGTCAATAGTTAAGACTCTTCAAATCTTTGAGAATAGTCTGTTTAAACTTTGAGGAAAATAGTGATGTAACATAAAATATATTCAGCGAGTCTGGTAAAGTCAGATGTTTAAAACAATTTAAATGCCTTAATTTTTATAGACGGTATAGAGCACAGAAGGATACTGGCTAGTACTTTCAAACACAAGGCTACATGAGCTGAGATCTTATCAAGAGCCCGTGCTCCATTACACGGGTTTATTTAATTGTCACAATTTGCTGCATTTCGTGCATATTCCCGTTGAAATATAAAATTGAGGCTTTAATGAAAGAGTTAAACAAAAGAATTAGTTTGTGCCTAAATACACTTCCAGAGCCATCATGATCTTGAACAGCAATAGAAACCAAATAAATGTGAACTAGACCTTTAATTAAAATTTAAAAATATACAGAATTACCTTCCTATTGTACATAAGCACTGTTTTTTCTTCTCCTCTGCTTTGTATTTTGTAAAAAGCATAGGTCTAATTGCAGCAGCAGGTACAGAGAAGTTTTACATAGTCTAATACTCTAATGCTAATATCACAATCATGCATCTAACGAATTTTGAATACCAATAAACATTGAAACTCTACTTACACTCGATCAAGACTTCCCTGCACACTTTTCTTGAATGATTTTATTATTGATTTTGTGTCCTGCCACATATCCATAGCATTTTACAATCTTCCAATACAAGGTTTGGGTAAAGAATAATACTAACCATTTTTGAAGCCAAACTAATTCATCCTACAAACTATTAGAGTTTCAGCGTAGATTTGAACGGACAGATAATTACAATGAAAACAAGTAACTGACTGTTTGACTTCCATTCATTGATTTTACCAATCACATAGCAAAGTTGCTTCCAATAATAATTAAAACCCAATAAGGCGCCGGAATATGACGCAAAAGATCCATAAGATGATGAGTGGTTGGAATTCACTCTTGTACCAACCACCACAATCACTCGATGTTTTAAATGATCTGTGTCATTCATCGAGGCTTTCATCCACGAAATTTCCATCCGCAGCATCTTTAAATACAATATATTAACATCTATGGAGTATATGAAGAACTTAAACAAATCTTCCTTGCAAGCACCTGCATATAAATGTTTCTTCAACATATGTATAAAAAAATAAATAAGATTTGAGATAAAAGAGCTTTTAGTTGAAATCTGGAAAAGAAGAAACTATTTTACCAGCGTTCATATGCAGATCGTGTAGATATAATGTCGTGTTTGCAAACTTACCTGTAATACATTGGATCTATCGAACTAACTAACGATGAGAAACAGCAACAAAGAAGATCGGAGCATCTACTAATCAACGAGGACGAAAAAGCACAGCACGAAATAGCAAAGCGCGTACCCAAGAACTGTATATATCCAAAAGATGAGAAGAACAAGAAATTGCATAGCACGTTAAACGACGGAAACGGTAGTGAAATGATGGGGCGTACTCAAAAAGGCGCTCCAGTCAAAAGGAATTGATGAAAAGCTAAAAAGCAGTCAGTCTAACTTAAAATAATTCCACCACACGAGATGTGCCTGTCAAAGTTGCATATTATAACAATAATGAGGTATTAACCTAATGGTATAGGTTTTAGCCTGGTAATTCTATATTACAAATTCAATTTCAATTATATTGAGTAGCACTAAGTTATAAACTTCTATAAATCTGTATTTCAGTTAATTATTTGGGGTTCCAACACCCTCCAAGTGACCTCTCATGATTAGACTTGTTAGTATATTTATTGTTTATGTTTTATTCTCTAATTTACATGTTATGAAGAGCATCAATATGATTACACTTGTTAGTACATTTAGTTTTTATGTTTTATTCTCTAATCTACATGTTTCAAAGAGCATCAACCAACGACAGTCATTTTCCCCGCTTTACCCTTTCTATAAGTTCTACCTCTTTACCCCTCTTTACCCCCCGCTTTGAAATTTTTTCTTTATGATTTCAAAATTTGGTTGCTAAAAAACTTGGAAAACTACTGCTACAAAGGATCCTGGGATTTTACAAGAAGGTGAAGAGAGATGTTTGCTAAAGAGAATTGATTTCTGAAAAAATGAAATGGAGGATTTTGAAGCTTTGTCTCTTATGGTAATCATGATTAATTTTTCTTTACATTTTCAAAATTTGTTTGCTAAAAGAAAATTTGGGAAAACTGCTGCTAAACAAAATGGTGGGATTTTATGAAAAGTTGAAGAGAGATGTTTGCCAAAGAGGGATTTTATGAAAAGTTGAATACAGATGTTTGCCGAAGAGAACTGAAAGATTAGTTTACAAAGAATAGAGAATTTTCAAGCTTCAAAAATTTTGATAGTGAAGAAAAATAAAGAATTGCTTGACACCAAAGAAAACGAAGAACTCCAGAAAGATGCACAATTCCATTAAGAAGTTAAAAAAGATTTTGATAGAAATAAAATAGCAGGGTGGCCATAAAAAAGTTTAAAATGAATTTATGTAGAATAGGTGTGAAAAATAGTTTGCTTTTATATTTATGTTTTTTATACATTTTCTAAATTATATTTTTTGTATGCATTTTTTAAATTATGTTTTTTGTATGCAGTTTTTAAATGGTGTTGCCTGGGGAACAATAATGTGGTCAGTGGGCAAGAGCCATTCAGGCAACATCAAGATGAAATCCTACACATCATTGGGCAGGAGTGATTTAGGTAGCATTCGGAGGCAATCTATAAGAGATAAGCCTAGGTGTAGATTCAATCAAGTTAGTGGATAATCATAAACCTAACCTATTCGAGTGACTATGGTTAAGTTTGAGAAAAAAACCACTTTACCATAATGATGGTTTTGCTTCACTACTACCTATGATTTAATAATAATTGAAGCAAGTTATATAGAAGCACTTGGATAATTTAATGTATACAGTTTCACTATTTTATAGTGGGTCTACTAATTATATAGAAATTTCATTAAAATAACATTAAAACTTATCTAAATTTAAACTCATTTAGATTTCTTACACAAGTAATCAATTATTTAACCATAAACTTATTTAATCCTTCAACCAAGATAGTGCATGCAACTCCTCTTTGAAGAAGAATTTCTTTGAAGAATGGGTATATTGAAGAACAAAATCATCTATTTGAAAAAGGCATAGGAAACAAAGATAAATTTGTAGGAAGATTAAATAGCTTCCTCTCAAATTATAATGGGAAGTTAATCAAGTAATAACCTCAGCATAGGATAGAGAGAATAAGAATGATATAAACTAATTGAAACTAATGGAAAACATAGTATGTCTCAGGTAGTAGAGTTAGAATCCTTTCCTTTTATGTTTTTTTCCATTTTAATGATGAGTAATATTTTAAATCTTCTCCCAGGCAATATTCTTATCACTAACACCTCTTTTCCTTTTAAAAACAATGCATATGGCAACATTTGATCTCCAAATCTCGTAATTCCATCCCTCACTCTGCGTGCAAGAAAACTTTCCACTATGACAATATCTGTGCAAGAAAACTTTCCACTATGACAATATCTCATACCTAGTAACAGTTGTGAGATTACTGAGGTATATTTAGAAAATAAATGAAAGCGTTATATATTTATAGGTAAATTCTTTGCCCACTCCAAACTGGAAATAAAAGATCAAATCTATTTAGTGCATAATTTTACCCATTCATGCATAGAATAGACAGTAGAGTGCAAGATGCTTAATTATTAAGAAACAAACCACAATTTGACATCACCGTGATATCAGATCCACTGAAATGAATGTTAACTTCAATAATTACTTATTATTGTTCTTCCTTTCAAATAAAATCATGCACCAGGTCATGCACGCTCATAATGAAATGAGGCATCTGTTGCAGAGACGCCCTGTTTCATGAGCTCCCACTTTCATGGAGCTTCAACGGAGGATATCTTTGTTTATGGTTCTGGACTACACTATGATCTCTCTATTGCTGTTGCGGATTCCCTGTCTGATAAGCCTCTCCATACCAGATCTACCAACCACAGCAACGACTGGATGGTGCTTGGACAAACTTGACAGCCATTATCTAAGAAACATGTTTTATACCTGCTGCTACCCTTTTTCACACAAATATCTGAACACTTTCAGTGAATCACAGAACAGAGGTGCAACATTGATGAGATTGATAAACAATATTCCAAGCCTGAAGCAACTTTCCCGCTGAAATAGTGTTACAGATTAAGTTTAACAGGTGTTCTTAAGAAAAAAGAAAGAGTGATTTTGCTAGGAAGTACCGGAAATCAAGTCTGCTAGAAAGGGGAAGATTTTGCTATGTAGTAATGCAAATCAGAAAGACAGGACGGGGTCCCTGCTGCATATGCATGATCCAACAGCACAAATCTCACTCTCAGATGCTTTCCATTTTGTAATATAAAATCATCATTCAGCAGCTACTCAAATCTACCGAGGAAACTGCTGCTACTGCTGCGAAAACACAGGATTGGAGCAAGCCTCAGATCCCGGAAATCAGTTGCAGCGGAGAGAAATGAAAGAAACGTAGCATTTGCTGTTTCAGAAAATAGAGAGGGCTTATTATGATATAAGTAGGAATTAAGAAAGCTCCCCACACGAAAGTCAATGGTTGCATCAATAGAAGTCAAGTTGGTTTTGCAAGTTGCAGAAGCAAACTTTTTCGGAATATTTTATTTCCGTGTTTTCTGTCACCGGCTTCATTTGAATCTTTTACAACGATAAGATAGAAAAACACAACCTGCCACGCTCTCCTCTAAAGACGTGAAAGCATCAATGAATGATTTCTCATGTTTCTCATTCATTAAAAATATATCTTTTTAAAGGAATCCGCTGCAAATATTTACAACTTCACTTGTCTTTTGCTATTGCTATCGTAACAGATAGCTAGTCATTTTTTCGAAGTAGAGCTCCTTCTAAAGGTATATTTGGATGTTTGCTTTACAACCCGGGATAGAATTGAAGGTTTATTTAGATGTTTCTTTGCATGGAAAAATTGCAATTGCGATCTATCATGATAGTGAAGTCATTAGAGTAACCTTTATCATAAATTTATACTTTAAAATTTTAAAAGTAATTATTAAAATATAATTTATCAATTAATATTACTATGTAAAGTTGAGTACCACTAAAGATATTCATTGAAGGTATGTCTTAAAGATGTGTGTGAAAGATGGTTTTTTTTAAAAAAAAATTTTAAACATAAAAGTTGAGTAACCATGGTGTTTTAACTTAATACCTTTTTTTAAAAGTGTTGGCTAGAATGCATAACATTGGAAAAGCAATGTATACAATGTACTAAACTTCAAGTTAAATCATGGAAGAGGAATTACATATCAAACAAGGAATGATTGCTCTTTCAAATCCATGATGTCCTTGATACAACATTGTGTTTCTTGCTTTGTGTAACTATTTTCTGACTTGCATAACATTTTAAAAGCATTAACATTTCATAAGGTTCACAATGATACAAATTAAAAGTTTCACTACCCTTTTCTTTTATGTCAAAGTACATAATGACAACAAGGTGAGCTTGGGAGCATAACTATTAAGCAGTGAAATGGATTTGAGAACTTTTAGGAAAGCTTGGTCTAGATCCCATGGTGAGTCAAGGTAAATGTTAGATGAAAAAAATGCCTAAAGGCTTCTCAAAATATTTTAATTTAGTTTCAAGTTTAACAAGTTTTAGTAGTAATAAATAAATAAAGGAAATTACAGGAGCCCATGGAGTTCAAAACTTCATCATATCCTTCATAGTACTATTTACTCATAAGTTTTTAAAATGCATAAATAAAACTCTCTTAATAGCATAATTAAAAACATAATCAAAATGTACAATTTAAGTTTGATATGTCAAGTCTTATTATAGCTTATCTAATTTAATCTAGCATCAACATAAATTAAAATCCTATAATTGTCAATTAAAGTTCACATGTTAAGCATTACAAATTCATGTCCAACATATCCAATAGTAAGAATCTCATTCCAAATGAAAAAGTGTAAAAGAGGAGATATAATTTAGAATCTAAAGGTTAAAAATCATAAAAGCCAGACAAAATATATGAAATACAATTTCAATAATTACATAAATAATGATGAAATAGAAGTGACAATTCAAGGCCAAAAGTCCCTCACTATAATTAATGATGATTTGAAGAAATTGCAAATAAATAAAGATCTAGCTCTTCGTAGGCAAATGGTGAAAAAGAACTCATATAGCCAATCCCATTTGGTTGGGACAAGCCCAGGATGATGATGATAACATGTCCAAACTATAACAATGAAATATAAAATTAGCTACATTTTTGCAACATCTCCAAGTCCATGAGCTCCATCTAATCCCAAAATTGTATATAAAGAGGGGTTTGTACAAATATGACTAAGTAGAATTAGTATTGTGAGAAATCCTTATTTGATTTATTGATAAGTGTTATGGAATTGGGGTGACTAGAGTGGGGTACATGTCCTACATAAAATCGTTACTACCAAATACATCCAATGTTACAAGTCATACAACCACTTATATAATAATCACATACATAAATGATAGTGTTCATTTATCTTTAGCCACCATCCATCAAACATGTGTAGTTAGCTCTCCTCACTCGGTGATTTGTATGAATAATCAATGTCATGTTAATGTCAGTAAACCGAAACACCTTTCTTCATAATAGTCCTTCTTATTACAAGATTTGCACCATAGGACTGATCATGATAATGCATCTTGATCTCTTATTGGCTATAAAAGGGTCCTTCCTTCTTTAGGACTTGATCTACTTGTTGAAATCCTCTTCCTCTTTGTTGGAAATTGCTTTCTCTAAAATTTTGAGGCCTTAAATCATTGAATGGTCTCTATTCTCTTGATTGATTAAATCTTCCTCTTCCTCTTCTACCTCTTGAATATCTTCCACCTCTTTGATTTTAATTATGTGCCACATGGGCATTTTCATTTGGATTTGGATACCTCAATTCTTGTAATCCTTGCAAGAAAGCAATCAACTTATCCATTATGTAGGTTGAGAGGTATTTGGTTTGATGAATAATGTTCATAGCTTGATTATATCTTGAATTATTCTAGAGGACTTGGAACACCCTATTAACTCTTTACTTCAATGTGTAATTTGGTTGATATGCAACCAAATTTTTAATTACTATTAAAAGCATTTCAAGGAAAGGTTCCAAAGGCTCATTACTCATCAAGCTTAGATTATTGAATTCCAAGGTATCTTTGAGCAACTTCAACTCTCTATATTCTACATTGACCTTGTAATAATTTGATGAGAGCGGTTACTTTAGCAGTTTATTCTAATTATTGGAGTGGTAGTTTCTCTAAAATTAGAGTGGTAGTTTTTCTAATTATTAGAGTAGTTGCTCCCAAGCCTATAAATACAGTGCCCAGGCACACAATTTAGAGAGGAAGTCTTGGAAGGAAGTCTTTCAAGGGAAGTCTTTTAGGAGTCAAGTAGCAAGACTTTTGTAGTTAGAGTATTTTCCAAGTGCCTATAGCAGGAGGTCTAAGTGTGGACAGATCTTTATTCAAGCATTGTGTACCTAAGCACACCTTGTGTACGGCAATAAAGATGAGCTCTTGGATTCATCCTTGCAACACTTGAGATTTGTTTTCTTACTCATTTCTTTCATTTTGTTTTCTCCTACATTTATTTTATTTTATTTTATGCACTTTACATTTTTTTTATTAGCACATATAGTACAATCACTTCGAGCATGCGTGTAACACTTGGTAACCTAGTAACGATTAGCGTTTGGTAATCCTAGTAGTGTTGTGCTAGTTCAAGATGTGTACAACAAGTGAGAATGGATACTGGTGTTAGGATTAGTTTAAATCCTAGTTAATCAATAGTTAAGTTAAATTAGTCACTTAGTTATCTCTCTTTCTCCTCCCTTATTAGCAGTAGGACATAAAAACATAAAAGCTATAAAAATCATATGCCTCAACATTACTTAACCATACAATTGTGACATACAAGTAAGTTTGGAAAGACAACAATCAACCAACCTATCCTTGTTCCAAAAAGGCGCATAGGCACTTAGTCCTTGGAATTCGACCGAATCATGCATGAAATGCTTATATTCTTATGGTTGAGCATAGGGGTACCTCGCCACTCATCATTGGCATTGTTGCCAGGGACTTAGTTGTTTGTGCGCTATCTAGAACATAGGAAATCATTCACATCATTGGAATAAGCCCTTAGGGTTAATTGAGAAAATAATAAACAAGAACACATTGCACATTGAACAGACAAGTATGTCTCATTCTTCATATGAAAGTGCCTCATCTCCTAGGTCTGAAACAAGAAACAGTCAGCGACATAATACACATGACGTTGATCTGCCAGTTCCTCAACAAGTTCGAGTGGTATATATTCATCCCGATGAGTATATACCAAACTTCACCTTTATCCTCCATCAAGACTAACAACTGCGTTGGTGAGACTTAGAAGGTAACATAGGGTTACCTCCTGATCGTTCAGTCCTGAGCATGCTTCTTCGTGCTCTCACATGAATTGGCATGCCACACTTACATGTAGAATATGTTGTGCAAGACCATGACTCAAGACAATACCGTCCCATGGAGGCACAACGTCAAAGGGACTTGCAACAAGAGAGATATCATAAGTCTTTGAAGTGTAAGTGGTCCCAAGATGCCCCACATGTCTTAAGCAAAAATGAGGGTGGTGAACCTACCTTAGGCAGTTGCCCACATAATGATGTTCCTCCCCTTAACTTTGGCCAAGGGGTTGTGTATCAGAACCTTCATTCCACTATTCATAACCCAGGTTTTGATACCCATGGGCACAAAGGGTCCAAAAAAGGGACACAAACTCATGATAAAAGTGGACATTCTGATCATAATCATGATCAGGGTCGAGATCGCAGAAGAGAAGATAGCAAACACCATCATGGTGATGGTTCTCCTTCTTCTTCACCTTCATCATCTCCTTTACCCTCTCCTTCAATATTCGAATGTGGTTATAAAGAAAAAGACCATGGGGATAAAGGTAGGAAAAGTGGAAGTCATAAACAAAACAACTAGGAAAGGGGATGAGGGCATTCTAGAGAGTGAAGACATAAAAGAAGGGAGAGTAGGGAACAATGTAGGCATCATAGATGCCATGGACGAAATGATCACGATGAACCCCTACTCACTACTTGAAGTATGTTGGACATAATTGAGGCTGTTAGAATTCCAACAAGGCACTAGAAAGATAGTAGGATCAAGAGATTAGATATGAA
>MNCI01027017.1:246984-327389 GCA_015680685.1 Gnetum montanum
CAAGGCTAGGTTCATATATCCCATTGCTGATAGTGAATGGGTTAGCCCCTTAGTTATTGTGCCTAAAAATGGAGGCAAATGGACGGTGTGCATAGATTTTAGGCTACTGAATATGGCAACATTCAAAGATCACTTTCTGTTGCCATTTGTTGACCAAGTCTTAGACACCATCGTAGGGCATTGCTACTATAGGTTTTTGGATGGATATAGTGGATATAATCAACTACAAATAGCCCTAGAAGACCAAGCCAAGACTATGTTCACCAGGCCTTGGGGAACATTTTCATACAAACAGATGCCGTTTGGCTTGTGTAATGCCCCTACAACATTTCAATGACTAGTTCTAAGCATCTTCCAACAGAAGATAGGAAATGGTGTGGAGGTATTTATGGATGACTTCTCCACTTATGGAGAAAACTTTGATCAAGCCTTGGACCTATTGGAGCTAGTGTTAAAAAGATGTGTAGAAACCAATTTGAGGCTTAATTGGCAGAAAAGTCATTTGATGGTCCAAGAAGGCATAGTACTAGGGCAAAAAATCTCACAGATAGGGATAGAGGTAGACCTCGAGAAAATCAAAGTTATCCAAGGAATTACCTATTAATCAGAAACTGTTAAAGATATTTGGTCATTCCTTGGACATACTGGCTACTATAGGAGATTTATTGAGAACTTTTCAAAGGTTGCCCTCAACCTTGACCTTGATCTAGCATAGAAAAAATGGTTAGCAACCCTTAACTTGTTAGATGAAAACTTGTTAGAAAAAATGGTTAGCATTCAATAAACAACATCATGACCTAAGGATTAGGAAAGTTAAATATCAACCGGGAGATAAGGTTCTTTATTGGAATCCCACACATGTGCCACAATGTACTAAATTTCTAACACTGTGGGAAGAACCTTATATCATTTATGTAACTTTTTCTTCAGGGGCC
Source organism: Gnetum montanum (assembly GCA_015680685.1). Taxonomy (NCBI): domain Eukaryota; kingdom Viridiplantae; phylum Streptophyta; class Gnetopsida; order Gnetales; family Gnetaceae; genus Gnetum; species Gnetum montanum. Next base: position 247,920 of record MNCI01027017.1, read on the forward strand.
ATGACAATATACAAACCTGAGAGCCTGGACAAGAAGCTGTTGGTCAACGTGCAATAAACCAAACCTTTCCATGAGCTTAGGACAGCTAGTACACATGCTACCTTTATTAGTGGACAACCTTGCTTACTATTTCAGACCTCCTCTTCCAACTTAGTCGTGGAGGAGATGGCCACCTATGCTAACCGTTCTAGGCCCTCAGTTCTTTTTGAATTTTTATTTTACACATTCTTTCAACTTTTCTTATTTTTGTTTTACACCATCATTCATGTTTTTACTGTTTCTTCATTTTCTTGGTTTACTTTTATTCGTCATCTAATAAGTGTTGATGATGGTGGATTGAATTATATCATATTGATTGCTAATGTTTGATTTTTACCTTTGAATTATGATGCTGATATTAAGGTATGGTTCTTTTGGTAAAATAGGCAATGAGTCCACGCCGTCCACTCATCTATACAACTCTATGGTCTCCTTTGGCTTGGAACTGTATAGTCCCTTTTTTCTAAGTAAAATTTTAATGAATTGGTGGCTGGGTATTTTTCAAACCAAGGAAAGAATCAAAGGATGAAAAGGGTGTGACTTCAAGGGGATTCGATGCATTTGTGCTGGCCATTCTCTTGGGTGCTTGGATGCTTTTTCTTGGGTTTTCTACCATTCTGACACTGTTCAAAAATTAGGAAGCTGAGTAAATAAAAATAAGTCTTTGCATGGTGTGGTTCTCACAAAAAAAGAGAGAGTGATAATTCAAAGCACACCTCTTAGACATAATAAAGCAATATGGGCTACAAGCACTGGTTATGGAACTGGAAAGACATGTTACCCATGCCTAAAGATTTCCTCTAACTAAGCCCCTTTCTTGCTTCCTACTTCTCCATCTCGCTCTCCTTGAAATGGTGGTGACTCTTTGTGGAAGCATTCTCGTTGCTTCAAGTGGATGGATTGGTCAAGTGTGTTGATGTGAGGTCACTGGATGTGGTTTGTTTGAGTCTGGATTTGGGATGAGTTCTACTCAATCACATTAACCATAAAATATAGAAGGGGCTTTACACAACCTTGTTCTTGGGATTCCATTCCATTCTCTCCTCTCCATCTTTCTTTCCATTTTCCACCTCATTACCGGTTTTATCATTAGTCCATTCTCGGTTGATGCATTGTTTTTCTTTGGTGATTCTTATGGGTAAGTTTTTAACTCTTGCTTCCAAATGACATTCCTAGAGCCTACGGACTCTTTGGGTTGTGGGTTTGTCAAGGCATAAAAGGCATGAGCCTACTTTGGGGAGGACCCACTAGCATTTCTTTTTGGTGCAATTGTTAACTTTTTTCCCTTAAACATTTCTTGCAATCAATCATTTCTTGTTTCATCCCCATCCATGACATCCATTTTATTGGCGTTGTCATTGATATTTTTTCCCATCTTTCTTGTTCCTCATATTTTTCCATCTTATAGCTATCGGAGGTTCGCTCTTAGTCGTGGAGACCCTGGCACAAATTTTTCAATTTTCTCCATTTTACTATTTGCCTAACCCCTACACCTTAGGTAGTCACCTTTGATAAATATCCGAACCAGTTTCTGCCATAACCACAACTCAGCCAATGCGCTTCATATCGAGGCAAGGTATCAACTGCATTATGGTTTATCTATCCTTGCTCATTTGTGACTATGTTGTGTGTGCAGATGGTGATCATACAAACAATGGACTGGACTTGAAGGAAGCACTCAAGATGGATTGGAACTAGAGCATTTACAAAAGGAGCAAGTTTGGTGGCGTGGCTATGGATAAACAATGGAAGATGCAATCTTAGCATTGGTGGTAACACACTTTATTTTCTTTCTCTCTCTTTCTCTACAAGTTGTCAAATAAAGGCTTGGATGTCATTTATGTACGAGTGTTCACCACAATGGTCATGAACACTAATGTTATAATATGCTTATTGATCCGTTCACTGGACACGTTGAGTCTATCATCCCATTCCACCGTCAGTTGTCAATTAGTCAATAATCCCATANACACAATTTACAAAGGAAGTCTTGGAGAAAGTCTTGGAAGGAAGTCTTTCAAGGGAAGTCTTTTAGAAGTCTTTTAGAAGTCAAGTAGTGAAACTTTTGTAGTTAGAGTATTTTCCAAGTGTCCGCAGTAGGAGGTCTAAGTGTGGACGGATCTTTATTTGAGCATCATGTACCTGACCACACCTTGTGTACGGCAATAAAGGCGAGCTCTTGGATTCATCCTTGCAACACTTGAGATTTTTTTTCTTACTAATTTCCTTCATTTTATTTTCTTCTGCATTTATTTTATATTATTATTTTATTTTATTTTATGCACTTTACATTTCTGTTATTAGCACACATAGTACGATCATTTCGAGCATGCGTGTAACACTTGGTAACCTAGTAACGATTAGCGTTTGGTGATCCCAGTAGTGTTGCATTGGTTTAGGATGTGTATGGTAAGTGAGAATAGATACTAGTGTTAGGATTAGTTTAAAGCCTAGTTAATCAGTAGCTAAGTTAAATTAGTCACTTAGTTATCTCTTTCTCTCCTCCCTTATTAGCAGTAGGACATAAAAACATAAAAGCTATAAAAATCATATGCCTTAAGCTTACTTAACCATACAATCATGACATACAAGTAATTTTGGGAAGACAACGATTAACCAACCCGTCCTTGTTCCAAAAAGATGCATAGGCACTTAGTCCTTGGAATTCGATTGGATCGGGCGTGAAACGCTTGTATTTGTATGGTTGAGCGTAGGGGTACCTCGCCGCTCATCATAATTTTAAAGGGCATCCCAACATTCTTTGAAGGTATTCTAGGTGATAATTTTGCCCTAGTTTATTCAAAAACACTTATGCATATGATCATCTTAGTGAATACATCTAGCTTCTTACTTTCAAATTGGTTTCTTCTCTCCCTTATCAACTTAGTAATGTCTTGAGAGATTAGGATACCTCCTTCAACTAGATATCATACTTCATGAATCTTTAGCAAGGATCTCATCAAATAAGAAAAATATGTGAAATCTTGGGTGTCATTAAAAGTTACATTGCATTTTGGAATTTCCTTTACATTGATGGCCATGATCTACAACTCTACGCTCCAATACTAGTATATTGGAGTATGTCATGGCAACAAGGCAGACTTGAGGAGCACAAACATTGGGTAGCCAAATGTATTTGAGAACTTCTAAATAGTTTTTAAGTAGACCACAAGTTGAGAATAGTTCATGATATTCAAATTTTGAATAGAACATAAGTAGACAACAAGTTGTAGTGGGATTATGTTGAATATTGTGACTTGAGTATGAGGAGATAGTGGGTTGCAACATAGCTTTAACTACAAAAATCAAATAATGTGGGTTGATTACAAGTGAGCTACTAGTCATTGTGATGGACACAACTACTCCAAGAGCTCGCCACAAGTTAGAGCAAATATTAAATTTCAAGGGACTGCAAGTCATAGTCAAAAAATTAAAAGAAATACCAAGAGTTATATTTGGATAAGAAAATTTTTGAAAGCAATCACAATTGAATTGTAAGGGATGAAGGAAGCTGTGGTATTTATAGAATTGCAAAAAAAAATAAAAAAAATAAAAAATTGAATATTAGAATTCAAATTTGAATTTATTGGACATCAATTAGTCTAATTCCTCACACAAATGTGAGATAACATTAATGTTGACTTATATCATCAACAAAAACATCTATGCAATTGAATTTGATCAAAATTTGATGTCAAACTTAGGATTCATTTATTCTCCTTTAAACTTGAAACATGAGAAATTGTAAGAAACTTCAAGAAAATCTTAAAGCTTATAGATTTAGAACAAGAATGTCCAAAACTAGAAAGAAATACTTTCAAACATTAAATTCTTCCTTCAACTTCATTCAAGCAAATATTGATTCAATTGTGAAATCAAACAAGGATTCCAAGAAGATACACAAGAATCTCTCAAAATCCTTGAACTCAAAGCTAATCTCCAACATGTAATTCAAACATCAAATATCTTCAAATTCATGGATTTAAATCAACATAAACATAGAATTGAGAAATTTTGTGAAATAGCTTGTGAACTTGTGACATAGATGGTAACATGTGAAATGTAAAATAAATTGTAAAAAATAATGAAATTGGATGTAAGATGACTGTGATTTATGCTATGAACTAATTTGTGAAATAATAAAGAAAATAAAAAGAGCTTGAAATTTAAGAGACTCAAGTACAAAGGACTTCTCTTCCTCTCTTATTAATACAAACTAAGAGCACAATTACATGAAATCAATAGCTTCACATCAAGTTTGAATAGAGAGCCTAGGGTTCCTTTTATAGCTTTTGAGAAGGGGACACAACAAATAATGAGACATTAAACCTCTTTCTCACGTTTGCACTCATGCTAATGTGAACTTTAAACCATAAAGCAATTTCATGAACTTTAACTTCTAACTACTAACCTACTTGTCTAACATTAAAAAAATAAAATATGACATAAGAATTGAACATAACATGAAACATATGCATCATGAACTCTAAGAGATCAATACAGTTTCTAGACTACACTTAAATATTCAAGCTCAAAAATGCTTGTTATCACTACATCTATTTTCATGTATCTTTCCACAAGTCACAAAGATCAGCAAAGAGCTTTCGTACCGATCTCGGTAGTGGCAACAACATTTTCACAAGTAAATTATTCTACAATATTATGGACTGAGTTTTCTCGAGGTGAGGTCCCGCAGTAGCATGAAATGAAGGCAAATTCTACCAAGAATAATAAGGCTTTTGCAACATTGTGTTACTGAAATCGGTTTTGGTTCCTAAATTGATGGATACTAATTTAACTTCGTATTTTTCCTGCTCTTCGGCCTTGCAGATATTAAGCATCGCTGCGGGTTGGAATCTCAGAAACTTGTAAACTAATTACAGGCGTATTAATATATAAACTTTAGTATTTTACATGTATATAGGTTAATTTAACTTTTTGTAACACGGTTTGCTTCAAATTCCAAGCGTCCCTGCAAGCACCAGCAGAAAAATTTGCGTTAAACAAAAACAAACCATCATGCTTGAAATTTTGTTTTTAAGATACAAACTATTGCACCGTCGTCATGTTTGAAATTTTGAGCAGAACAATGTGCGTCAAAGTCCATCCACCTGCAACAACCTTGGTTACTATCTCAGTTGGAACGGTTGAATGCTTGTGTTATGGAGGTAGCCTTAGCTGGAGTGGTGATGACTATTTTTTCAGAAGTGTTTTAACTCTCTGTTTTTGGTATGATGATGAATATTCTATGGCTTTCTATAATTACGCAAATTTAAACACCATTCTGGATCATATGTTTTAAAAATAAGCATCAAAACAATGCGTTTTTCCTGTCTCATTCCAACTTCTTGATGTAAGGGTGCATATACATTAATTTTACTGCAAATTATAAAAGCTCTGTTGCTCCACCTTTTAAGTTCCATATTTGGTACATAGGGCTTCCATATCTAAGAAGGAGTTACCTAACCGCTAAGAATCAAGTTCCACACAAATTTACGAGCCTAGATCGAGCTTTACCGAACAGTTTCTGATGTGATATTCTATTACCGTAAATGACGATGAAACAACTTNCACGAAGCCGTACAGGCGTTCAAAAGACGCACAAAGGGCGGGCAAAANAATCTTTTGTTTGAAAGACAATGCATATGGCAGCGTTTTATTGTTCTAGTGTAGACCAGGGTAAATTAACTGTCTCTTTCTTCCGTCCTTCACCAAGAAATTTCTAACTATTAAATTAATATTATAACATCTCACAATCTGTCCTACTTTTTAAATATATATTTAGAATGTCAGTAAAATTTCTGTAAGTTTATATGCAAATTCTTTGCGCATTCCAAACTGGAATTAAAAGATTAGAGCTGACAAATTTTCCAGAAAGAAACAAAGCAAGATTTTACCCTTCCATACCCAGAACAAACAGTAGAGCACATGATGCTATGTTATTAAGAATCAAATTACAATTTGACAGAACCATTATAAATTTATATCATAGCAGGTCCATTAACAAAATTAATTCCAAATTTTCAATGATCAATTGAGAGTTTTTAGCGCATCCCATTTTGCAGGACAAGGACTCACTATTGATTCTTAAAAATAAATAGATAAAAAAATCATGCACCAGGTCATGCACATAGATAATGAAATCAAGCATCTATTGGAGAGGTGCTTGATTTGATGAACTCTCATTCAGCCTCCCATTTGTTGACCACCATACTCTCTAGTCTCTACATGCAAACCATGGCTGGTCGAATCCATTTTTCAGCATTTTTGCCATTGGTTGATCTGTAGAGCCCTCTCTGCACTGTGATTGCCTATCTGTCTTTAAAAGAATGTCTATGTAGGCTATGTAGTTTAAGAGATCTTAAAAGAAAAGCATTAAGTTGATTTAGTATTAGGCAGTCACTATGTTAAGTACGTATTTATCTTTCATGGTACAAATATGATACCTATCCAGTAAATCCTTTGGATCTTCCAACGTAATAAAACCTCAATTCCAATTCCATGTAATACAGATGCCCTCATGATCATCTTAGAAATGAAGAGCCAGAATTGCCATCTCATTCTCCATGATCGATGCGGGTGTGTTAGACAACGGTGGATTCCCTCTGGAAGAGACTGATAAATACCAACCACAGCAACCACTTGAAGGTGCTTGGACACAGTTGCCAGTGATTAACTAAGAAACATGAATATGTTTGCTCTTATCTTTTTCTACAACAGAAATACCTTGAGATTCATTTCTTCTGAATACTCTCAATCTACCAGAGAAGAAAGATGCAAGATAGAGAATCAATATCCCAAGCCCACCCACTGAATGAAACAGTTTTCCCTTCTGCAATAGTTTTATAGAATAGCAGATCTGCTGATAAAAGTCAATATGAAGTAACAGAAACTAGAAAGACTGAGGAAGGTACCTGCATATCCATGTGCCTCTCAGATCTTTTCCCTTTCGTTATATCGTTTACAAGCTGCTACTCAAATCTAGTAACAACCAATGAAACCGCTGCTGCAAAAACACACAGAAGTTGCAGAGGAGAGGAAGAAAAGTATGGTACCCTGGGCTTCTGAAATGGAAAACCCGTAATTAATTAAAGCTACTCCTTGGTTACCGTTCAATGTGGAGGTGGGTTACTGCAGAGGGTCCACTGGACCCACTAGATTTTGCTGGATTTTAGGAGAAAAGTTTATTCGGTTGGGAAATATTTTGTTGGCTCAAGCTTTGACCAAATCTTTTCCTGCAGTCGCCACAACTACAATTAAATTTTTTTTAGGTCTTTTTTTAGTTCAGGGTTGGGGAAAGTTGTTTTCCACGGCTTGTATTAAATTTGTCAGCAAGAAAGAACAAACACATGCTCACATGTAATAAGTGTCGTCATGACTTGCACGGAGACGAGGATGCATCGGTGGATAATCTCCCAATGGTAGGAAAACATCCTACTTCGGGTTACTTATTGGGGGGTGTTGGACCCCAAAAAATAAATTTAATTAATAGAGAAAAAAGAAAATAGCACACGGGGATAAAAGAGAGGGTCAAAAAAGATGAAGAGGTCTCAAAGAAGGAGACACTAACAGCCAAAGGGGAAAAGCTCACCTCAAGAAAAATGGGAGAGAAAAAATTCAAGAGCTCAACTGTAGCATTAGCTGTTGAACAATGTCTCCTTGAATAGACAAAGAGAGAATATTAGTAGGAGAATCACATTGAAAAACCACATTACAACGAAATTTCACCATCTATTAATAAATAGCCCATTAGGGCCTATTGGCACGTAGCATGGGTAATATTTAACGTGATTGTTTCATACATAGTACATTAAATATATATTTGATATTGGGTAGAAAAATCAAAAATATATTTAAAATAAAATATTAATTATTAGTAGGGAAAATCATCCAATCTTAACATTTATATCACTTTTAACATTCGTGCTTGAACTTAAAATACAAAAGGATTCATGGTAACACTCAAAAGCTTTGGCAAAATATCAACTTGTGTAGGAAAAAAACATCCAATAGAAAATGATAACACAAATTGTCTATGATGATCTTATTGTTGATGTGTAAATTTTGGATGCATCAACATTAGGAAAAAAAAAACTCATTTGATGAGACTATTGCATAGGGTGCCCTCTTGTATGGGTACAGAAACCCGAGAATAGTTTTAGCCAGAGAGGGTAATGTGATGTTAAAAAAGATAACTAAACTAGAAAATCAGGGAATTTGAATAAGGTAACTGTCTTCAATTTCAAGACTTCATGAAAATACAATAGGTAATTACAAAATTTAAACTTTTCCCTAGTCATCGATTCATGTCATCTCGTCATTGCAGCCGACACTACTCGTAGTCACTAGGAGAGGGAGAGAGAGAGAGAAAGATGTTGCTATTGTCTACTTCCCGTGTTGCAGACACATTGTTAGTAGCCTTTATTTCTTGGCATGCACACTGTTCTATCTTTCACACATGTCATCGAAAAGAGGAGAGGTTAGACCCCCATGCTGCCACTTGGAGCGCACACCTGCTACTATTTATAGTCACCTGCTACTGTTTGCCATAGATGCACCTACTACAGATGTTGTTGTTCGCATGCCACCGACTATTGGTAGTAGAAAACCCAGGGAGGTCACCTACTATAGCTTCACCACTACTGAGAGAGACCACATGTTGTAGTGAATGCCACACACTTGCAGCTAAGGACTGACCCATCATATGCCTAGTTTGCTACACAGAGACGTCGCCTTCGCTGCTAGAGAGAAAAGAGAACTTCATGCATCCCATTGCTTTTGACGTGTGGCTAACGCTGCCACTACCATCACTCTGCTAGCCGTTGTTCCCACAACTACTATGGGTACTGTTGTTGTTGCAAGTTTCCTGGCTACTGCTGGGGAAAGGGGAGGTTCGCTATAACCTACCACATGCCCTGCTACTGCTAATGCACTATTGTTTGTGCGTCTGCATCTACCACTGCTACCTTAGGAGCTCGCCTACCTATCACACATCGCACAGGGAGGTCACTTGTTACTACTAGCTACAGTTGCCACGCATTGTCGCAATCACAATCATCACACGCCTTGCCAAAGAGGGGAGAGGCTGGCTGATGATGATAGGGGAGTCCTTGATTAATGATCCACCTACCACCTATTTCTCAGCTCTCCATTGGTGTTGAGTGTCCCTTGCTTCCTTCTGCAACAATCTATGGTGCACCCTACTATTGCAAGAGAGAGACGAGAGGCTGCACATACTGCCCACCATTTGGCACCATGTTGTCATGCCAGAAAGAAAGGAGGCGATGCTCCTTATTATTTGATGAGTGGCGAGGTACCCTTACGCGCCTTAATGGAATACGCAGGGTTAATCAATCATTGTTTTCCCAAACTTACTTGTATTTTCACGGTTGTATGGTTAAGTAAACTTGAGGTATGTGATTTTTCAAGCTTTTGTCCTTTTATGTCTTTTGCTAATAAGGAGAAGGAGAGAGAACTAAGTGGCTAATTTATCTTAACTATTCATTAACTAGTTTCTAAATGTTCCTAACACCAGTATCCATTCCCACTTGCTGTACATATCCTGAACCAATGCTACGTTGCTAGGATTACCAAACGCTAATCGTTACTGGGTTACCAAGCACTACATGCATGATCGAAGCGATCATATTGAGTGTATTCAATTAAGAGGATTGAAGGTTGAGAGAGAAATTAATTAACTAGAAAAGCATTAAAAATTCAGCAATAATTAATTACTAATTAGCTTAATCTGTATGCTGCAAGGTTTATCATAAGGTTCATCTTTATTGTCGTACACAAATGTGTGCTCTGGTACAAATTGCTTGAATAAAGATCCGTTCACTCTATGACTCCTACTACGGGCACACAAAAATTATTCTAACTTTGGGATGACTAAACTGCAGGAATTTGCCTAAGGGTCTAAGTCTAACTACTCTGGAACAAAGGGCGTCGCCTCTTATTTATAGAAGATGAAGCAAGACGTGATATCGAGTGGCGGATGTGATATCGCGTACGCGATAGCACAACTCATCATACCCCCATGACTGAATGAAAACTCATCCTCGAGTTCTTTACAAAATATTGGGAAGGTATGGGATTATTGACTTGAATGACAACTAATGGTGGATGAAGTGACATGTGAATGGATCAACATTACAATACATGGCAACATTAGTGTTCATGACCACAAGAGAGAGAGAGAGAAAAGGAGAACATGTGTTGCTGCTAACGCCAAGATTGCACCTTTCGTTGTCTATCCATGAGTGCCCCATCAATCTTGTTCTTTACACAACTATTCCAGCACCAGTCCATCCTGAGTGTTTCCTCCAGGTCCATTCCATTGCTATACGATTGTCATTTGCACACACAACACAGTCACATATGAGCAAGGATAAGTAAATCACAATACAGTTGATACCTTGATTCGGTGTAAGGTCCATTGGCTGAGTTCTGATATGGCTAATACGGATTCTAGAGATATAACACTAGCAACTACCCAAGGTGTAGGGGTTAGAAAAAATTGAAAAAATTGGACCAGGGCCCCCATGACTAAGAGCGATCCTCCAGTAGCAATAAAATGGAAAAAGATAAGGAATAAGAAAGATGGAGAAAAAGAAACAACTACAATGCCAAAAAAATGGATGTCAGAGGTGGAAATGAACAAAACAAATGTTGATTGCAGAAATGTTTAAAGAAAAGAAGTTAACTAATGCACCAAATAGGAATGCCAGTGGGTCCTCCCCAAAGCAGGCTCATGCCTTTTATGCCTTGACAAACCCACATTCAAAGAGTTCGAAGGCTTTGGAAATGTCATTTAGGAGCAAGAGTTAAAGACTTAACCCCAAGAATTCACCAAAGAGAAGACAATGCATCATCCAAAATATATACTACTGATACAATTGGCAATGAGGTGGAAGATGGAAAAAGAATGATTGGAAGAAGAGAATGGAATGGAGTGCCAAGAGCAAGGTGATGTACAGTCCCTTGTGTATTTATGGTTAATGTGATTGAGTAGATCTCATTCCAAATCTAGCCTCAAACAATCCACAGCCAGTGACTTCACATTAGTACACTTAGTCAATCCATCCACTTGAAGTAACAAGAATGCTTCTACCAGAGAGTCACCACCATTCCGAGGAAATGAGAAAGGGAAAAGTAGAAAGCGAGAAAGGGCCTTAGTAAGAGGGAACATGTTTGCTTAGTTCCATAACTAGTGCTTGTAGCCCAAATGATTATTTTGTCTAAGGGTTGTGCTTTGAATTCTCACTGTTTTTTTTTTTTTTGCATGAGAACCACACCATGCAAAGACTTATTTTTATTAGCTTAGCTTCTCGAAAATGAGGCGGCGTCAGAATGGTAAGGAAAACTCAAGAAGAAAACATCCAAGCACCCAAGAGAATGGCCAACACAAATGCATCAAATCCCCTTGAAGTCACACCCTTTTCAGTCCTTGAGTCTTTTCTCAGTTTAAGAAATGCCTAGTCACCAATTCGTTAATAGTTTTATTATTAAGAAAGGGACCGTACAATTCCAAGCCAAGAGAGACCATAGAATTTTCATGAATGCATGGATGACATGGACACATTGCCTATTATATCAAAAGAACCATACCTTAGTGTCAACATTATAACTCAAAGGTAAAAACGAAACATTAGCAATCAATAGAATACAGTTCATACCACCATCGAGAGCACTTATGAGGTGATGAACCTAACAAAACAAACAAAGATAAAAACAAGAACAAAAACAAAAAAACAAGAACAAAAAAAACAAAAGCAAAAATAAAAACAAGCAAAACAAACAATCACACAAAGAAATGAAAAAGTATAAACAATGTTGCAAAACAAAAACAAGAAAAGTTAAAGAAATTTGTGAAATAAAAATGTGTAAAACAAAAACTTAAAAAGGAACTGAGGGCCTCAATTGGTTAGTAGAGATGGCCATCTCCCTCATGACTGAGTTAGAAGGGGGAGATCCGAAATAGTGAGCAGGGTCATCCCTTCTCAAAGGTATTATGTGCACTAACCATTCTAAATTCATGGAAAGGTTTGATCTGTTGCACATTGACTAACAATCTCTTATCAGGGCTCTCAAGTTTGTATATGGTCATGGCCCCTAAAGAAAAGGTTGTATGAATAATGTAAGGTCCTTCCCACAGCATTTGAAATTCGGTGCGTTGTGGCACATGTGTGGGGTTCTAGTAGAGAACCTTATCTTTTAGTTGATATTTAACCTTTCAAATCTTGAAGTCATGACGTTGCTTGTTATATGCCTTGTGCAACTCATTTTATGATAGGGCAGTTAATCAATTTTCATCTAGCATGTTTAAAGTTTCCAACCTTTTTTTTATGCTAGATTAAGATCGAGGTGGAGGTCACAAGCCATTGATAGTGTACGGAGCTCGGTTTGAATTGGAAGCGTTGGAAGCTTTCCATACACTAACTCATAGGGAGAGTAGCCTATAGGGAGTTTCCAAGTGGAGCGGTATGCCCAAAGAGCATCATTCAGTTTAGTGCTCCAATCTTGCTTATACTTGTTAATTGTCCTTGTCAATATTTTAGTGATCTCCCTGTTGGTGACCTCGGCTTGTCCATTAGCTTAGGGGTGAAAAGGTGTAGTCAATTTATGTTCAACTCCTAAGCATTGCATTAACTTCTGAAAAGTCGCACATGTGAAATGTGTTCCATTATTCGAAATAAGTGCACGTGGCACACCAAACCTATTTATGATTTGTTATTGCATAAATTGTGTAGCTATAGATGATGTGCAATCCGTAACAATAGCTACTTCAGCCCATTTCGTTAAATAGTCTACGACAACTACAATGTAGGCTTTTCCATTGGACATTGGTGTAATGGGCCCCATAAAGTCTATTCCCCAAATGTCGAAGGGTTCCAACAGTTGAATCCATTGTTGCGGACCCTCCATTTTAGCGGTCATTCCCCCATCACATTGACAATGCTCACAAGATCATACAAATTGATGGGCATCCCAAAATAATGTTGGCTAGTAATATCCTGCAAGTAGGATCTTAATAGCTATTTGTCTCCCCACATAGTGACCCCCACAAGGGCCTTCATGAGCATCTTGGAGAACTCTCAATTGGTCTACCTCGGGCATGCACCATTGAACCAAGCCATCAGGACACACTTTGTAAAGTTGTCTGTTGATCTCCATGAAGCACTTGTCTCTATAAAGAAACTATTGTTTCTTCCTAAAGTCCAACTCCTGTGGTGTTTGTTGGGTAAGGAGATAGGTGAGAATGCTACTATACCAGTTCGTCTCCATGGGTTTCACTACACCAAAAAAGAGGGCTTCATCAGGAAAATAATCAAACATTACATATTCATCCTCTTTGTTATCCCAGTGCAACCGAGATAAATGATCTGCAACTATGTTCTTGGTGCCTTTTTGATCGACCATCATTAGATCGAACTCCTGTAGGATTACTAGCCATCGTATAATACGAGGGCTAACCATTGGCTTGTTCATGAGAAACCATATTGCACTATGATCCGTGTGGACAAACACTTTGTAACCTAACACATAGTACCTAAACTTATCCAATGCAAACACTACAGCCATTAACTCCTTCTCTGTAGTGGTGTAGTTAAGTTGTGCACCATCGATACTCCTACTTGCACAGTGGATGTAGTAAGGATGTTTTTGGTCATCTAACTATGTAAGTACAGCTCCTAAGGTGTACTTGGATGCGTCAGTCATTATATGGAATGGTTTGGACTAGTTGGGAGCTTGTAGAATGGGAGTTTCTACAAGCTTTTGTTTCAGAGTTTGGAATGCTTGTTCACATTCCTTGGTCCACTCAAATGGTACGTCCTTCTTTGTTAGCTCTACCAATGGTTTGGCAATCTTGGAGAAGTTCTCAATGAATCTCCTATAGTAGCCAGTATGTCCAAGGAATGACCAAATGTCTTTGATAGTTTCCGGTTGCCGGGTGATTCCTTGGATGATCCTAATTTTGTTTAGGTCTACCTCTATTCTTGCGTGTGTAACCTTATGCCCAAGTACTATGCCTTCTTAGACCATTAAATGGCTTTTCTTCCAATTGAGACTTAAGTTAGTTTCTACGCATCTTTTCAACACTTGCTCTAATCGGTCCAAGGCTTGATCAAAACTTGTTCCATAGGTGGAGAAGTTGTCCATAAAGACTTCTACTTCGTTCCCTATCTGCTGTTGGAAGATGCTTAGAACTAGGCGTTGAAACATGGTAGGGGCATTGCACAAGCCAAAAAACATTTGTTTATATGAAAACGTTCCCCAAGGACTGGTGAATGTTGTCTTGGCTTGGTCTTTTGAAGCTATCCGTATTTGGTTGTATCCACTATAGCCATCTAGAAAACTGTAATAGCAATGTCCTACTATGGTGTCTAAGACTTGGTCAACGAATGCAACAAAAAGTAATCCTTAAATGTTGCCATGTTCAATAGCCTAAAATCTATGCACATCCTCCATTTGCCTCCCTTTTTAGGCATGATCACCAGAGGGCTAACCCATTTGTTATCAGCAATGGGATATATGAACCCATCCTTAAGAAGCTATTCTATTTCTTCTTTTACTACTTTCTTTAATTTTGGGTTCAATTTCCTCTGTAGTTGTTTTCGAGGTTTCATGGAGGAATCAGTGTAAATCCTATGTTGGCATATCCTAGGATCTATTCCAGTTAATTCGGGATATGACCAGGAAAAGGCTTTTGACCACTTGTTTATTACTTTTAGTAGTCTTGCTTTTTGTTTGGAAGAAATTCTTGCGTTGATGATTATCAATTTTCCATTTTCAAGGGTCATATATTCTAAACTAGTGGGCAATGGTTTCAAATCTAGGGGCTCTTATTTAAATTTTTCAGAAATTTCCAACTTCCCCTAGTTGATGTTTTCAAGGTTAAGGTTTGGAAGTTGGCAGCAGACTTGCTCGAGTGCATCTATGCTTTCAATGTAAGCGTTAGTTATTCCTTTAGTTAGTTCCATGCATGTTAGTGAGTTGCTCTCTTGATCAACCATCAACCATTGTGTGTCTTCTTGTCATGTGGCTGCTGCATACAAGCACTTTTGTATATTAATGTCTTATGCACACCGGTTGCATGCAGGCAATGCTAAACTTTGCACAACCCATGATCTCTGCACTTAATGGCACCCTGTATCATTGTATGCGATGCATGGAACCTTCTTCTTCTCAATCTTTCCAAAAGTGTTCTTTTTAGATATTTCCAGGGAAAGATCATGGATTCCTAAGCGTGCATCTATAGTACTTAGCCATGCCCTCCCCATTATTATTGGGAAGTCCCATTTATTTTTGTTCACTTGTATCACTAGGAAATTAGCTAGGTACGACCACCCACACATCGTGGTAACAATGTCCTCCACCAGTCCCAAGGGGGCAGTGATGGACTGGTCAGCCAGCTCTAGGCGAATATTGCTCTTCTTTAATGGAGGTAGGTTCCAGGCTTTGTACATCTCTTGTGATATTAAGTTGACTTCGGAACCTGAGTCCAGAAGAGCTTTGCATGACTCATTCCCAACGATTTAGAGATAGATTAAAGGGCTTCTAGGATCAGAGAATTTCCTGGGAAGGTGACCAACCTTAATCCAATCAGTAATGGCATGTGTTAACATAATCGTATGCGTTGAGCTCGGTGTTTGGTTTGAAGGGAGATCTAAAGCCTTATTTGATGGGGAGGCTTTCAGAGGTTTAACCGCTTGTGGTTGTGAGGGCTTGGTTGGACTATTGGCTTTGAAGAAAGGTCTTTTCTTCATATGGTTGTCAGAACCAATAGTGGGTTGAAGATTCATAGCCCTCGTGGCATTGCGTTGTTGCAGTTGAGTAGGGAGTTCCTCTTGCATTGTTGGAGCAGGTGGTAATGGAGCTATTGGTGTGAGAGTTGCAGATGGATTTGAAGGATGGTATGTTTGTGGGTTATCTCCCCTAGGAGAAGGAGTTCTATAATACTGATGAGCTTGGTAGTGATGTTGTGATGTAACGTGACTAACAGAGTTACATGGAGAGGTTGGGTGCTGCACGTAGTAGCCATATGGGTCTAGTTGCAGGTAGGGGTATTGTTGCCTTGGTGGTGGCATCCCCCATGATTGTGGGTATCGCCACTATTGATGTTGCTCAATGGGTTGTGGTGGAGTTCCACTTGGATAATATGTTGAAGGTTGGTAGAACTGCCTTGGGTTACCTTGGGGATAAGGTAACCATTGGGGTGTTTGCCGTTTGTGAAGTCGTGGATTGAGTGCATACATCCCAGACTCTTGTAGATGTGAGATCACTGGGCAACATCCCTTAGGATGGTCATATTGGCATATCTTGCATCCATCATCATTGTCCATGTCTGAATCCACAACCTCTTATGTGATGGCCATTTTGCCCTTACCCTTGTTACGTGTATTATCCACTTCTCTCTTTTTCTTTTTGTCATAGTCACTACCTCGTTCCCTAGACTCCTCTACGATTTTGAGAATAGTTTCAAACCTACTATCCAGGGAGTCCCATATTTGGTCTACCTTTGTCGATACTTCTGTTGTTAACTTTTAGAGCAGCAGAGTTTTCCTATTCACCATCTCTTCGAGTGGTGACTCTTCTTCCTCCTCACAAAATCTCACTCCCCTTTTTCGGAGGGAACGATCTCGGTTGTATTCTTTCGCACTTTCTCTCTTTCGTAGCTCACCTTCTTCTTTTGCTACTTGCTCTAGCAATCTATGAATTTGATGAGACCTAAGCTCTAATAATCTTCCTTGGGCATACATTCTAAGGGTTCTCCTTATTTCATGCCTAAGTCCATCTATGAGATGGCATAGTTGATCCCGCTACGAATAACCATGGCCAGGGCAATGATGTAACAGTGTGTAATAGCAGCCCATGGCAGCATCCAAGGGTTCATGATTTCCTTTCTTTCATCCTTGGATTTTCTTTTGTAGGTTAGACACTCGGGAGTATGTTTGGTACTTATCATTAAACAGTTCTAACATTGTACTCCACTTCTGAATGGATTCCAATTCTAAAGACCGGTACAAGCTTTTAGCTTCTTTCACTAGTGTCCTTGGGAGCAACTTCAGTTTTTGCCATTCGTTTTCTATGTTTTGCAAGGCACATGCATCGTGGAATCCTTGTAAATGATTTTGAGGATCAGCGTTGTATCCCCCTTCAAATCATGGGATGTTTTTCATGTCTAACCTCTTGATCCTACTATCCTTTTGGAGCCTTGTTGGAACTCTTACAGCCTCCGTTATATCTAGCATGCTTTTAGTTGCGAGTAGGGGTTCTTCGGGATCATCTCATTCATAGCGTCTATGATTTCTACGTGGTTCCCTACTCTCCCTTCTTTTATGCCTTGATTCCTTAGAGTGCCCTAGTCCTCATTCTCGACTATCTCATCGATGTTTTTCACTTTGTTTTCCTTTATCCTCCTGATTGGTTTCTCTATGACTGCGTTTGGACACTGAAGGAGAGGGTGAAGGTGAAGAAGAAGGAGAACCATCACCATGACGATGTTTTCTACCTTCTCCTTGATGGTCTTGATCCCGATCGTGATCACGATCAGAATGTCTGCCCTTATTGTGTGTTCATGTTCCCTCGTTAAACACTTCGTGTTTGTGGGTATCAGAACCAGGGTTGTGAATAGTGGAGTGGAGGTTCTGATACACCACCTCCTGACCATTGTTAGGAGGGGGAACATCATTTTGTGGGGAGCTTGTTGAAGTAGGTTCACCATCCTCAATTTTTCTCAAGACGTGCAGAGCATTATGGGATCATTTACCCTTTAAGCATGTATGGTATCTTTCCTGTCACAAGTCCCTTTGACGTTGCGCTTATGTAGGATGATAGTCCCTTATGTTATGATTGCATGCAATGCATTCTGCATATAAAAGTAGCATGCCTATTCATGTGAGAGCACGAAGGAGCATGTTGGGAACTGATCAGTCTGGGGGCAATACTATGTTACCATCCAAGCCTCTCCAACGTAGTTGTTCATCTTGGTGGAGAATAAAGGTGAAATCGGGTACATACTCAACGTGATGAGTATACACCACACGAAACTGCTGAGGAACTGGTGGATCTTGGTTACACATATTATGCCACCAACTATCTCTTGTGTTAGTCCTAGGCAGTGAAGTGCTCTTATGCGAAGAAGAAGACATCTTGTCTTGTATAGTGTGCAATGTACCGTTGTCTTGTCCTTCTATGATTAACCCTAAGGGTTCATTCTAACGTTCCAACGATATGGATGATTTCCTATGTTCTATGCAGTGCACAAACAACTAAGTCCCTGGAAATGGTGTCAATGATGAGTGGCGAGGTACCCCTACACTCAACCATACGAATACGAGCGTTTCACACATGATCCGAACAAACTCCAACGACTAAGTGCTTACATGCCTTAATGGAACACTCAGAGTTAATCAATCGTTGTCTTCCCAAACTTACTTGTATTGTCATGGTTGTATGGTGAAGTAAGCTTGAGGTATGTGATTTTTATAGCTTTTGTCCTTTTATGTCTTCTGCTAATAAGGAGAAGGAGAGAGAACTAAGTGGCTAATTTATCTTAACTATTCATTAATTAGTTTCTAAATGTTCCTAACACTAGTATTTGTTCCCACTTGTTGTACACATCCTGAACCAGTGCAACACTGCTGGGATTACCAAACACTAATCGTTACTGGGTTACTGAGCGCTACACGCATGCTCGAAGTGGTCGTACTGAGTGTATTTAATTAAGAGGATCGAAGGTTGAGAGAGAAATTAATTAACTAGAAAAGCATTAAAAATTCAACAATAATTAATTACTAATTAGCTTAATCTGTATGCTGCAAGGTTTATCATAAAGTTCATCTTTATTTCTGTACACAAATATGTGCTGAGGTACAAATTTCTCGAATAAAGATCCGCTCACTCTATGACTCCTACTGTGGGCACATAGAAATTATTCTAACTCTAGGATGACTAAACTGCAAGAATTTGGCTAAGGGTCTAAGTCTAACTACTCTGGAACAAAGGGCACTGCCTCTTATTTATAGAAGATGAGGCAGGACGTGATATCGCATACACGATATCACATGGCGAATGCGATATTGCATACATAATATCGTGACTCATCATTGTTGTTATAGCTATTCATTTGGGTGTTTAAATGCCCACTTCTTGCATTGGTTATGCCCACCACCCAGACCATTATGCAACTTGTATAATGCCTAGGACCACCATGTTGTTGGGTATGCCACTACCAAATGTAACTCCTAGCACCACCTGAACATAACTCCCACCATGTTCTCTACCACCATTGGTTACCACCAACATAACTCCTATAATGCACGTAACTCCTGACACCACCACTGCTGGTTACCACCAATGTAACTCATATAATGCACGTAACTCCTGACACCACCACCATCAGTTACACCACCTCTATGGTCATTATGGAATCTATGTTCTACACCACCTTGGTCATTACGTCCATGCCATCAAGGCATGATAATATAACTACCACCACAAGCTCACCATTATGAATTGGGCCCCAATACATGCTTATAAAAATTAACGTTCTTTGTGCTTGGTGCTAAGGGATTAGACTTGTTGATCATGGTAGCATGCCTAGCATGGGCAATGTTGGCATCAACACTTAGCCCCCAAACTAGGAATTGCATGCAAGTGCAAGGAACAACACAACCATAGAAATCTTAAAAGGAGACGCAGAAGACAGAGGAAAAAGTTAGGACTCAGGTAAGGATTGCCAAAATACAAATCCAAAAATAAGACTAGGAAAATAGGGGTTTAGAAATTTGAAATAGGATTAAAGATGGGTGATGAGACTTGGGTAACAAAAATTTTAAAAAACGAATGTTTGGGATCATAGCGTAAAGGGTTCAAAAATTCTCAAAAAAATAAAGCAAAAAGATTTTTTTAAAAAAAGGCTGAAAACAAAGATTTTTAAGGGAAAAATTCAACAAAAAATAAGTTTCAAAACAAGAGTAGGAAATGAAACGTGCCCTCTTTCTAGCACCAAAAATGTGTTGATGCATAAATTTTGGATGCACCAACATTGGAAAAAAAACTTGTTTGAGAAAACTATTGTCTAGCATGCCTCTTATATGGGTACGGAAACTCAAGAATAGTATCAGCTAAAGAGAGCCATGTGATGTTAAAAAGAGGTAATTAAATTGAAAAATCAGGGAATTTGAATAGGATAATTATCCTAAATTTCAAGACTTCACGAAAATATAGTAGGCAACCAGAAAAGTTAAACTTTTGCCTAGTTCCTATTGCTACCATTGGTTTGTGCTATTTCGTTGCTATGGATGTTGTCGTAGTTGATATTGCTCATAGCCACCAAGAGAGGGAGAGAAAGAGAGAGATGCAACTACTGTTTGCTCCACATGTTTCAAACATGTTGTTCGTAGCCTTTGTTTCTTGGCATGCATGCCGTTCTATTTGCCACGTGTGCCATTGGAGAGCAGAGAGGCTAGGCCCTTGCACCACCACTTGGAGTGCATGCCTATTATTGTTTGTGGTCACTTGCTACTGTCTACCATAGATGCGCCTACCATAGATGTCATCATTTGTGCACCACCTACCGTTAGTGTAAGAAAACCCAAGGAGGTTTCCTGCTATAACTTCACCATCACTGAGAGAGACTGCTTACCATAGTGAATGTCATGTGCCCACAGTTAGGTATCGATACACCATACACCTAGTTTGCTGCACATGCGCGTCACCTTCATTGCTGGAGAGGAAAATAGAACCTCATGCACCCTAATGCTTTTGACATGCAGCTAACGCTACTGCCATTATCACCATCCATAGCTGGAAGAGAGGCTACCAGCCATCTCTCTCGCAGTTGCTATGGGTACTACCATCATTGTAGGTTTCTTGGTTACTATGTGGGAAAGGGAAGGCCTGTCGTAGCCTGCCACGCACCTTGTTGCTGCTGACATGCTATTGTCTACACGTTTGCATCTACCACTGCTACCTTGGAAGCTTGCCTACCTATCATGCAATGTATAGGGAAGTCGCATGTTATTGCCAGCTACAGTTGCCACATGCCATCGTTGCTATCATGATCACCATCATCATGCACCATGCTAGAGAGGGAAGAGATTAGCCAATGATGATACTCCAAAGAAAGAGAAACCATTGTTTGCTAGTTTTCTCTAGAGAGAGGAGTCCTCGATAGATGATCCACCTATTGCCTATTGCTTAGCCCCCCACTCATGCTAAGAGTCCCCTACTTTCCCCCACAATTATCTGCAACATATCATGCTGCTACAAGAGGGAGAGGGAAGGCTGCAAGTGTTGCTCATCATCTAGCATCACATCGCTGCACTAGAGAAAAAGAAGGCCATGTCCCATGTTGCTATTATAGTTGCTCATTTGGGTGTTTAAATGTCCACATCCCGCGTCAGTTACGCTCACCACCCAAGTTGTTACGCAACTTCTATAACGTCTGAGACTACCACATCATCAGTTACACCATCACTACACATAATTCCCAGCACCACCCAGACATAACTCTCACAACGTTCTCCACCACTGTTGGTTTCCACCAACGTAACTCCTATAATGCATGTAACTCCTGATACCACCACTGTCTGTTACATCACCTCTGTAGCCATTACATAACCCACATTCTACACCACCTAGGCCATTACGTCCATGCCATCATGGCATGGCAACCTAACTACCGCCACAAGCTTGCCATTATGAATTGAACCCCAAGATGTGCTTGTAAAAATTAACTTTCTTTGTGCTTGGTGCCAAGGGATTAGACTTATTGATCATGGCCCCATGCCTAGCATGGGCAATGTTGGCATCAACACTTATATTGAGAGTCTTTACCATTAGCTATACTTAATTTGTTAAACATGAGTTTGAACCTTTAAGTTAACAACATTCTTGTTATATAAGGAAATATTTGTCTTATGAGCTATCTATCCAATCTAATCAACACTTTTTGTAGTACTAATAAAAATATTTGTAAAAGCTTCTGGTTTCTCTAGTTTTTTAACTGTCATTGGATCATTTTTATTATTGACATTAACTTGAGTTTTCATGTTCAAGTTTTTTTTTTAATTTCAACTTCAATACATTTTTTCTTTTATTCAACATCATTTTTCTTGAGCAAAAAGGGACAAGTATTAAACAAATGTCCTTCACAATGACATAAGTTGCAAGAATTAGGAAGATTGTAATATGCAATTAGCCAAATATAAGTTTTCCTATCTTCTTATAATATAAATTCCTTTTTATGGTTAAGAAGATTAATTTCAACAAAAAGTATCTATGAAAACCAAATGTTAATAGAAATAGATTTCATATGCTTAATGGAATTGAAAAGACTGATAATTTCATGTTTAGCTTTACGAAAAACCAAGGAAAAATTAAATAGCTCAACAAAATATGAAATTTTAAAATATTATTTAGATTAGATATCAAAATATAAAGTCCACTTATGAATGATCAACATTATGTATAAAAATTGAGAATAATGCCTAACATGAAGGACTTAGAGACCATGTTTTTCATTACATTATTTAATTACAAACCAAAACTTCAATTATGAGGCAGGTAACCAAAAATTTAAATGAACACATATTGTGATGTAAGATCAAGAACTGGTGACTCATATATATCATCTGGGAGAACAAAATTAGATGTCTTAGTTACATCAACATCAATAAAAGAAGACATCACAAATTTTAACTCACTAGCTTGTAAATTTGCATTTTGAGAATCAACAAAAATTTCTACATCAATAGAAGAAGCAAAACTTTCAATATTGGTTGAAGAACTTGGAAGTAATATAAAATCCCCTATTAAGGAATTCTAGAGAAATCAAATCCACATGAGAAAAGAAAAATATCAGATTTACTAGAAAAACATGAGATTAGTTAAAAAATTAGATCCATTGGGGGAAAATCAAGCTTAGTCAAAACATGGCTAAAAGCATATTGTTAATGTGGAAATCAAATAAACATTTGCAAGTAATAGCAAACTAAAACTTTCAAGTAATATAAATAACTATATATTGATCACCATGGTTTCTAATTGGAAATTTATTATGATGATTAACAATGAGATGTTAACCTAGTAGTAAGACTCTTCATAGAGGTGAATAGCAAACAAGAAATCATGCAGCCAACCCCATTTTGTTGGGACTAGGCTAGGATGATGATAATGATTATGAATTTATGATTATATAACCCTCTATTTATGGAGCATTTAGGACCCTATCCCTACCCAAGTCATACCACTTATAGCTTTTTATTATTAAATTGGAATCCTAAGTTTATTTCTATTTTAAACTAAATATATATTAAAATATCATACTTAAGACACTAAAACTAAAATTGAAGCTTTATTATGTCTAAAGACCCATCAGATCTAGTGGATTGACATTACATTTTCATGAAAGATAAAGATAGACACTACAAAATTGATCGAGCATCAATGAAGGAAGAAAAAAATAAATCATGTAAGTTTTCGGTTTCAACATTATGATACTGTCTCAAATGGATAATCACAACATAAAAAAGAAATACATACACCTCATCTTCAAAGGCTTTTGACCTACATAACCTATAGATGCACTTTTCTCAAGCAAGTTGATATCTTAAGAAAGTACCTAAAATTGATATGCTATCTGAAATTTAACCTTACCAATGCATCTAACACACACACATATATATATATTAGATTTAAAATTGAAGGTATGGTGTTTGTTCTATTCAAATTTCAATTTTTTGAAAAATCATATATGAGGGTAACCCCTCTTAGTCCTTCTTTATGTTTCATTATTTAAGCTTGTATTTGTGTATTTATGGGCATGCCTTATATATATCATTTGCAAAGATAGAAATCATGCTCACTTACATATAACCTAGATACTTATCATCTTGCATGTAACCCTCCCATCATAGAAATAGGGTTTTACCCTTTCCTTATACTACATTTTTCATTCATCCAAGACCTAAGATATGTGGGTTGGGAGTAAAAGAGAGGATTGCAAGAATTTTAGAAATTAAAGAGGGGAAAAAAGAGAGACTTTGAAGTGCTACAAATTTTTTAAAAAGAAAACTTATTTAATATTTTTAGCCATGATGCTCATCTAGTTTGTTAAGCATTTTGTGCATGTCCTTCTTGTTGCCTTGCTCTTTGTTATTATTTTATTATTTTATGTAAAATATAGATTCTACCAAAGTTTTTTATTGGATTTTTTGTATTGAAATTATATCAAAATCATATCTAATTTATTCTATAGGTTTTTGTGAATTTTCTAAAATAGGTGGAAACTCTACCAAAATTGTCTAATGAATATTTTATGATTATTTTGGATTGTTCTTAATATTGTTAAATTTAATGGAATGTTTAGTGATTTTGAAAATATTTATAAATATAAACATAAAAGAAAATAAGACAAACTATTATAGCTATGACTGGATCTTGCTTAGTTAGTAGTAAAAATCATATATCTTTGAAACATTCCCATTTGCATACAATAGTGAGATGCTCTTTGAGTAGGCCTCA
The DNA here is from genome assembly GCA_015680685.1 of Gnetum montanum. Classification (NCBI taxonomy): domain Eukaryota; kingdom Viridiplantae; phylum Streptophyta; class Gnetopsida; order Gnetales; family Gnetaceae; genus Gnetum; species Gnetum montanum. Next base: position 272,493 of record MNCI01027017.1, read on the forward strand.
CCCATATGAATAAGAGGTAAAGTGGATTTTCAACCTTGGATTTGGTTCCCTAAAATTTTGTGTTATTGACATTTAACCAAGACCATGGCATTAAAAGATTGAGTTAAATGGTGGTCATTAGGCATAGGTAAGACTTAACTTTTCGAGGTGTGTACAATGATTGGCAATTGAGGATATATTTTAAGGTGTAAGCCATTGGTAGTCATTAAGGATGTTAGGATATTAGACTCAATCATTAAGTACTAGTTTTAGGTCATGTAAAATAAAGGGGATCTAGGTGTTGGAACCCCAAATAATGACTATAAGTACACCCTAATACATATAGAGGAATATATAAAGGAATATAACAATACCTTACATATGACTTAAATTAGCAATCTTTTGCCTAACAAGACAATGATAATCATTTGAACCACTTATCACTAATGAGAAAATGAAAAACAATTCAATATTAGTAATAAGGTGATGAGTGGCGAGTAGTCCTTATGTCCAATCATACAAATTGCAAGTGTTTATGTGCAATCTAGTCGAATTCCATGGATGGGACTAGTGTGGTATCTAAATTGTTAAGCATTGATCGCAGGTTGATGTCTTCTCACTTGGACTAGTGGTAGTTTTGTCACGTATGGTTTAGTCCATAGTGAGACATATGATTAGGATGTTGTTGAGGCCTTAAACTAATATTAACAATAACATAGATATTAATTATTTAATCTAATTAATAACAAGAAGTTAAATTCTAAACTACCCTAAAGAAAATGAGTGTCCATTCCTAGCTTGCCGTACATGTCCTAAACTCATGTACCCACTACTAAGATTACTAAGTGTTATGCTACTAGGTGAACCAAGCAATAACATTGCTAGGATTACCAAGTGAATGCATGTTTACACTTGAAACTAGTTGCACTCATTCAACTAATTGATTAATGTGCACGAAATGTAAATGTTAACTAAGTACATGAAAAGTAAATTACATTTAAAGTAATTCTATTCTAAGTCAAAGTGCTGCAATGAATATGAATCAATTTCGATCTTATTACCATTCATGGAATGTGTTTAGATATAATGCCACTCGAATAAGATGTTGTACAATTGACTCAAATTCACACTATGGGCACTCATTGACTGTTTACTAACACCACAAAATAAATTTGCAAGAGTCTAGCTACTAGAATGACCAAAAGGTGTCAAATACACGACTAGAAGCTTGTGTTTATAGGCATTTATTATAATTGCAACATTGCATTTATGACATAGCACATGCGATATATTAAGGGATGTTACAACGCAAAAGCATTGTAGGAGGGGATGCAACATCCATGCAACTAGCATCTATGACATCTTAGATGCCATGCATCAATCATTTCATGCTCTATTATAAAGTTATATGCAAACCTATCCTTAAGAGATTCTAAAATGAAATATAAAATATTTTATTTTCTGTCACTTTTACATTTTAATATATTTTAAAATATTTAATTGACACTCTTATTATAAATTAAATTTAAGATTATGCATAAGTATTGGATGTGTTAGCAACCCTTAGTTTCTTTACCTAACATGATACTCTATTAACGTAAATCATGATGGAACAATTTTTAAGCTCTTCAACTGGCTCGCAGTAACAGACTTTAGATAGAGTCCTTTTACTTTCAGACCTACTTGTAGAGATTCGACCTTATCCAGCACTTAACAGACAACTTTAGATCATACTTTCAGGAAATATATTCCCGTTACATAGTGAGACATAGACAAAGTATGAGAGAGATATAAAACTAGACCTAATCTTTAGTCATGGCTGTAATGATAGCCTTATGGATAGAGCATATGTCACCGCAACTCTTTACATAGGTCTCGTAATCCTTCACCAATTTGTAGGCCTCTTCACGATGATGATGACCATAGGATGAGCACTGGATGCTTATTTGTCAGCTGCGGGCTTGATCTGGAGTTATTCATCTTGATAGAGCCGAACAACATTTGGTTCAAAACATTAATCCTCTGGAATTTAAAATTTAATTTGGTTTCCTAGATGTTCCAATTAAGAAGTTTGGTTAAAAATTAGTGACTTTCTCGATTAGCAAAAAGAAAACGCATGATCAACAGGATGTTGTCAAAGCAGTCATTCTTGATTAAATGTTGAATACGACTACCTTAGAGCTTGGACCAGCGAAGGTTATTAACCAGACAATCTATCTGTCTAGCAGTATTCAGCAGAAAATCTATGGTAGGATAAGAACCATCTTGCGAATTCCCCTGGGAGAAGAGACTATTACTCTTATGACATCATAGCAGTCTTTCTTGAGGATTTTCTAATGGCCAACTACTTCATTCAGCATACTCGCTTGAATATCGTTCTGATGACGAACTAGGAGTACCAACGAATGTCTTTCCACATAAAATAGCAGCCCTAAAGTTCTCTAGCTAGAGCACCTGGTAAAGCACTGAATTTACTTGGGATTTGTTCAATCCTAAAAGAATATTGAGACAATAAGAATTGCCTCGAGGCAAACCTTTGGAGTTTAGGACTTGAAGTGATTTTTCGCTTCATCATGTAGCCAGGGTACTGGAATCAGTTTGTAAGATAACGGTTTTAGAGATCAGATAATTATGAAACTTTTCAAGTCCTTTAATGGCTGCCAGGATTTCCTTTTCGGCTGTCCAATAATTCTTCTCATTGGGCAAAAGTACTCCTGATGCATAAAAACAATTTTTTTCAGTACTATCTACCTTTTTAAATAGCATAGCTCTTCAAGCTTCGTAGCTTGCATCGGTACTGAGCATATATGGTCCTTCAAAAGTAGGTTCTAAAGGTGGAAGTCTTTGACATTCTTGTTTGAGTACAGATTTGGAATATGGATTTGAACATAATTGGGACATCCAAGAACTGCTCCTTAGATTCGAAGTTGGAAGGAAACAAGGTAATTTTAGCAAGAATGTGCGGCTACATATGGATCTTTCGGCCCTCTAGGATGACTCCTAGAAATTCGATCTACATATGGAACTTTTTTGGATCATTAGACAACCCAATCCCGTGTTGCTTGATTGGAGCAGCAAATTGAACTAAATGATCTAAGTGTTCTTCATCTTCAGAAAAGATCAAAAAGTCATCAATATAATTTGTCCCAATTCCTATGATTCTTAAACATCATATCCATTCTATGTTGGAATTGGGATGGAGCATTCTTGACACCGAATGCCATTGCAAACCATTTGTACAAACCGGCGAGAGCTGAAAGCAGTCTTGTGAATGTCTTCTTCGGTAATTTTGATTTGATGGTACCCAGATTTCCAATCAAACTTGGAGAAGACTTTCTTCATAGTAGCTCGTTGGATTAGCTCTTTGGAAGTGGCCATTTAATGTTGATGGTTTCAAAGGAATATAATTTATCACCATTCCAGCCTTGCCTCGTTTTTGTTCTGCATGATTTTGAACGATGAAACTGGCTGATGAATAGGCAAACTGTGATGGTTGAATTAGTCTTCTTTGCTGAAATTCTTCAATCTAGCAGCAAGCTCATCTTCTCTTTTCATGCTGATAGGCTTGCCTTCAACTGGTATTTTATGCAATGTAGCTATATATATGCTACAGGTGAGTGTTTATCCCAAAAATCAAGGGGGTAAGTACAGCAACAATCTTGAAGAAATTTTGATATTGGGCTGAATCTATGGAATGCTTCTGAAGAGATTTAGCCATCTAATACCTTTGTCGAGCATATTCTGGAGACAGCTCCTTTTCATTATGGCTTTGAGTAAAGGTTGCCCTGCTTCAAAATTTGGTGGCGGTCGAGACACCAATTGAGGTGGAATCCATGGGATTGTAACCTTGCGATTTTGATGCATACAGATCACCATGTATTGCCCGATAGTACATGGATAGAGATTATCCATAAATGCACTCCATATGCGATCTCATGACTTGTCATTTATTTGCACAAAATTTTTGGTTAGTATTTGATCGTCAATTTTAATGGGAACATCAAGGGCGAAGAGGTTGAAAACACGAATGTCATTCATTGTCTCGATTCTGAAGGAGCGGTCGATCTGAATTCACAAGTGGAAAACGGACTTGTGTGCAAAGTTAAGATTTGCACCGGTGTCCATGGAAGCCTTAAACTTCTTCCAGTGGTTCTTACCATCGATAGCAACTCAAACAGGCACAATTACAAGATTATTTGCTTGTACTGCTTTCTTGATCTAATACATAATTTGAGGATCTACTGTCTTCTGCAACCTAGGTTTTCTTGGAGGTTTATATTCTACTGGATTCATCTTTTGATATGGGCTGATAAGAAGCTTTTGCAGAACAGAAACCTTAATCTCAGTGTCTGAGTACATACCCTCGCCTGATGAATCGGAGAAGATCGTCGAATCTCCACCAGATTATCCTTCGGACTGCAAAAGTTCTTCATTTTGCTGATTGCCCTCATGTTCTAGTTGATCCTGGATATCTTTGGAAGAGCTGCCTAGAAAATATTGGGCAAAAGGATTTTCCTCCTCGTCTTCAGAATTTACATTAAGAGATTTAAAATCATCTTCAAAATCATCAAATTCTTCATTAAAATAAGTTTTCATCATATATAAATGGGCAAGCAAGTCATGGGAATCTTCATTAAATGCTGAATCAAAAATTGGAGCAGAACTCGGATCTGCTTCGTCGATGTTGTCATCGTCAACTTGGACTTCCACTAACTCATAGAATTCATCATCTTCAGGATCATCAGCATCTTCGACTTATTCCTAGGCAACAGCATATTTGGTGAAAAATTGTTCAATATGCTTGGGTGCTTTGGGGCTATGTTGACAGAAACACAACGGATTTATAAGGTTTTCGTTTTCCGTTGCGGAAACGGGATCCGGTTTCAAAACGCCGTTTCGTATGAATAGTAACCCTCACTTGCTGGGCGAAACGTATCCAGCAAACGGAAACGTTTTTAACACGTTTCATTTCCTTTGATTTTATTTTTAAATTTTATGGTTAAGATACAAAAGGATACAATGTTTTATTCTCAACTACTCCATTTATCACAAATTAAATGCACCACAAATTAAATGCACGTCTGCAAGGAATTGAATGTGTGAAACGGCAAACATGGAGGGAAAAAAATTTAGGACCACTTCTATGGCGAGGACGGCTAACCAACACATAGGTAAAGCATTTGGGGCCTGTGCTGTGAATGCTCCTAATCCTAATCTTTTGCTATTGCTGCCGCTAATCATGCTATTGCAGCTGCTTCTGCATTGCTCTCCACGACCGTTTCTGCATTGCTCTCCATGACCATAAATCGTTGGTCAACTCTATGTAGTAAGTCACTGCTTCTGCAACAAGCATTCCTTCTCCCTCTTCAAAATGGGCTAAACTATGGATTGAGAGATCATTTTTGTACATTATCTCTTCATTTGGTCCTTTTTTACTGAGATTCTTTTCACAGTAAAGTTCAATCACTGCAATTCATATTCTGTGTAAAATATCAGGATGTTATTCTTAAAGTCCATCTCTTCAAAGTTAATATAGTAAGCTCGTTTTTCGCCTTTCTCTATTCCCATTTCAAGAAGGGCAACAAATCCTTCTATTGGTAGATCTAATCTCCGATCTTGCCTTATTGCTTGTTTATATAGATGAAAGAGGAAACAGAGTTTTCACTGTTTCAGCTCATCTTTATTTGATTATTAACATGCAGTGGTGAATATACATTTAGTATTGGTGAATATACGTTTAGTATTGGTCAGAGACTCCCTGAATGGTATTTTGAATGAAAGATTTAAAATGTTGTTCACTTGTTTTGCTACTACCTTTTTGTCACTGTCAAGTTCTAGCATATTGATCTCCTCCACTGTGGCTCCTATACTAAATTGGCTCTATATTTAAATCTCGTTTCTTTTTCGCAACCTAAATTGTTGCTGTTGCCGTTGTGTTGCCGTTGCTGTCACGTTGCCCCGTTTCCCGTTTCCAGTAACTCTGCTTTGGGGCACTCCTGGGCATAGTGACCTTTTTCCTTGCATGTGTAGCAGCAGACTTCTTTCTTGTTGCACTTTTGCAACAGCGAATAAATTTGAATGGTCGAAAATGTGCATGTCATTTGGCAGGAATCTTTCTAAACTTTCATATTCTTCTTGGATTTTGGGGTTTTTGGCCGAACTTATCAGCTCATTCGATTCGATCACAAGCAACTCCAGAAGGCATGATCTTATGAATCGAGAGATTACAACAGTCTTTTTGCAGTTCCTGTCTAGCAAGATGAATAATATCACAGAAATACAACTCAGTCAAATTTAAATTTTTGTGCAGAGCATTGTGAACAATCAGTTGGCCAAGTTTTTGCTGTAGAGAGCCAAGATATAAGCTATTAATTGTCTGGTCGTGGTGCAGGCGCAGACTATAAACATCTTTAGAATATTCTTCAGAATATTGCTCAAAATCCCTCAAATCTCCTAACTTGCGTGGAGGTAAAATAATTTTATCTAGCAATAAAATCTATGCATTAACATCAATACAAAACTCATTAGTTAATGCGTGAAATAAAACATCAAATCCTCCCTGAAGGACTTGCTTTTGTGCTTCTGGGGAAGCACTATCCTACCAATTTCTGATCTTGCCGGCCGTGCCGACTAAACCAAATAGCATAATATCTCTGACCGAAGCTTGCCCTATTAACTATGGGGCGTGGAACTGATCTATCCATAGCTTGATGGTATGTAGAACTTCTTTAGAAGCTAAATAATCAATGTTGAGGAGAGGAATACTCATGATATGCATATGCTGCATAGTTTGCATTTGTGACATTTCAGTTCTAAACTGTGGATATGCCATCATCACTTAACCTTGACAACTTTCATCATCCTCCTCTCCAGCCGCTATTTTCGCTGTTCCCTTATCCTTTTTCTGCAATTTGAAACTAGGACTTGGTGATGGCTTGATGGACTCAGACATTTCTTGTTTGGATCCTGATATTAACAGATCATGCTACTTTGCTATTTGTACAAGCTCCTTCGCTATTTCTTTCTTCTTTTTAGCTTTTTCTTTTATGCATGTTTCAACATACTGCATCTGTTTTAACATTTCACTGAGCTGTTCTTTGGGAGTATCTATATTAGAACTGCAATAGAAAGACTAATGCAATAAATAAATCAGTTGTCTAGTATTTTCAGGCTGAAGCTCAGAATCATTGATATCATGTTCTAATAAGAAACTACAATATGCTCTTGTGGTTGGTGTTTCATTAGTGGAGGTAGTAGTGTGGTAAAATTGCTTCTAAGGCCAAGTTCCACTTGTCATTATTGCTTTTTCCTTAACAATCTTGGTATGGAACATATTGTTGGAGATGTGAAGACAAAATCTATAGTTAACTTGTGTTAGAGATGTGAAGACAAAATCTATAGTTAACTTGTGTTGAACTTTACTCTTGTTTAGTTTAGTTTTAGAATTTTCTAAATATGAAAAAAAGAGTTAAGATATCTAAAACTTGTTGTGAAAGAAAAAGTGAAGACATGTCTAGGTTAATTATTAGTTGTTTCCATTATTTTAACCTTGTATATGACTATTTAAATCCATCTTGGGCTGGTTATGAGAGGTGAGTTGAGAGTGTGTGGTCTCTTGTGTAAAGGTTGTTGTGTAGAAACAATTGACTTTTGTGATCTTTGTGAACATCTCTGGGTATCTTTGTAGTTTTGAAGATGTTGTAAAAGTTGCTAAGTTGCTTTCCTATTTATCTCCCTTGTTTCTCTCTCACTCCATGCTGCAAGTTTTATTTCCCTGTAGTTGTTATGTTATTTTTGTGCTAGTAATATTTATGATGTTTGCACAATGTGTAATTTGTTAACACATATAACTATGGCGTTGTACTTCTTGCACTTCCTGGCTTTTTACTCTACTAGATTCACCCTTTTCATAAATATTTACTACTAGTCTTATTGGCAGCAAAGAAATGACATCTACTACTATTGTTCTGGCAAACTGGGAAACAAGATAGCTACTAATTTTAAACTTTTTCCTTTTCTCCTTCTTAAAGCCCTTGTCTTTGATATACTGTTAAATATAGGGAAACCCTTGAATATATCCTTCAGTATTGTCCTATTTATTTCAAGTGCTTACTACCAATTGGGAACTAAACTCCTCATTTTAACTTATTATTTATGTAGATTATGTTGTTGAGCCAAAAAATGCTTTGGGCTTCTATAGCAGCATAAACTAACCCAGCTACCATTTTAACACCATGAATTTCCAAATAAAGGATCAGGCATTGCAGATGTGATCATCTTTTAAGGAGCTCTAAAAATAGGGTTGAACTAAACAAAGGGCATCTACATGCAACATCCTAGAAACTTAATAGATTTTTACATCATTCTAATTTAGATGATGGCTATCTAGTAAGGTTACTAGATAATGAGCTTGAAGATAATAGTTAAACTTGGGACTAATGATGATGTTAATTTGGCCTAAATGAACATAGTGATGGTCCTATGTTTTTCATTTTTCAACCTCTTGTTCTATAAAGAATGATAGGAATATAGGATGCATTCCTTCTCCTTTAATATCAAGGATAGTCTCAAATTGCTTAATGGATAATGGACTATACTATTTTTTTATTTTTATTTTTTGCAGAGAAAGCATTTAAATTATAAATACTATCCTTATGAACCACTAGAAACTGCAATTGACCATCACTACCAACAAAAGAATTTTTCTTTAAAATAACTTCATGAAAGGGTAGAATGGCTTGTTCATCTACTTCATTTGTTTCTTCAATTTCTTTACCACTACTATGCATCATAAAGGCTTTATAGGTATTCCAGTCTATATCATCATCCTAGTCATAATGCACATACTGGGGATAGGGCTCATCATAAAAATAAGAATCTTGTTCTACATCGTAATCATCAACTATAGCTTCTTCATAAGCATCCTCAAAGATAGATGTTACTTTAGCAATAAACTCAAGCCTAAGATTAAGAGCATTCCTTCTAGGTTCTTTGTTATCTAATGCTACTATATCTTCTTGATTGATTCAAACATCATGAAACATAAACTTCATCTTGCAAAATACTGTTGATGCGTAAATTTTGGATGCACCAACACTTGGAAAAACTTATTTAAGGAAACTATTACCTAGGGTGCCTTCCATATGGATACGAGAACTCGAGAATGTCTTAGCTAGAGAGGGCTATGTGACATCCCAAAAATAGTAAGTCAAACTAGAAAATTGGGAGAATTGAAATTGAATAATTGTCTTAAATTTCAAGACTTGATGAAAGAACGGTAAAATGACTACTAAATTTAGAATTCTTCTTGGTCTCTTGCCACCATTGCTCGCATGCTGCTGGTTGCTACCTAATGTTCATTTGCCCAGTAGTAGCACTGTGTATATGCAGGAGGAGAATGAGGATGATGAGAAGCACCTCAAACAATGGTACAAGTGCTATTAAAAAATGATCTCAACCACTAGTAGGATCAACCCCTCTACACCATTTGCTACTAGTTCCAACCTTGACACATTGCTACCTTCAACGCCACATGCCTGCTATTGTTGTGCTCCGCTAATGTGCACATGGCCTTACTATCTGTTGCTGGGAGAGGGAGAGGCCAAGAGATCTTGTGTGCCGCCGTTGCTTATCAACGTCACTTGCAACTGTTGTTGGCCATATCTACCATGCATGCATGTTGTCATTGACATAGATGCGCCTACCACAGATGCAGTCATTCATGTGCCACCTACCATCCACCACCTGTTGCACTACTAGAGGTAGATAGATCTCCTACATCGTCATTGTCTACTGAGAGAAGGGGAGACACTAGGATGTCATCGCATTACCTGCTACTGTTGTTGGCTACACCTGCCATGCATGCGCATCATCTGCCATTGTTGGCACAAAACCCCAGGTCACTGCTAGTGAGAAGGAAACCTCCATTGATGTTCCTATCTATTTTTTATAGCTGTTGTAGCCTAGTACTCTGAATGCCCATGTCCACCTATGGCTATTATGTCCAACACACGTCTCGGGTGGCTCTTGGTAATTACCATGAAAAAAACCATAATAATCATTGCAACGTTTAAATTAATAGTGTTAGATCTTTGCTTAGAATTTTTTCTTATGTAGTCCGTGTTTGGCCTAAGAAGTCTTTATTCTGTTTCTCAGTCTTACTACAAAGATATTTTTCTATTATCAATGACACATGTAGACTCCCCTATGTAGACAAGGTTATATTAGTGTTTGCATGGGATTTAATATTCATGGCCCCATGCTTAGAATGGGATATTGGCATCAACACTTAGCCCCCAAACTAGAAATTTCATGTAAGTGCAAGGAGCAACAAAACCATAGAAATCTTTTAAAAAATAGATGCAACAAATAGATGTTCGAAAAAATAACAAAACAGACAAATTGAAATTTAAAAGTAAACTATATTGATCTAAACATGATTAAAAATAACCATATAATCAAGAGAAAACTAAATGTGGGCCACCCTTATCACACCATCTTGTTTAATCAAGTTTAGAACATATACTTCTTATAAATCATAACTTTAACTACATAGATACATATATATATAATTAAAGTACATAATTAAGATCGCATTCCCAATCTTTTCACAAGGTAAAAGTAAAAGGTATGTAGACTACTTTGAACATGAGATTTATGCCAAATTTAAAAAAGAGGACAAGCTTTTCTTAGATCATAGCTAGCCACAACTTTCAAATTTCTCCTTAGGACCCTTTCTTTTTTTCCTTTTTTTTTCTTGAACTTTGGGGAAATAGGTTCGAAAGGGGAATGGAGGCTCAAGTGAGGATTGCTACTGGACTCCATCACACTCAAGAACTTATTACATTGCTAATGAACATGGTCCTCATTTTTTTTTTTGCTTTTTTTTTTCTTTTTTTTTTTAAGGAGACTTTGCTCATGGTGTACTTCATTCTTAAGGTAGGAATTCTAACATGAGTCTGGTCGATTAGCTGCATTGCCAAAGAACATGGTCCTTTTAGAACTTTCCCATGGTGTAGATCAACCCTCGTGTGTGTGCCTTTTAATTACTATCTAGATGGCATCATAGTTGGTCTCTTGAGTGGCTAAGGGTTCTCAACTAGAGATGAGCACACTTCATCCTGTTAATCACACAGTAGCCATGGATCATCACACTTGAGGGTTGGGGCTTATGAGAGGAAAAATGACATTTTCCAAGGTCACCTGGTGATTGTGGTTAGCCATTCTCCAACATCACCTATCCTACACTCACATGATCATGATGATAACACGATAAGTTAGCATAAATCCCATCCTCCACAATCCAACATAACTAATAAAACTAAAGCCTTGAAATAGACTGGGAAGAATCATAGCATTATTAAAACATATAATATAAAGGAGATTATAGTTCTAGGATATATCATATAAAGCATTATTTTTGAATGGTCTTATGATGACCCAACACTTAGTAACTCAAATGATCATAATGATTACTAAAATCATATGAATAGCACAAATCAAACCAAAACCAATATGCTAAGAAAGAGATGATGAAAATGCAAAGAAAATTGCAAATGCAACTATATACAAATGAAATGCATGGTGAATGGGAAGGAAACATGCAACTAAGGATCTACAAGGTGTCCACGTGGGGCACCTATGTAGAAATGTTTTAGATGAAATGCATTAAAATTTCTAGGTAACTTATATCCTTGCAAATTAGTAATTTTGTACACATTGGGGCCAATGACGTTTGTAATTTAGAATGAACCTGAAAACATAGGAGAAAACTTAGTTTGAGGATCTGTTTGACTAGACACTCTATCTTTTTCTAGGACTAGATCTTTTTACTTACATGTTTCTTGTCAAACCATCTTTTAAAAATTTGTCAATGATTAAGATTATGAAAATCAAGACATAATCGTAATTCGCTTGTTCATTTTCTACGAGGCACTAAATTTGATGTCCGATTTGAATGTTTCATAAGATGAATAATTTTAGATTCTAAAAGTTCATCAAGTTCTTCTTTCATCCAAGTTTTAATCTTAGGTCTAACAGGTCTAAGTTTTTTGTAAGTTGTCGAATATAACTTCTCTAGGAATATGTTCAATGGATATGTCATCAAAATTTGGCACAGCTTCTAATGTTTTAATGGTTTGGATCTCATTTATATTTTTGTCCTTCCCTAAAGGTGGTAGGTCAATCAAAAGAAATTTTTTTTGATCACGTTGATGACAAGGAAAGGTATCTTCATAGATTTCCTCACATTTATTATAAGTAAGAGGATTTATTTCTAAAATTTCACTCTCACGGTCATTTATAACATGTTCGCCAAGCCAAACTTCAATAACTCTAATATAAAGATTAGTATTTTGATTTTCCAAAGATTGATTTTGTTGATCAAAGGTTGTAACTACTTGTTTATAGAAAGGCTCTCTTGGTATGACCATGTATTCAAACTTTCCTTTAATAGGAATTAATAATTCTAAGAAATCTAACCTAAAGAAGCCCCAAACTTGGCTCCAAAAGTCCTAGATAAGAGCTCACCATAAGTGGATGACATATCGACTACTAAAATATCCATATAGCATGTAAAGTAGGATATTGATTAAGTTATACTTTTACTTCTTTTAATGATCCTACTATAGGTACATTAGACCCATCAAGTTGTATCACACTTCTTACTTGCGGTAGCATTTGTGCTCTTAATGTTTTACATACCTCAAGTGACATGACACTAATGGTTGCTCTAGAATCTATTAAAAAAATTTGAACATTCTTTTCCAAAATAATCAAAGTTTTCAATAAAGAAGGTTGCTCATTCTTATTTGACATGGAATTGCTTACATTTTGTATTGATAATGCATTGGGAATTTTTGCAAGATGAACTTGCCTTTCGGTTGTTGTAGGTCTTTCTTTATTGGTTTCAAGTGTATGAATTATCTTTTGAATCACATCTTTCATTTCATTAAATTGTAGAAGGTCATACATTGAAATGTTGGCTTTAACTTTTTTCAAATCCTTAACTAGATCATAAATCTTATGTTTGTCTTTTGCTTCTTATTGAGGTGGTGTTCTTCTAAGTATAGAAGGAAAGTTTGGTCATTGTGGGGCAGTTGCTTGGGATGGTTCGGTTTGATTATTTGTGTTATTTTGACTAGATCTTCTATTTGAAGGAGTATAAAGATCATTCCTAATTTGTTGTGGGTTGGGAGTGTTATGTGGGTTGGAATCACTTACCATAACTTGTTCTAATGAGAAAACTTCTTCATTCTCCATTTCATGAGGTATGTTAAGGACCATAATAGGGCCTTTTCCACTTTGTTGGTTTTGGACATTGTCATCATATAATACTAAGAATTGAGGACATGTTTTCTTAGAATGTTGCCTAGTGTTATGAAAATGACAATAATTATCATTGATTGATGTACTTAGCTTTTCAAATTATATAGGAACCTTGTTGTTGTTTTGCTTTAATTCAACTACTTCATTGGAAAGTTTTTGAAGTGAAGTTAATATCTGGGTCATCTGATTTTGAGTTTGAGTTTGAGTTGGAGGTTCAATAGGATTAGATATCATGTTGGGTTTATAATGGATTGGATTAAAGCTTTCAATTGGTCATCATCCAAACCAGTATTAGATGTAGAAATGAATAAGACGTTGAACTTTGAAAATAATCATTTGAAGGCTGAGTTAGTTGAAGGGAGGGAGGGGTTTGAAATTTAGTATTGATCATTAGGAAAGTTGGTAAAAGGTAGAGGACTACATTGCATAGGGTTACTAACATTCATCATTCCAAATTGAGTCTGAATGCTATTCATCAAGGTAATTTGTTCTAACTCAACAGCCTTAGCCATTACTTCTTGTATTTCTATTATGCTGGGATCAGATTTAATGGCATAGGCAAAGAATGGGTCAATGGTGGATAGGTAAAAATTGAGGATGCCACTAGGCTGTGGGCACATCTCACTTGGCACATAAGTAAGTTGATGGAGGAATCTTAGATTGTAATCTCGAACATTTTCCCCAGGTATTTTCCTTAAGCTTCTGAAATTGCTTAATGCTATGGTAGGGCTAGTGAACTTATTGAATTAAATCATGAACTTATTTTTAAATTTTTTCCATGAGTCAATAGAAGCATTTGGGAATATAAAAAACCATTGGGTGGCTTTGCTTTTGAAATTTGTCACAAATACCCTACATGCTATGTCATTTTGAACAATGTTATGGATGTCTAATAAGGTTTCAAAACATTGTATATGTTAGCAAGCATCACTAGTAAGAGTTGTAGGATCAAAGAACAAATTTATGTTTTGGAGTGACTTCGGAATATCATGATAGTTGGTGAAGTTAAAGGGGTTTCTCACCAAGGGAGTTGGGGGTTGATTGGTTGCCATCCTAGTTCAAGTTCTTCTAGGGATAGAACTTGGAAATTGCGAAGCTTGTTGCTTTCTTAAAGTAAAGCAATGGATACTTGGTTAGTTAGGGGCAGGGTAAATGATTCTTGTTGGGAGGGTTCACTCATAAAATGAAAATTATAAAATATAAATGCTAAAATAAGATTATAAAATTAGGTAAAAAGAAGAATATTGAAATAATATTATTTTTTGATAGAAAACTAAAATCTACTATTTATAAAAAAAATTTTAAAAATAAATGTAAGAAATTGCAATATATATAATTTAAAAGGAAAAATAGTGAAATGAAAAATTTTAGAAAAGTAAATTTAAAACTAAATAATTAATGAAAGCCACCTTACCAGAGTTAGGACTAAGGTAAGGACTGCCAACATTAGAACTGGGAAAAGAAGGTTTAGGATTCTAGTAATGAAAATGACAATTTTCAAAAAACTAACAAGCATCAATTTTTCAAAAATAGAAAGCAAAAAATAAAGGGTTCAGAAGTAGGGGTTTTCAATGAGCATAAGAAAAGAAAAATAAAATTCAGGAAAACAACAATTTTGAAACATAAAAAAAATAGGTTCAGGAACAAAAAACGACAAGAAAAACTGATATTTTAGAAAATCGAAAACAAAGGCTAAAGAATGGCCCTTCTTCTAGTGCCAAAAAGATGTTTATGCATAAATTTTGGATGCCCCAACATCTGGAAAAATTTGTTTAAAGAGACTATTGCCAAGGGTGTCTCCCATATGGGTACGAGAACTCGGAAATAGTCTCAACTAAAGAGAGCTATGTGACATCT
The DNA here is from genome assembly GCA_015680685.1 of Gnetum montanum. Taxonomy (NCBI): domain Eukaryota; kingdom Viridiplantae; phylum Streptophyta; class Gnetopsida; order Gnetales; family Gnetaceae; genus Gnetum; species Gnetum montanum. Next base: position 287,655 of record MNCI01027017.1, read on the forward strand.
CAAAAATAGTAAATCAAACTAGAAAATTGGGAGAATTTAAATTGAATAATTGTCTTAAATTTCAAGACTTGATAAAAGAATGGTAAAATGACTACTAAATTTATAATTCTTCTTGGTCTCTTATCGCCACGACTCTCATGCTACTAGTTGTTGCCTGATGTTCATTTGCCTAGTAGTAGTGCCATGTATATGCATGAGGAGAATGAGGATGACAAGGAGCACCTCAAAAAATGGTATAGGTGCTATTGAAAAATGATCTTGGCCACTAGTAGGATCAACCCCTCTGCACTGTTCACTGCTAGTTTAAACCCTAACACACTGCAACTGCCAATGCCATGCGCTTGCTACTGTTGTGCTATGCTAACGTGCACATGGCCTTGCTATCCATTGTCAGGAGAGGGAAAGGCCAAGAGATCTTGTGCACCATCATTGCTTGTCGACGCCACCTAGAACCATTGCTGGTTGTGCACACATGTTGTCATTGACACAAACGTGCCTACCACAAATTTCGTCATTCATGTACCACCTATCATCTGCCATTTGTTGCACTACCAAAGGTAGACAGATCTCCCATGTCGTCGTTGTCTACCAAAAGAAGGGAAGGCATCAGAATGTTGTCACACTGCTTACTACCATTGCTAATCATGCCTACCATGCACGTGCGTTGTCTACCACTGTTGGCATAGAACCCTAGCATACTATTGCTGAGAGAAAGACCTCTATTGATGTTCCCATCTATTTTTTATAGCTGCTATAGCCTACTACTTTGAATGCCCACATTCACCTACAGTCATTATGTTCGGCACACATCCCAAGTGGATCCTGGTAACTACCATGAAAATAACCATAATAATCATAGCAACATTCAAATCAACAATGTCAGATCTTTATTAAGCAACACTCATAATTTTTTCTTATGTAGTTCATGTTTGGCCTAAGAAGTCTTTGTTCTATTTCTCGATCTTATTATCCATGACACATGCAAACTCCCCTATGTGAACAAGGTTATGTTAGTGGTTGCATGGGATTTAATATTCATGGCCTCGTGCTTAGCATGGGATGTTGGCATCAACAAATACTTTCTACTTTCATAAAATCATCATGAGATTCATACATAGGAATAGAACTTATGTGAAATAAAGTTTTAGGGCGTAACAACGAAGTTGAAAAACTGTAGGGCATGTACCTTGTAACAAAACAACTGGAAGTGGCAGAATTGGATCAATCGACTCGATGGTAACATATCCTTGCTTTGATATCATCTTTTCATAAATATTATCAATACTTCTTTTTTTGTATCACAATCTTTCATGGAGCCACCTTTATTGAGATTTTTGGATGATCTCTCCTTAGATCTTATTTCTAATTTTATTTCTTAAGTGGCAAAAAAATAGCTTCTAATAACATTATTATGTATGGAACTTCAATTCTTACCTTGAATTCATTCAACAAGAATTATTTTCTTAAATTTTTTTGAATTTATTACATGTTTCTTGATCAAGACTTGTGCCATATACCACACATCCATCATGTACTATAGATTAGGGAATTATTTGAAAAATATATTTTTAAATTATCCACGATATTACTACATTTGTTCTTCATTATATAGAAGGCATTCCATCCATTTACAACTTACTATGACATATAATGCTTCCTCTTATAATTCTAAAAGTAATCTACTCCCAAATATTTGTAAGTATCTATAATCTTAAGTCTTTTATTATTAGCTAGAAAGTGTAATCTCTCTTATTAGTTCCATAAACTAGCTTTTTTTTTTCAAGATTCACCTTCATTTTTGTACATTTACAATTTCTTTGTAGTTGATGCAACATTGCTGTCAATCCTATTTTTGAATTTTCTATTAATGCTTCATCATCTATAAAGATTAAAATTCATATTCATGAATCATCCACTTTAATAGCATAATTTATAAATACCTCTTCAATTCACTCTACTAGATCATTAATAAAAATATCAAAAAAACTTGGTGAAAGAGGAAAGCCTTACCTTACTTGTATATTAATGTAAAATTGAAAATATTATCTAGTTTCATATCTTTTAATTCAAAAATTATTTCTTTGTATATATTTTGGATGGCATTGAGGAAACTAGAATCCAAAATCAACTTTAACTTTGATAAGTCTACTCCATAATTGTTCTCTCACAGTAGAGTTAAATGCTTTAGTAAAATCCACAAAGTAAATAAATGTTTTATCTTATTTTTCCTTTTCTTGATTAATGCAGTATTTGAGAGTAATCAAATGATTTAGTGTAGAACATTATTTTTCTAAATCCTGCTTATGAAACAACATGTAAATTATTCTCCAAAATGGTATTTAATAATTTTTCAAACAAGTTACTAATCATGATCAACTTGTAATTATTTAAATCTACTTTCTCTTCTTTTTAAAAAAGCATAACAACTCTACTAATTATCCATTGTCTAGTCAAATCATTTTGAAGTCCTTAACTAAGCATTTTTCAACTCTCTCTCCAAATTATATCTTCACCACATTTTAGTAATTCAACATACAATCATTTTACATCAACAACTTTTCCAGAGACTAATTTCTCAATTCCCTCCAGTGCTTCATCATATCTAAGTTGTAAAATATCTAGGAACATGCAACTAGTTATGGTATTTGTTTGATGATGAAATTTTTTTTTTTTTTTGTAAAACCCTTTTATCTCTACATGTGGAATGTTATTACCTAGAGAAAATTTATTTCTAAAAAATTTCTACAAATTTCATGGATTTTTCTTCATCATTTACATCGTATTGATTTGGTGCTCTTTTAAAAATTTCATATTGTTCTTATTCAAAGCTTTCATATTGTTCTTATTCAAAGCTTTTTCATTGTAGGAATTTTTAAGAGCTAACCTTGCTTGTAGACATTCTTTATCAAATCACTTTTTCTTACACACAAAATTTTATTCCATCGTAATATTTTTTACAACCTCTAGCAATATGTCTTCTAAGCAATCTTCAAACTTTTTTACTTTCAACAAATTTTGTACCTCTTTTTGAAAATATTTTGTTTCTACATCTTTTGCAAAGATTAAAAGTTGTATCCATAATTAATCTACTTTAATGACAATTTGTAAGTACTTCTTTAATCTATTCTTCTAGTTCATCAATAAAAATGTCAAATAAAGTTGGTGAAAGAGGACGAACTTGATTTACTCCTGTATTACTATAAAACTAACAAAATTGTGTAGTTTCATCATCTTTTAATTTAAAAATTATTTCTCTATATAAATTTTGAATGAAACTGAGTAAAGAAGAATCATTTTTAAGTTTAATGAGTGGGCTTCATGATTATTCTCTCACAATAGAGTAAAATGCCATAATAATATCCACAAAGCAAATAAATGTTTTATGTTGTTTGTCCTTTCCTTTTTCAATGAAATATCTAAGAGTAATCAAATGATCTAGTGTGGAATGCTTTTTTTAATTTATAAATCTTGCTTGTGAAACAATACATAAATTATTTTTTTCTACCCATGGTCCCAATTTTTTTCTCTAAAATAGTACCTAACAACTTTGCAAACAGGTTATACATTACATACTTAACATTGAGGAGAAAACACCAAAGACAACAAAGAAAATAAAAAAAATTTCAGTTTAGGATGTTTACTAAGGTGTATAACTTTAGAGTTGATGTTTAACAATCAAGAGAGTAAAATTAATACAATTAATTTTTACTAGAGAGGATTATGCCTACCATAACAACGTTTACATCACTTTTAACATTTATGATTGAACTTAGAATAGCAAAAAATATTTGAGGTAGAAACAAAAAATTGTGCCAAAATACCAACATTTATATATAAGAAAATGGTGCAACATATTCTGCATCACCATTACTTCACTAATTAATACAAACTTTAGTTTTGATCTTGACCATCTTAACAATCATCTATAAGTTGTTTTTCAACATTAGTTTTGATCTTTGAATTAACATTATCCTTATAAGGTGATAACATATTTGCCTTATTAGTTATCAATATGAATTGGTCAATGCTTTTTACAATACAAGTTGTTGTACCCACTTCTTTAGTTCACTATGAATCGTGACTAATTGTGGTCTTGAAAATATCACACATAAGTTCAAGCATCAAACTCCATCGATTCAACATCACAAAGCACATTCTTAGCTCTCAGAGACCACCAAACATCATCCTAGATCATAATCTAGCTAGAATGAAGTTCATGAGCTGGATTATGAACTAGGATGTCATAAGGTTGCATTTTTTGGTCCTTAACCATCAAGTTCACTATTTGATACATGTCATTAGTTTTTTGGGCTCTTCAACATCATCTTGGCAGAATTTGACATCAATTTAGGGGTCAAATGGGGTCTAAGAAGCTCAAAACTTCAACTTGGTTAAAATTTCAAAAATTTGGTTAAGCTCAACATTAGCATCACCACCATTTGACCTTACAAAATGATACCATGAACATGCACAATTGACCTATAACCTCGTCTCCATCCATTTTGGTTTCCTTGGGATGATCTCGAAAACATTTGACATCAGTTCAGAAGTTAAATAGGATCTCCAGAGCTTGAAACTGCAAGTTGGTCAAGATGGTGCAAAATTAACTACATGTTATTGATGTTGACATTGATGTTAGCACTTTAGAAAGCTATGTTTAATCATCCTTAGCATTTAACTATAGTCTTAAGCATTAGGTGTTTCTCAGCATTGTCTTAGCAACATTTGGCCTAAATTCAAGAGTCAAACAAGGAGCTGAAAGCTCAAAACTACAATTTGGTTAAAACTACAAAAAATTGACTAAGTTCTAATGACACTAGCATTGATGGCAACTTCAAGGTTAGCATCACCATTCTTGGGCCCTGCACCATGCTTTCTACACCTTCCAACTCAAAGTTCAACATCATCCATGGCCTCACGAGCTCCTCAACATCATTCAATATTAGTTCAGGCATTAGACGAAGCCTTAGGAAGCTTGGACCAATACTTGGATGAAATTACCTTCTAAGTGTTGGCAACACTAGCATTAGTGTCACCTATCTAGCTTGTCACATTTGCCAAATACAAAGGTTAACTTTCCATTTATGAACTCTAGATCAACTTTGGATGAATTGCATTTGACTCTCTAAGCTCAAATTTAGTAACCCTAAGTTAAAATTAGCAATCTTAGGTCTATAAATAGGAGTATTTTCAAACCAATTTCTTAAGATCTTGAGATTATAATTTTGAGAGGTCAAGAGCACATGTAGCAAACCTTCCAATGTCACATGTGTGCTCCATAGCCACCATAGCTCCTCTAGGCTCCAACAATAGTGTTGAAGTAGTGTCCACATTAGTCCTCTTGACTTAGAAATTTTTAGGCTTTAGCATCAATCTCTAGAGTTAGAATTGTTTTAGCTCCAACGTCAAGGATTGTACACTTGGCCAAAACAACCTCATTTTGGCTTGAAATTGACTCTAGATTTCTCCTATAACTTTTGCATCCATAACATCACCCTTGAGATGTTCAATTTCTCTCTCCAAATCCATCTTTTGCTCACAAATTGGGTTTTTATTGACAATTTTATCTCACTTACGTTTTTGCTTCAACACTTATAGTTTGGCCTTCCCTAGGAGGTGAACACTCATTTTATTAGCCAATAAGACATTCTATTCTTTTGGATGGGAATTGAAACTTTTTCCTCTTATTATAGCATCTTCTATTCTACCATTTTATGTAATTTTATTCATGTTTTTATACTTGGTTTTATTTCATCTCTCATAGTCTATTCTATACTTAGACATTTTTTTAGCATTTTACACTTAGTCATTTGTTTCAACATTAAATACATAGCCATTTTTTAGCATTTAAAACATATGTTTTTATTAATCCCCTACCATTTCTATTTGCGTTCGGTAGGTTAAGTCTGCATTCAATTGAAGATCCATGTCTCATTATGTCATCATCATTAAATTAATAAAGGTTATATCAATTGAGGACTCTAACACTTAGTTCATGGAGGTCCCCTTGCATAGTGAGTGATGAACTGTGATATTGGGACCACGATATGACGTCCACAATATTGGGTTCACAATATTGAATCCAACCATGCGATGTCGGATACCCGATATCAAGGCCTATCTCCTTGCCTAGAAATAAGAGGTGGCACCCTTGGTTGTCACATTAGACAGTTAGTCCCTTAGCCGAACTGTTGCCATTTTCCTCCTAGAGTTAGAATTATTTCTGTGTGCCCGCAGTAGGAGTCATAGAGTGAACAGATCTTTATTCGAGCATTGTGTACCTGAGCACACTTTGTGTATGGCTATAAAGATGAACTTTATGATAAACCTTACAACATTTAGAATAGATTAATTAGTGTTAATTATCATTTAATTCTTTCCTAGTTGATTAATGATTTCTCTCACCCTACAACTCTCTTAGTTAAATACACTCAGTACGACCGCTTCGAGCATGCGTGTAGCACTTGGTAACCCAGTGACGATTAGCGTTTGGTAATCCCAACAACGTTGCACTGGTTTAGGATGTGTACAACAAGTGTAAATGGATACTGGTGTTAGGAGTAATTAGAACTTAGTTAATGAGTACTTAAATTAGATTAGTTACTTAGTTATCTCTCTCCCCCTCCTTACTAGTGCAAGATATAAAACACATAAAAGCTATAAAAATCATATGCCTCAAGCTTACTTAACCATACAACTGTGACATACAAGTAAGTTTGGTAAGACAATGATTAACCGACCTGTTATTATTCCACAAAGGTGCATAGGCACTTAGTCCTTAGAATTTGACTGGATCGTGCGTGAAATGCTCGTATTCGTATGGTTGAGCGTAGGGGTACCTCGTCGCTTATCATTAGTGTTGTTGCTGGGGACTTAGTTGTTTGTGCGCTAAGTAGAACTTAGGAAATCATTCACATCATTGGAACGAATCCTTAGGGTTGGTTAAGGAAAAGATAATATTACATTGCACACTGAACAAAACAAGATGTCTTCTTCTTCGCACAAAAGCACTTCACCGCCTAGGATTAACACAAGAAGAAATTGGCAGCATGATACACATGACATTGATCTGCCAATCCCTCAATAGTTTCATGTGGCATATATTCATCCCAATGAATATGTACCTGACTTCACCTTTATTCTCCATTAAGATGAACAAATGTGTTGGCGTGACTTAGAAGGTAACATAGTGTTACTTCCTGACTGTGCAGTCCCAAGCATGCTCCTTCGTGCTCTCACATGAATAGGCATGCAACACTTACACACATAATACATTCTGTAGGACTATGATTCGAGAGACTATCATCCCATAGAGGCAAAATGTCAAAGGGATTTGCAACAAGAGAGACACCATAAGTCTTTGAAGGGAAAATGGTCCAAGGATGCCCCCCACGTTTTAAGTGAAATTGAGGGTGATGAACCTGCCTCAGGTAGTTGCCCACATAACAATGTTCCTCCTCTTGACTTTGGCCAAGGGGTTTGTGTATCAAAACCTTCATTCTACTATTCATACCCTAGGTGTTGATACCAACAGACACAAAGTGTCTGAAAAAGGAACAAGGACACATGACAAAGATGGGCATTCTGATCGCAATCGCGATCGAGGTAAAGATCACCGAAGAGAAGGTAGTAGACATTGTCATGGTGGCGGTTCTCCTTCTTCTTCACCTTCATCATCTCCTTCACCTTCTCCTTCAAATTTTGGACACAACCATAGAGAAAAAGATCATGAGGATAAGGGTAAGCAAAGTGGAAGTCACAGATAAAACAGCCAAGATAGAGGACGATGGCACTCCAGGGAATCAAGACATAGAAGAAGGGAGAGTAGGAAACAACGTAAGCATCATAGATGCCATGAACGAGACGATCATGATGAACCCCTACTCACTACTTGAAGCATGCTAGACATAACTGAGGTTGTGAGAGTTCCAACAAGGCGCCAAAGAGATAGTAGGATCAAGAGGTTAGATATGAATAACATCCCATGATTTGAAGGGGGATATAACGTTGATCCTCAAAATTACTTACAAGAATTTCATGATGCGTGTGCCTTGCAAAACATAGAGAACAAGTGGAAAAAACCTAAGTTGTTCCCATGGACACTAGTAAAAGAAGCTGAAAGCTGGTACTAGTCCTTAGAACCAAAATCGATTTGTAGGTGGAGTACTATGTTAGAATTTTTCAACGATAAGTACCAAACGTACTCCTAGGTGTCTAACTTGCGAAAGCAAATCCAAGGATGGAAACAAGGAAGTCATGAACCCTTGGATATTGCCATGGGCCGCTATTATGCACTATTACATCGTTGTCCTGGCCATGGTTATTCGTAGCAGGATCAGCTATGCCATCTCATAGATGAGCTTAGGCATGAAGCAATAAGAACCCTTGGGACTTATGCCCAAGGAAGGTTATCTAAGCTTAGGTCCCATTAAATTCACAGACTACTGGAGCAAGTTGCTAAGGAAGAAGGTGAGCTACGAAAAAGAGAGAGTGGAAAAGAATATAATTGAGATCCTTTCCTCCGAAAGAAGGGAGTAAGATTTTTTGAGGATGAGGAAGAGTCACCACTCAAAGAGATGATGAATAGGAAAACCTTGCCTATCCAAAAGTTAACATCAGAAGTATCAGCAAAGGTAGACCAAATGTGGGACCCCCTGGATAGTAGGTTTCAAACTATTCTCAAAATAGTAGAGGAGTCTAGAGAGTGAGGTAGTGATCGTGATAAAAGAAAAAAGAGAGAAGCGGAAAATGCATGTAACAAGGGTAAGGGCAAAGTTGCTATTGAAGAGGTTGTGGACTTAGATATAGACGATGATAGTGGATGTGAGATATGTTAATACGACCATTCTAAGGGATGTTGCCTTGTGATCTCACATCTATAGGAGTCTGGGGTGTATGCATTTAATCCACAATTAAACAAATAGCAAACATCCCAACGATTACCTTATCCCAAAGGTAACCCAAGGCAATTCCACCAACCTTTAACATATTATCCAAGTGGACCTACACTACAACTGATTGAGCAACATCAATAGTGGCAGCACCCACAATCATGGGGAATGCCACCACCAAGGCAACAATATCCTTACTAGCAACCTGACCCATATGGATATTATGTGCAACATCCAATCTCTCCATGTGACTCTATTGGTCACGTTACTCTTCAACATCACTACCAAGTCCACAAGTACTATAGGACTCCCTCTCCTAGGGGAAATATTCCACGAGTATACCATTCTTGAAATCTAGCTGCATCTTTCCCACCAATATCTCCATTACCACCTGCTCCAGCAATGCAAGGTGAACTCCCTACTCAACCATAGCAATGTAATGCCACAAGGGCTATTAATCCTCAACCGACTGTTAGTTCTGACAACCGTATGAAGAAAAGACCTTTCTTTAGAACCAATAGTCGAACCAAGCCTTTGCAACCACAAGCGGCTAAGTCTTTGGACATCTCCATATCAAATAAAGCGTCAGAGCCCCCTTTGAGCCTAACATCGCATTCAACACATACGGTCATGTTAACACATGCTGTTACTGATTGGATCAAAGTTGGCCACCTTCCTAGGAAATTCTCTGATCCTAGGAGTCCCCTAATATATCTAAAAATTGCTGGGAATGAGCCATGCAAAGCTCTTTTGGATTTAGGTTCTGGTGTTAACCTAATATCCCAAGAAATGTACAAGGCCCGAAACTTATCTCCATTAAAAAAGAGAAACATGCATTTTTAGATTTGGTTGACCAATCCATCACTGTTCCTTTGGGATTAGTGGAGGACATTGTTACCACTATTTGTGGATGGTCACATCTAGCTGACTTCCTAGTGATTCAAGTGAACAACAATAAAGGGGATTTCCCAATCATAATGGGAAGGGCATGGCTAAGCACTATCGATGCGTGCCTAGGAATCCACGATCTTTCCCTAGAAATATCTAAGGAAAATACTTTCAAAAAGATCGAGAAGAAGAAAGTTTCATACATTGCATATAGTGACACAAGGTGTAATTGCGTGTAGAGATCATGGGTTGTGCAAAGTTTAACATTGCCTGCATGCAATTAGTGTGCATAAGTGATCAATATACAAAGGTGCCTATATGAAGCAGCCACATGATAAGAAGACACCATGTGGCTGATAGCTGATTAAGAAAGCAGCTCACTTATATGCATGGAACTAACTGAGGGTTTGACTTACACTTACATAGATAGCATAGATGCATTAGAGCAAGTCCACCACCAACTTCCAAGTCCTAACTTCAAAAACATCAACTGGGGAAAGTTGGAAATTCCTAAGAAATTTAAATAGGAGCCCCTAGAGCTAAAACCATTGCCCACTAGTATGGAGTACACATTCCTTAAGAATGGAAAACCTGTAATCATCAACACAAAACTTGCTCTGCAACAAAAAGAGAGTCTCCTAAAGGTAATAAACAAGTGGTCAAAAGCCTTCACCTGGCCATATCCAGAATTAACTGGAATAGATCCTAGGATATGTCAGCATAGGATTTACACTAACTCCTCCATGAAGCCTTGAAAACAACCATAGAGGTGATTGAACCCAAAGTTGAAGCAAGTAGTAANGTAGTCCTTGGGGAATGTTTGCATACAAAAAAATGTCATTTGGCTTGTGCAATGCCCCTGCAACATTTCAATGCTTAGTTCTAAGCATATTCCAGCAGCAAAAAGGAAATGGTGTGGAAGTCGTTATGGATGACTTCTTCACTTATGGAGCAAAGTTTGATCAAGCCTTGGACCAGTTAGAGCAAGTGCTAAAAAGATGTGTAGAAACTAATTTGAGGCTCAACTGGCAAAAGAGACATTTGATGGTCCAAGAAGGTGTAGTACTTGGAAATAAAATCTCACGTATAGGGATAGAGGTAGACCCTAAGAAAATCAAAGTCATCCAAGGAATTACCTATCAACTGGAAACTGTCAAAGACATTCAGTCATTCCTTGGACACACTGGCTACTATAGGAGATTCATAGAGAACTTTTCAAAGATTTCCAAACCATTGGTAGAGCTAATGAAAAAGGATGTACCCTTCAAGTGGACCAGGGAATGTGAACTAGCTTTCCAAACTTTGAAATAAAAGCTGGTAGAAACACCCATTCTACAAGCTCTTGATTGGTCCAAATTGTTCCATGCCATGACAGACACATCCAACTATGCCTTAGGAGTCGTACTTACATAGTTAGATGACCAGAAACGTCCTTATTACATCCACTATGCAAGTAAAAGTATCGCTGGTGCATAACTTAACTACACTACTACAAAAAAAGAATTAATGGCTGTAGTGTTTGCACTAGAAAATTTTAGACACTATGTATTAGGATACAAAGTATTCATACACATAGTTTATAGTGCAATCCAGTTCCTCATGAATAAGCCAATGGTAAGCCTCCGTATTATACGATGGCTTGTAATCCTACAAGAGTTCGATTTAACTATGATCAATCACAAAGGCACCGAGAATGTAGTTGTCGATCATTTTATCTTGGTTGCACTGGGATAGCAAAGAGGATGAGTATCCAATTTTTGATCATTTCCCTGATGAATTCCTCTTTGCTGGTGTAGTGTATAATAATCACCCACGGAGACAAACTGGTACAGTAGCATTCTTACCTATCTCCTTACCCAAAAAACACCATAAGAGCTAGACCTTAAGAAGAAACAATAGTTTCTTCACAGAGCCAAGTACTTTATGGAGATCAATGGATAACTTTACAAAGTATGTCCTGATGGCTTGGTTTGATGGTGTGTTCCCGATAGAGATCAACTAAGAGTTCTCCAAGATGCTCATGAGGGCCCTTGTGGGGGTCATTATGCTGGGAGACGAACGACCATCAAGATCTTTCTTACAGGGTATTATTGGCCTACCTTGTTTTGGGATGCCCATCAATTCGTCCAATCTTGTGAGCGTTGTCAACGTGATGGGGGAATGACTACTAGAATGGAGGGTTCGCAACAATGAATTCAACAATTAGAACCCTTCGACATTTGGGGAATTTATTTCATGGGGCCCATTACACCAATGTCTAATGGAAAAGCTTATATCATAGTTCTCATAGACTACTTAACAGAATGAGCTGAAGCAGCTACCATTAAAGATTTCACATCATCTACAGCTGCACAATTTGTTCAACAAGAAGTCATTAACAGGTTTGATGTGCCGCATGCACTTATTCCAAACAATGGTACACACTTCATAGGTGCAAATTTTCAAAAGTTAATGCAACACTTAGGGGTTGAGCATAAATTGACTACACCACACCACCCCCAAGAGAATGGTCAAGACGATGTCACCAATAGGGAGATTACTAAGATACTGACCAGGACCACTAGCAAGTATAGGCAAGATTGGAGCACTAAACTAAACGATGCTCTTTGGGCATTTCACTCCACATGGAAACTCCGTATAGGCTAGTCTCCCTACGAGTTAGTGTATGGAAAACTTCCAACACTTCCTATCCAAACTAAACTCCATACACTATCCATGGCATGTAACCTCAACCTTGACCTTGATTTAGCACAAAAATGAAAGTTGATGACTCTTAACTTGCTAGATAAGAACCGACTAGCTACCCTGTCATCTAATGAATTTCACAAGGCATTTAATAAACAATGTCATGACCTAAAAATTAGGAAAGTTAAGTATTGGCTAGGAGATAAGGTTCTCTATTGGAACCCCACACATGTGTCACAACGTACCAAGTTTCAAACATTGTGGAAAGTACCTTACCATATATAAACCTAAGAGCCTAGATAAGAGACTATTAGTCAACATGTAACAAACAAAACCTTTCCATGAGTTTAGGATAGCCAGAACACATGCTACCTCTGTAGGTGGGCAACCTTGCTCATTATTTCGGATCTCCTCCTTCCAACTTAGTCATGGGGGAGATGGCCACCTCTGTTAACCATTGAAGGTCCTCAGTTCTTTCTAAATTTTTGTTTTACACATTTTTATTTTGCGCATTTTTGTTTTACACATTTCTTTAATTTTTCTTATTTTTGTTTTACACCATTGTTCATATTTTTACCATTTCTTTGTGTGATTACTTAATTTTGTTCATCACCCAATAAGTGTTCATGATGGTGGCATGAATAATACCATGTTGATTGCTAATTTTTGGGTTTTACCTTTGAAATATGATGTTGATATTAAGGTATGGTTCTTTTGATTAAACAGGCAATGAGTCCACGTCGTTCATGCATCCATAAAATCCTATGGTCTCCCTTGGCTTGGAAATATTATTAACAAATTGGTGGCTGGGTATTTCTCAAACTAAGAAAAGACTCATAGGATGAAAAGGGTGTGACTTCAAGGGGATTCAATGCAATTGTGTTGGCTATTATCTTGAGTGCTTGGATGTGTTTTCTTTGAGATTTTCACCATTCTATCATTCATCAATTATCCGGAAGTTAAGTACATAAAAATAAGTCTTTACATGGTGTGGTTCTCATGCAAAAAACACAAAAAAAGTGAGAACTCACAGCACACCCCTTAGACACAATAATGAATGTGGGCTACATGCACTGGTTATGGCATTGGAAAGACATGTTACCCATGCCTGAAGGTTCCCTTTAACTAAGGCCCTTTCTCACTTCTTGATTCTCCATTTCACTCTCCTCGAAATGGTGGTGACTTTTTGTAGAGGCATTCTTGTTGCTTCAAGAGGATAGGTTGGTCAAATGTGTTGATGCAAGGTCACTGAATGTGGTTAGTTGAGCCTGGATTTGGAATGAGTTCTACTTGGTCACATTAACCATAAAACACACACAAGGGGCTTTACACAACCTTGTTCTTGGGTTTCCATTCGATTCTCTCCTCTTCACCTTTCTTTTCCATTTTCACCTCATTGCTAATTTTATCATTAGTTTGTATCTTGGTTGATGCATTATTTTTCCTTCGTTAATTCTTGTGGGTAAGTTTGTAACTCTTGCTTCCCAATGACATTCCTAGAGCCTACGGACTCTTTGGTTTGTGGGTTTGTCAGGGTATTAAGGGCATGAGCCTGCTTTGGGGAGGACCCTCTAGCATTCCTTTTTGGTGCATTTGTTAACTTCTTTTCCTTAAACATTTCCTGCAATCAATAATTTTTTGTTTCATCCCCATCCATGACATCCATTTTATTGGTGTTGCCATTGTTGCTTTTTCTTCATCTTTCTTATTCCTTATCTTTTTCTATCCTATCGCTATCGGAGGTTTGCTCTTAGTCATGGGGGCCCTGGCACAAATTTTTCAATTTTTTCTAACCCCTACATCTTAGGTAGTCACCAGTGTTAAATCTCTAAAATTAGTATTTTCCATAACCATAACTTAGCCAATGCACTTTACATCGAGGCAAGGTATCAAATGCATTGTGATTTATCTACCCTCACTCATTTGTGACTGTGTTATGTGTGTAGATGGAAATCATACAAAAATGGACTAGGCTTGGAGGAAACACTCAGGATGGACCGGAACTGGAGCGTTTACGAAAGGAGTAATATTGGTGGCGTGGATATGGATAAATAACGAAAGGTGCAATCTTGGCATCGGTAGCAACACACATTATTCTTTTTCTCTTTCCTTCTCTTCCAACTGCCAAATAAAGGCTAGATGTTATTTATGTACAATGTTCACCTCAATGGCCATGAACACTAATGTTGTCATGTATTGTATTGTTGATCCGTTCATTGGGCACGTTGAGTCTGTCACCCCATTCCACCGTCAATGGTCATTTAGTCAATAATCCCATACCTTCCCAATATTTTGAAATGAACTCAAGGATGAGTTTTCATTCAATCATGGGGGTATGATGAACTATGATATCGGGACCACGATATCACATCCACGATATTGGATCTGCGATATCGGATCCAACCATGCGATGTCGGATACTTGATATCGGGGCTTGTCTCCTCGCCTATAAATAAGAGGTGGCACCCTTGGTTTTTACATTAGATAGTTAGTCCCTTAGCCAAACTCTTGCCATTTCTCCTCCCAGAGTTAGAATTATTTCTACGTGTCCGCAGTAGGAGTCATAGAGTGAACAAATCTTTATTTGAGCATTGTGTACCTGAGCACACTTTGTGTATGGAAATAAGATGAACTTTATGATAAACCTTGCAGCATTCAAAATATATTAATTAGCGTTAATTATTATTTAATGCTTTCCTAGTTGATTAATGNAAAGACAATGATTAACCAACTTGTTATTGTTCCACAAAGGCGCATAGGCACTTAGTCCTTGGAATTCGACCAAATCAGGCGTGAAACACTCGTATTCGTATGGTTGAGCGTAGGGGGTACCTCGCCACTCATCAATGAGGAAAAATAACTTTTTAGGAACATAATTAAAAACATTCATAGAAGCTGCTACTTACTTTTTTATGAATAAAAAAGAACAAACATTAAATGTTTATTCCTTACAATTATAAAAGGCATAAGAATTAGGAAAATTATAATATATGAAACTAAAATTAAAATTGAAACACAGAGGATCAAACATTACTTAGTTAGTTAGAGCATGTGAATTATGGCTTGCAAATAACAAGTTCAATTATAATACTTTGCTTAAGTTCTATGAAGGTTCTGTGTTGGCTTTATGTATATGTCTTGGAGGTATATATAATCATCTAATTCTAGTTCTAACACATGTTCAATTCTAAGGGGTATGTTAATCTAACACATCATTATATTCTACTTAGGTTTATGAAAGTAGTTTATTACCTACATGTCATAGAGAAAAAAATATCATTAGTGGAATTTCAATTAATAATCAAGGTACACAATTCCTTTACATGTACTTTACAAATGATTCTTTCTTAATGATTAATAATTGTTTGCAATGTATCAATATTCTATTAACTGGAGTAAAGGATTATTGCATGTTATGTAGCTCTTATCTTAATTGGTAAAAATATTTTGTTTATTGTAATGGTAATATTGATGAGTAGGTTACTCTCAAGCCTTGAAAAACCTTGAAAAAAGATTTTGTCTTCAAAATTTTAAGAATGCATTTTTCTTTTAAACCTAATCTCACTATTTTGTGGAATTATGTGGTTGATAAAATTAAAAAGAAGTTTGATAAATAGAAAAAAGAAAGCTCACACTTGCTAGCAAAGTTTTAGTTATTAAGCATATGCTTCATCAATCATGTTTATTACTCCAATTGTTAGGCTTATTCTAAAACTTTTTATGATAGAGTTGATCATACTATTTATCAGTTTATTTAGTCTACTAAGCAACATAAAAAAGGCTTTTCCAGAATTACTTAGGATATTTGAACTTATAATAAGAAAGATGGAGGAATTGGCCTTATTAATTGTTATAGCTAGGGTATTTCTCTAGTAACAAAATGGATTGAAAAGTACATTGATGAAGATGATGTTTGAATGCTCCTTTTAAAAAATAAACTTATGCAAGGAAAACCTAAAAATGATAATAGTGTTATGAAATTAATTAAATCTACAAATTGAAACAACAAAGACAACAAAAAAAAAAACACACAAAAATTTATGTGGAAATCCCAAAGTGGGGGAAAAACCATGAGAACCAGTTTAGAGCTCTTCCTTTATCTAGAGAAAATATCCCAAGGACACAAGTCACCCTTGATAATTTTCATAGCTTGTTGCTATTACAACACTCTTAAGCCCTTCATTCACACTTTGTTGCTATTGTTTTTCTTGTTATTTTTGCTATTTTAATTTGCAGATTTAATTAATTTCATAACAAGTGGTATCGTAGCAAGTTGATGGAGTGGTTACAAACAATAAGCGAGCTTGTTGGTTAGAATTGGAACATATGGAGTGTGCTAATGAAAGATATCTTGGCACAAAAGGAGTGCGATGATGCCCTTCAACCTTCAAAACCTGCAAGGATGTTAGATGATGATTGGAAAAGGTTGCAAGAAAAAGCACTAATGTTGAACCAGCCTTTTTTGAGTATCAAAATTTTGGCATCTCTTTCTAATGAAATAGATCCTTATGTTCTTTGGGTAAAGTTGAAAAACAGGTTTGATAAAGCTTTAGGTTTAAATCAGTTTCATATTTATCAAAAGGTTTTTAATGAAAAAATGGAAAAAAGGTATTTCTTTGCAAAATCATTTAGATGATATGATGGCTACTTTTATTAAATTTGAAGAATATAAAGTGATAATTCTACAACTGGTGAAGTGTTGTGCCATTTTGACTTCTTTACTTGAATCTTGGAATCAAAGTATTGCAACTATTACTACCTCTATGAGTACTGGTAATATTTCTTTTGATGGTGTAGTTTCTACTCTTCATGATGCAAAAAAGATTACTTGAAGGACAAGTTCAATCATCAGGTAATGCTTTTTCAATTTCAAATAAAGGTAGATCTAATAAACATGATCAAAGTAGGGAACCTAATCAAAGTAGAGAAAGAAGTAAAAGTAGAGGAACTTCTAAAAACAAGATTAAATGCTAGTTTTGCCACAAAGCATAAAGAGGGACTATTGTTGTTACAAAGCATGAAAAGCATCACTACAACAAAAGGAAAAAATAGAGTTAGAAAAATCAAAAAGTAATGCAAGTCCACAAATAAATCATATAGAAGGTGAGCTTGCTTTTGATTTTACTGTATTTGAATCATCTACAGTGTTTTTTTTAAACACCACAAAAGATGTTTGAATTGTAGACATAGAAGCCTCATTTCATACTTGCCTGAATCAGTCTATTTTTACTTTCTATTAGCCAGTTTCATCAAGTGTTGTTTATGCTACTAATGGTGATCCTTTAGAAATTGATGGTATATGCAGTGTTGTTTTACAGCAACCTGGTTTACCTAAAATCATTGTTAATAATGTTAAACATGTTCCTGAAGTTTCTAAAAGGCTAATTTCTATTTCTCAACTTGATGATTTGGGTTTAAATTTTTCATGTGAAAATAATCAATGGAAAATTACCAAGGTCATTTTAACAATTTTGAAGGGTAAAAAGATTAGCACAATGTATACTTTAGAAGCTAATATATGTTTGTAGGATAATTCTATGGCTACAATTACTACTAGGGAGGATATTGATTTATGGCATAAATGGTTGGGCCATATTCGTTATTCTAATTTAAAGGTACTTCAATCTCATTCTTGCATTCCCAAATTTGCAATAAGTTGCACAAAATTTTGCAAAGATTATGTTGTTGGTAAATCAAAAAGGATGAATTTTCTCAGAAATATGGGATGTAGATAGGATAGTAAATTGAACCTTTTTTATTCTAATGTTTGTGGTCCAATAAATCTAGCATCATTAGGTGGTTCACTATATTTTATTACTTTCATTGATGATCATACAAGGAAATTATGGGTATTTCCAATAAAGTCCAAGGATGTTGTTTTAAATATTTTTAAGTCCTTTGTTGCTAAAATAGAGACTCAAATAGGTTTAAAGTTGAAATTTTTGCTTACTAATAATGGTGGTTGATGAGCGGCGAGATATCCCCTATGCCCAACCATACAAATCACAAGCATTCACACACCATTTGATCAAATTCGGTGGATGGGACTAGTTGTGGATCTAGATCATTATGCCTTGATCACCATTCGTTGTCTTCCCACCTAGACTAGTGGTAGCTTTGTCATGTATGGTTTAGTCCAAAGTGAGGCATATGATTCTTGATGTTGTTTCAGCTTTATGCTACTCCTAATGATAATAAAGAAATCATTTGTTTAAACTAATTAACAATAGAAAGTAAGGTCTAAACTAGCTTATGGGTCATGAGTGTTTGTTCCCAGCTTTCCATACACATCCTAAACCCAGGTATCCACTATTGGGATTACCAAGCACTATGCTACTAGGTGAACCAAGCAATAATGCTGTTGGGATTCCCAAGCGAATATGTGTTTACACTTGAAACTGGTCACGCTCATTCTACGAGTTCATTAATATGCATGGAAACATAAATATTAACTAAGTACATGAAATGTAAATTGGATGAAAGTAAATTTAATCTAAGTCAAAGTGCTACAATGAATAAGAATCAATCTTGATCTTATTGTCATTCATAGAATGTATCTAGGTACATTTCCACTCAAATAAGATGTCATACAACTGACTCAAATTCACACTATGAGCACTCACTAACTGTTCTCTAAGATTACAAAATAAAACTACAAGAGTTCAGCTACTCTATTAACCAAAGAATGCTAATACATGGGAGGACCACATGTATTTATAAGCAGAAATAGACACTGGGTTGATGGGGCCACATCCACGCAATAGACTGTGTCAACGGGGCTACGTCGACAAGGCTGCGTCGACGTAATAGACTACGTCGATGGGGCCTAGTTAATGAGGCCAAGATAATAAGGCTAAGATATTTGGGCTAAGATATTGAAGCCAAGATATCAAGGCTAAGATATCAGAACTGACCAAAAATTAACTTTTTTTAAGATATCCCAGCTAACTAATGATTCATCATACCCACACGACTAAATAAAAACTCATCCTCAAGTTAATAGGATAGGACTAAGCTTTCTATACAAAAAATTGGAAATGATGGAATTATTGATTGATGCTAACTATTGATTGACTTTGAGTGCTGCATTACAAAATTATATTCAAGTGGATGCATACAAAATGACAGAGTGACAAAAAGACTAGATAGACTTTGAAGATTACAAATTTGTAGAGGTCTTTAAGAATCCACTGAAGATGATTTTTTTTGGTGCTGCTAGTGATGGTAGACCTCTAACCCAAATTATTATGTCAATGCTTCTTTGGTTATATGGAACATTCTTGAAGGATGGACTAAAATTTCTTCTCATCATCCCATGGATTTAGCAAACATGCAATGTTTGAGCTGCTATCTTATATGTGCTATGGTTTGTCCATGGGCATAACCTTCGTTGTCCCCCTCTTGGCTTTGTTTTCATGCCTAGTAAATGACCTTCTTCCTTAGGTGTTTTTTTAGCATCACCTATAGTCACTAAAGGATCAACATTAGTTTTGGTAAATTTTCCTTAATAATTAACCCTTTTCAGATCCCTTAGTTTTCATTTAAGCACAAGATGATGATAGCATACTGTGCCCAAGGCTATGAGGTAACTAAAATCATCAAGCTATTCACATTATTTTAATCAATTATTATTACTTATCATGATGTTCAAAAATAGAATTTTAGAAAAATTTCAAATTTTTAAAGTGAACATCCTTAGCTCCCATGACTAATAAGCGTAACTCCGGAAGCACACAAGTTTTTGAACAATTGATACCAAAGGTCTAATTCAGAAGATAGCCAAGAACTATTGAACTTGAAGGATATTTTAATAGAAAAGTAGCAAAGAGGAAAAAAAAATGTAATTAAAAATAATGAGAAGTAGTCCCAAAATTATGCATAGATTTAAAGAAACTATCATTGATGTTCTAGAAGATGTGAAGGTTAGTTCAAATCCATGATCAATAAAAGTTATACAAGTGGGTCCTTTCCAAAGCAGGTTTCTACCATAATGCCCTTGCATAACCACTACTATAGATGTTCATGGGCACCTAAGAAGTTAAATGTAGACTATGCCTTTGTTCAAAACAACACACAACTATCATGGTTGGGATGTTGCAGTATACTGCACAAAACCAAAAGGCTCATAATCACATGCAGCAGTTAGGTGAATAATGGGATGAGAAGGAATTGTAGAGATCAAGATGTAAGGTACATGACCATGTCCACAATAGGTTCTTATGATAAATGTGATTAAAATGATCAACATACCTATCTGTCCAGGTTCAGACCAAGTCCATACCATGAACAGTAATAGCACATTGATGTGTTTCCTCCTATTAACCACCATGAGTCCACAACGACATCAAAGAACAATCATCACTTCAAAAAGAGAAGAAGGAAGGAAGGACCTTAGTTAGAGTGGAACCTTCAGGCATGGGTAACATGTCTTTCCAGCCCCATAACCAATGCTTGTAGTCAATTATTATGTCTAAGGGGTGTGCTTTGAAATCTCATTATTTTTTCTATCTCTCTCTTTCTCTCTCTCTCTCTTCTTTTTTTGTTTTGTTTTTTTTTTCTAAAATGGGAACCACACCATGCAAAGACAAAGCTTCCTTTTTATTGGTTGATGGAGGAGTGATGATACATTCCAAGAGGAGTCATAAACCACACAAAGGAAGAGAAAAAGAAAATCCAACCATTCCCACTTGTTCATTTCCTCTTTCTTCAAGGCACAATGATCATTGATTAATTTTAGTTTTATGAATGAAAAACCAAATTGTTTCCATGAAAAGACCCTTTATTGAAAGAACTGGAGGGATGGATGAGATGGTCTCACTGCTTTACACAATTACTTACTCAATCATCTTGATAGCATAGCACAAAAACCCAACACATAGCATTGACTTTTGCATCATGACTTGGCAATATTATTAATAAAAACATGAAATACATTCATTAAATAGAAAGAGAATGACTCAAGAAAAGAGAAAAATATAAAGAAAAGAAAAATATTAAGAAATGAAAAACATATGAAGAATCAGAAAATTTTGGAAGAAATAAGAAAATGATAAAAAAATTGTAAAACAAAAACAAGGTAAAAAAACACCTATTAGTTCTTGAATTAGGATGGAGCATGTCCCCCATGACTAATCTTATGGCTACACATTTGGGAGATTGACTGCACAATCCCCTGGTTATACACCACTAGTTTTCCATCTCTCACTATTAGTGATGTAATTAATTGCGTGGTAAAACATTTAATGTTGATGATAGTCTTATTTGGATCATTTGGAGATGTATCTTCATCTGGCCTTGAATGTACTTCCATTTTTTGAGGTTCATATGTGTTTGCTTCTTCTTCTTGATTTTCTATTTTAATTCCCAAGTCTTCATCTTTAATATCCTTTTTTGGTGTATAATCAAAGAGTAAGATACTTATGTCTAAGTCCTTTGTTTGGTCCATTTTCTTAAGTCTAGAACTAATAAGCAGATCAGTTGCCTCCATTCATCTTTAAAACAATTTTATATTCTCATTTTCAAACCACTAGGTGTCTTCTAGTTTAGTGGCTATGATGTAGATTGGTTTTTGCTCACACACTTGCTCCTGAACTTTATGGTGGGTTGGTATAGGGGTTGTGTTAATATTCCAAACTTTGGGCCCACAAATGCACCCTTTATCATGATCAGTTATGCATGGATTCTTCTTTTGTCTCTCCATAGTGCTAGATTCATCATTTTTGTTAGGTGTTGGAGTAACGATGGATGTTGGCCTTTGCATAGGATTAGAGGAAATTGGTTGTGAAAGGAAGGGTGTTGCACTTAATTGGCATTATGTTGGTTTGGATGAGTTAGTAGGTCACAAGTGTTATGCTTATGCATGGGAACTATCCTAAAGAAAGGATGTTTCCAAGATTGTGGTGGAGATCTACTAGAACTATAATTTTTGTGTATGTTCGTAGCATAAGTGGCATTCTCTCATTAATATCATGGTGCTGAACCTTCCTGTGTTACTAGTGGTGACATATGGTTGAGAAAAGTATGAGAATATTGAGGATATGATGAAGGATGAGAGGTGTGAGGTGGTGACCCTTCGAAAGATGTCACAAGCCAATGATATTTGGGAGAGTGGTAGTAGTGATTTGAAGTAGAAGAGGTTGAACTAGTTAGGAAAACATGGTGTTGAACATAATACCTGTATGGGTTTGGCTAGTAGTAAGGGTAGTGCTAGTTTTTTGGTGGCCTCCCCCACGATTGTGGGTTTTGCCACTATAGTTGATGATAGTGTTAAGGCTAGTAATAAGTCCTCCTAGGATAATACGATTGGTTGTGGAACTATCTATAATTACCATGTGAAAAAGGAAATTTCTTGGGCATGTGATTTTGTACAAACTTGGGATTTAATGAAAAATCCCAATACTCATGTAGATGTGACATGATTGGGCAATGGCCCTTTGGGTGGTCATATATGCAGATGTCACATCCATCATATTCATGTGTGATTAAGTCTATAGCATTGCTTTCTTCAATTGTGTCCTTGATTTGCCAATAAGTGTTCCTAGCTATTTCTTGGTTCTGCTTCCTCCATTTATTGTGATCACTTGGTTCATTTTGTGTTACCTTCTCCTCTATAGTTTCTACGAAATTTGTAGCTTTTTCATTTATCCACTTTGACATCCTATCTAGCCTTGCCTAGAGTTCATCAAGAGATTGTTGCAGTGGCAAGGTTTGTTGTGAAATCACCTCATTGAGAGCTACCTCGTTTTCCTCATCATAGATATGGATCCTTTTCCTTTGAAGAGTTAGGTGTTAGTGATATTTCTCAACATTCTCTCATTTAAATAGCTCTTCTTCTTCTTTCGCCACTAGCCTGATTAGCCTTTGTATTTGATGGGCTTTTAATTTGTATAATCGACCTTGAGCATACATCCCAAGGGTCTCCTTTGTTTCATTACAAAGCCCATTTATGAAGTGGAAAAGTTACTCTTTTTGAGAGAAATCATGGCTAGGACATCTATGTAGTAGTGAATAGTATCAATCCAAGGTGACATCCAAGGGTTCATGATTTTCTTACTTCCATCCTTGGATTTGTTTTCTTAGATTGGACACTCTTACATAGGTTTGGTATTTTTTATTTAAAAGTTCTACCATTGTGGAACACTAGTCGATGGAACTTGGTTCCAACAATCTATACCAACTTTTAGCTTCATCTATTAGTGTCTTAGGGAAGAGCTTAAGCTTTTGCCACTTATTTTTAATATTTTGCAAGGCACATGCATCATGGAAGGCTTGTAAGTGATGTTGTGAATTAGAATCATAACCTCCCACAAATTCAAGGATATTATTCATATTAAGCCTTTTTATGCGACTGTCCTTGCAATGGTTATGGGGTATCTTAAATGCCTCTATGATTTGCACCAGGCTCTTAATGGCCAACAAGGGTTCATCATCATTGGACGTGACATGGTGAAAAGTGATATTTCTATTTCCTCGATTGTGATGGTTTCATCTATGTTCATGTTAAGGTCTTTGATTTTTCCTATGGTTTTGATTTCTACCCTTATTTTGACCCCATAGTGGAGCTTTGTCTCTATACCTATGTTCATCTTCATTAAAACTAGACGTTGAAGAGGAAGAGGAGGATGAGGAACTAGGAGGATTGCCATGGCTTTGATCATGTTCCCCATAGTCCCTTGATTTATCTTTTTTAGGTTTTTAGGAGGTTCTAGGCCTTGAGGCCTCCCCTAGTCCAGGACTTACTTCATCTCCTCTAGGGTTGTTTTCCTTAGGTGAATGTAGTCTTTGAGTTTCATTAGGGTGATCATGAACATATGAAACCCCTGCATGAGGTTGGTCACTCCAATTTTCTTCAACATACATCATGTTAGTTCTCCAATGAATGTTCTCTCAATATGATGCATTATTGATTCCTTGTGAAAGAGACATTTTTGTTAGTTAATGATGTGTGTGACTTAATATTTTCTAAAAGATAAATTATTAATGCATTTACAGTGATCATGTATGATATAACTAATCTAGATAACTAGCATCATCCCCAACAATGGCATCAATGATGAGCAGCAAGGTACCCCCTACACCCAACCATACAAATCACAAGCATTCATGCACAATCCGATCAAATTCCATGGATGGGACTAGTTGTGACATCTAGATTGTTATGCCTTAATCACAATTTGCTATCTTTCCATTTGGACTAGTGGTAGCTTTGTCACGTATGATTTAGTCGAGAGTGAGGCCTTATGCTAGTCTTAATGATAATAAAAAAATCATTTGTTTAAACTAATTAATAATAGAAAGCAAGGTCTAAACTAGCCTACGGGCGATGAGTGTCTATTCCCAGCTTGCTGTACACGTCCTAAACCCATGTATCCACTACTAGGATTACCAAGTGCTATGCTATTAGGCAAACCAAGCAATAACGCTATTGGGATTACCAAGAAAATATGTGTTTATGCTCAAAACTAGTCATGCTCCTTCCGTGAATTTATTAATATGCATGGAAACGTAAATATTAACTAAGTACATGAAATGTAAATTACATGGAAAGTAATTTTAATCTAAGTCAAAGTGTTGTAATGAATAAGAATTAATCTTGATCTTATTGTTGTTCATGAAATGTGTCTAGGTACATTGCCACTCGAATAAGGCACTGTACAACTGACTCAAATCCACACTACAAGCACTCACTGACTATTCTCTAAGATTATGGAATAAAACTACAAGAATTATACTACTCTATTGACCAAAGAATGTCAATACATGGCTGAAGCACGTGTATATATAGGAAAAAATAGACACCACGTTGATGGGTCCACGTCAACAAGGTTGCATCGATGGGGCCTAGTCAATGGAACATGCTGCGTCAACGGGGCCTAGTTGATGATGCCCAGTTAACGAGGCCAAGATAACGAGGCTAAGATATCGAAGCCAAGATATTTGGGCTAAGATATCAAAATCAATAAAAATTTGACTTCTTTTTTACATATCCCAACCAAATGATGATTCATCAGTGGTGAATATACTTCAAATGCATTCAATAAGGTTTGCAAAGAAAAAGGAATTCAACATATTTGTCCTCCTCCTAGAACTCCACAAGAAGATGGAGTAGCAAAAGGATGAAATAGAACGTTGGTTGAACATGCAAAATCTATTATTGTTGATGTAGATTTGCCTAAAAGTTTTTGGGGGTGAAGCTGTTATGACTACTACTTATCTAATTAATAGATCACCACATTCCTCTTTAAATAATGAAGTATCGGAGTCTTTGTGGAGTGGGATACATGTTTCTTATAATCATTTAAAAGTTTTTAGATGTGTTCCATACATGCATATATACAAAAGGAAAATAGATCTAAATTTAATGATAAATCAAAAAGATGTATTTTTGTGGGTTATGGTAGTGATGAATTGGGTTTTAGATTATGGGATCCTGAGGAAAAGTAATTTGTAAGGTCACAAGATGTAAAATTTCAAGAAAATGTAATGTTTTATGATTTTCAAAAGAAAAATGTTTCTGATTCTATTACATAGCAGGTTCCTAGATTTGTTTCACAGCCTAAAGAAAATATAATACAAGAGCAAGTGGCAAATCAAAACACTCTAGAATTTTTGGATGAAGATGAGGAGAAAGAAATAGATGAGGAGGAAAATCTTGTAGAAGATACATCACATGGGGTAAGACATTCAACTAGAATACATCCTCTTGCTAGATTTAAAGATTATATTCTTTATACATATCATGATGAACCTAAAATGGTAAAAGAATCTCTTGCAAGTCTTGATGTAGTAAAATGGAAGGAAGCTATGAAAAGGGAATGGAATTCACTCCAACAGAACAAAACTTGAGAATTGATGGAATTACCCAAGGGATGTAAAGCACTTCAAAAAAATGGATTTTTACTTTAAAGAATAAGGTAAATGGGGGGAATCTTTATAAAGCTAGACTAGTAGTTAAAGGTTATAATCAAAAACTAGTGATGGGTGGTGAGGTACCCCTACACTCAACCATACGAAATGAGCGTAGCACGCATGATTCGATCGAACTCCGCAAACTAAATTCCTACACACCCCATGGAACACTTGGGGTTAATCATTTGTTGTCTTCCCAGACTTACTTGTAGTTGTCACGGTGTATGGTTAAGTAAGTTCGAGGTATATGATTTTTATAGTCTTTTCTGGTTTTATGTCTTCTATGCTAAAGAGGCAAAGGGTTGAGAAACTAACTAACTCTAACTAATGACCTAAGTCTAAGTTAACTAGCGTCAACATTCGTTCCCACTTACCGTACACACCCTGAACTATGCAACTATGGCTACCAAACGCTAATCATTACTGGGATCACCACACGTAATGCACGTGCTCGAAGTGGTCGTACTGAGGCACTTAACTAGGAGGAAAGTGTTGAGAGAACCTCTCTAGCCTAAGTGCAATGAGCTACCGATTCCTGGACTAACCGTACACATCGGGGTGTTCGACTACCACTAGGATTACCAAGCGTAGATCCTGGAATATGCCACTAGGTTACCAAGTAGTTAGACTAGATGCTCGTAATCAAGTCGTACTCATACCACATGCAACGAGTAGCTGATTCCTTGACTAACCGTACACATCCTTAGATGCTCGTAATCAAGTCGTACTCGTACTGCATTCTAGGAAAGCAATAAATAGCAATTAAAATAAAATCCTATTCCATGCACGGCAAGGTTTATCCAATCAAGTTCGTCTTTATTACCGTACACAACTTTGTGTTCAGGTACAATGTTGCTCAAATAAAAATCCGTTCACTCTAGGATTCCTATTGCGGGCACATGGGAAATTAATCTATCTCTGGAGTGATCAAACTACCAGAGCTTCGCTACTTCTAGACTAGGATGGAAAATAAGGGGAGTGCCGCCTCTTATTTATATATTTGGGAGCAGACCACGATATCACATATGCAACATCGCAGGGGAGGATGTGATATCGCGTACGCGATATCGCGGCTTGTGCATATCGTGTCTCATCATACCTCCATGACTGAATGAAAACTCGTCCTCAAGTTCCTTACAATAATATTGGGAAGGTATGGAATTATTGAGGGGAATGGAACTAATGGGATGACATGTGAATGGATCATCATTACAAGACTTGACAAAAATGGTGTTCATGACAACAAGGGTGAACACCTTATTACAATGACATCAAGCCTTTGTTGGCAGTTGAGAAAGAGAGAGAGAAAGAAGTGTTGCTGCTGCCAACGCCAAGATTGCACCTTTGTTGTCCATCTATAAGTGCGCCATCGATCTTGCTCCTTGCATAGCTGCTTCAGCACTGCTCCACTCCAGGTGTTTGCTCTAGATCCAATCCGTTGTTGTATGATTGCCATCTGCACACACAACACAATCATATATTAGCCAGGGTAAATGAATCATCATGTAATTGATACCTTTCTATGGTGTAGGTCCATTGGCTAGGTTGTGGTATGGCTGATATGGATCTGGGAATATATTAATGATGACTACCAAAGGTGTAGGGGTTAGGAAGAAAATCAAAAATTTTGGGGCTAGGAGAAAATCAAAAAAATCAGGCCCCATACCCCCATGACTAATCACAAACCTCCAGTAGCATTAGAATGGAGAAAGAAAAGGAGTAAGAAAGATAGATAAAAAGGAACAACTATGGAATTGATGAAATGGATGTCAAGATGGAAATGAAAAAAATAAAATTAATTGCAAAAAGTGAAGGGAAAGAATTTAACTAATGCTCCAAATAAGAATGTTAGTGGGTCCTCTCCAAAGCAGGCTCATGCCCATAATGCCCTGACAAACCCACATTCAAAGAGTCCGTAGGCTCTAAGAATGTCATTTGGAACAAGAGTTAAAGTCTTAACCCCAAGAATTTACCAAAAAGAAAACAATGCATCAACCAAAATATATGCACTAATGAGACAACCGGCAATGAGGTGAACAATGGAGAGAAGGATGGAGAGAAGAGGATGGAATGGAATCTCCAGAACAAGGTGGTGTACAGCCCCTTGTGTGGTTCATGATTAATGGGACTTAGTAAATCTCATTCCAACTCTGGCCTCAAACTAACCACATCCAGTGACTTCGCATCAATACAGTTGGCTGAACCACCCGCTTAGGTAACAAGAATGCATCTCCAAAGAGCCACCACCATTCTGACGAAACAAAGGAGTGAATGGAAAGTGAGAAGGACCTTAGTTAGAGGGAACATTTTTGGTCCCATGACCAGTGCATGTAGCCCACATTTATTCGTCTAAGGGGTGTGCTTTGAATTCTCACTTTTTTTTTCTTCTTTTTTTTTGTTTTGTTTTGTTTTTTTATGCATGGGAACCACACCATGCAAAGACTTCTTATTTTTATTTTCTCAGCTTCCGATAATTGGGTAACATCGGAACAACAAGAAAACTCAAGAAGAAAACATTCAAGCACCCAAGAGAATGACCAACACAAAAGCACCAAGTTCCCTTGAAGTCACACATTTTTCAATCCTTGAGTCCTTCCTTAGTTTGAGAAATACCCAGGCACTGATTTGTTAAAGTTCTTATTAGAAGGGAACTGTACATTTCCAAGCCAAGAGAGACCATAGAGTGTTGTGGGGGGATGGATGAAGTGATCTCATTGCCTGCCATATCAAAAGAAACATACCTTAGTATCAACATTGTGACTTAAAGGTAAAAACCAAACATTAGCAATCAATATGAAAATAGTTCATACCATCAGTCCGAACACTTATTATGGGACAAACTTACAGGGTGGATCACACACACACACACAAAATGAAAAAGGTATAATGATGCTGTAAAACAAAAATTAGAAAAGTTAAAGAAAGTTGTAAAACAAAAACAAGAAAAGTTAAAGAAATTTGTAAAACAAGAATGTGTAAGACAAAAACATGTAAAACAAAAACGTGTAAAACAAAAATGTGTAAAACAAAAGTCGAAAAAGAACTGAGGACCCCATATGATTAGCATAGGTGGCCATCTCCCCCATGACTGAGTTGTAAGGGAGAGATCCAAAATAATGAGTTCCTGTTTGAATTTCTAATAAGTATCCAACTTCTCCCAATTGATGATCTTAGATTAAGTGGTGGAAGTTGGCGACGCTCATGTTCCAATGTATATATACTTTCATTTTTGATATGGTTTGTCTCCTCAGTTTGTTCCATGCATATTTTTCTGCTTCTTCTAGTACCTGTCAACCATGGGATGTCTACTACTGGTTGTGTGGCTACTACATACAGGCATCTTTGTTGTAAAGTTTCAAGAGCACACTTGTTACATGGAGGCATTTCCTCCATGTCATCACCTGATGAATCACTGTATGTGATGCATGGAACTTTCCTCTTCTCGATCTTTCCACAAATTTTTATCTTAGAGATTTCCAAGGAAAGATCGTGGATCCTAAGGCATGCGTCTACTGTACTAACCCATGCCCTTCCCATTATAATTGGGAAGTCCCCTTCGTTGTTGTTCACTTCAATCACCAGAAAATCAGCTAGGTAAGACCAACCACACACAGTGGTAATGATGTCCTCCACCAATCCCAAGGGAATGGTGATGGACTGGTCTACTAACTCTAGTTGAATGTTGCTCTTCTTAAGTTGTGGTAGGTTCCAGGCATGATACATCTCTCGTGAAATTAAGTTAACTCTAGAACTTGAGTCAAGAAGAGCCCTATGTAGTTTATTTTTGGCAATCTGTAAATAGATTAAGGGACTCCCAAGGTCAGTTAGTTTCCTGGGAAGGTGGCCTACCTTGATCCAGTCAGTTACGGTATGCGTTAACATAACCGTATGCGTTACGCTTTGTTGGACTGAAGGGTGCTCCGAAGTGTTAAATGGTGGAGGAGTGTACATGGGTCCAACCGCTTGTTGTTGCGAGAGTTTTTCTGGGATTTTGGTTCTAAAGTAAGGTCTTCTCTTTTTAAAGTTATTAGAACCAGCAACAGGTTGAATATTTACAGCTCTCACAACATGATGTTGCTGCAGTTGAGGAGGAAGTTTCCCTTGCATTGTTGGAGTAGGAGGTGTTACGGGAACTACTTGTGGTGAAAGAGGTGCGGATGGATTAGGAGGATAGTGTGGGTATGGAGTGTCTCCCGGAGGAGAAGGAGTCCTTCTAAAGTACTCCCAAACTTGGTAGTGATGGTTGGGGGTTGTGACACTCATAGAGTCACTTGGAGAAATTGACTGCTACACATAATATCCATTAGGGTTAGGCTGCTAGTAAGGGTACTGTTGTATTGGCGGTGGCATCCCCCATGACTGTGGGTATTGCCACTGCTGATGCTGTCCGATGGGCTGTGGTGGAGTTCCACTTGAATAATACCTTAAGGGTTGGTGAAATTGCCTTGGGTTACCTTGTGGATAAGGTAACCTACAGGGTGTCTGCCATTGGTTGAGTCTTAGATTAAGTGCATACACCCCAAACTCCTATAGATGTGAAATAATTGGACAACATCCCTTAGGATGGTCATAGTGGCAGATCTCACATCCACCGTCATTGTCTGTGTCAGAGTCCACAACCACATCGGAGTTAGTGATTTTCCCCTTACCCTTGTTATGTGTAGGGCTTAAATCTCTCCACTTTGTCTTACCTTTGTCACTACTGTGTTCTACCTTAGACTCTTCTACAATTTTTAAGAAAGTTTCAATTTTAGAGTCTAAGGAACTCCATACGTCATCTACCTTAGCCGCTATTTCTGTTGTCAACTTTTGAATCGGTAAGGCCTTCCTGTTTACCAACTCTTCGATTGGTGACTCATCCTCTTCATCACAAAATTTCACTCCCTTCTTTCGAAGAGAGGGATCACGATTATACTCTTTCGCACTTTCCCTTTTTTGTAGCTCATCTTCTTCTTTTGCTACTTGCTCCAAAAACCTATGTACTTCATGGAATCTAAGTTGTGAGAGTCTCCCTTGGGCATAAGTTCCAAGGGTTATTCTAGTTTCATGCCTTAGCCCATCCACGATGTGGCGAAGTTGATCCTGCTGAGCATACCCATGGCCTGGGCAACGATGTAACAATGTGTAGTTGCGGGCCATGGCAGCATCCAAGGGTTCATATGTACCTTGCTTCTAGCCTTGGATCTGCTTATGCAAATTGAACACTTTGGAGTACGTTTGATATTTTTCATTGAACAGTTCTAGCATCGTACTCCACCTCCTAATGGTTTTCGGTTCTAAGGACTGGTACCAACTCTCTACTTCTTTGGTGAGTGTTGTTGGGAATAACTTAAGTTTTTTCCACTCATTTTCTATATTTTGCAAACCACAGGCATCGTGGAATGCCCGTAAATGATTTTGCGGATCAGCATTGTATCCCCCTTCAAATCGTGGGATGTTGTTCATGTCTAATCGTTTGATCCGACTATCTTTTAAATGCCTTGTGGGAATCCTAACTACCTCTGTTATGACAAGCATACTTTAGGTTGCGAGTAGGGGCTCATCATGATCATCTCTTTCATGACGCCTATGATGTCTATGTTGTTCCCTACTCTCCCTACGTCCTTGCCCTTATCCTCTCTCTTGACTTTCCCATCGAGGTCTTTCATCCTTCTTACTTTTATCCTCACCTTTATGTTCATGGTGGCTGCACCTAGATGTGGAAAGAGAGGGTGAGTGATGGGATGAAGGAGAAGAAGAAGGGGAACCATTGCCATGACTATGCTTCTTGCCTTCTCTTCGGCTGCTACGGCCCCGATTGTGGTGACAATCTAAGTGCTCATCCTTAGCATGAGTGGTTGTTCCCTCTGTGAACAGTTGGTGTTCACGGGCATCAGAACCAGAGATATGTATCGTTGATCGTAGGTTCTGATACCCAACCTCCTCACCATCATTAGGAGGGGGGACATCTTTTGTTAGGGAACCTATGATAAGGGGTTCCTCATCTCCTATTTCGCTAAGGACATGCGAGACCTTGCCCTTCAACAGTGCATGTTGACTATCCTGCCTTAAGTTCCTCATACGTTTGGCATCTATGGGATAATAATCCCTCATGTCAAAATCTTCTGCAACGTATTTAGCAAATAGTTCTTGTATGTCAATCTGTGCCAAGGCACGGAAAAGCATGCGAGAGACTGATCGATCTGGGGGTAACACAATGTTACCTTGCAAATCTCTCCATCACAGCTATTCGTCTTGATGGAGGATAAAGTAAAGTCTGAAATATACTCATCGGGATGAGTATAAATTATCTTGTATTGTTTAGGACTTGGCTGATTTTGGTTATGTTTTTTATGTTGCCGACTGTCTCGTGTATGGTCCTTAGGTGGTGAGTTGCTCTTATGAGAAGAAGACATTGTTATTGGTGTGCTATTTCATCGTTATATAAATTTTCTCTTTTGATTAACTCGAAGGTTTGTTAAGGCTCACAACGATGTGAGTGATATCCCTTATGTTCTATTCAGTGCACAAACACTTAGTCCCCGGCAACAGCGCCAATGATGAGTGGCGAGGTACCCCTACACTCAACCATACGAAACGAGCGTAGCACGCGCGATCCGATTGAACTTTACAGACTGAATGCCTACACACCCCATGGAACACTTGGGGTTAATCATTCGTTGTCTTGCCAGACTTACTTGTAGTTGTCACAGTGTATGGTTAAGTAAGTCCGAGGTATATGATTTTTATAGTCTTTTCTGGTTTTATGTCTTCTATGCTAAAGAGGCGAAGGGTTGAGAAACTAACTAACTCTAACTAAGGACCTAAGTCTAAGTTAACTAGCGTCAACATCCGTTTCCACTTATTGTACACACCCTGAACTATGCAACTGTGGCTACCAAACGTTAATCATTACTAGGATCACCACACATAACGCACATGCTCGAAGTGGTCGTACTGAGGCACTTAACTAGGAGGAAAGGGTTGAGAGAACCTATCTAGCCTAAGTGCGATGAGCAGCCGATTCCTTAACTAACCGTACACATCAGGGTGTTCTACTACCACTAGGATTACCAAGCGTAGATCCTAGAATACGCCACTAGGTTACTAAGTAGTCACACTAGATGCTCGTAATCAAGTCGTACTCATATTGCATGCGACGAGCAGCCAATTCCTTGACTAACCGTACACATCCTTAGATGCTCGTAATCAAGTCGTACTCGTACCGCATTCTAGGAAAGCAATAAATAGTAATTAAAATAAAATCCTATTCCATGCACTGCAAGGTTTATCCAATCAAGTTCGTCTTTATTGCCGTACACAACTTTGTGTTCAGGTACAATGTTGCTCGAATAAAGATCCATTCACTCTAGGACTCCTACTGCGGGCACATGGGAAATTAATCTATCTCTGGAGTGATCAAATTGCCAGAGCTTTGCTACTTCTAGACCAGGATGGGAAATAAGGGGAGTGCCACCTCTTATTTATAGATTTGACGGTAGACCGCGATATCACGTACGCGACATCGCAGGGGACGGCGCGATATCGCGGCTTGTGCATATTGCGTCTCATCAACTAGGAATTGATTTTACAGAAATTTTTTCTCCATTTGTTAAGTATTCTTCTATTCATATAGTTCTTTCATTGGTTGCTTGTTTAGATTTTGAGTTAGAATAAGTAGATGTTAAAATAGCTTTTCTACATGATGATTTAAATGAAGAAATCTATATGCATCAACCAAAAGGATTTGTTGATCTAAATAAACCTCGTTATGTGTGTCACTTGAGGAAAAGCTTATATGGTTTAAAACAGGCTCCTAGGCAATGGTACATAAAATTTGAATTTTGTATGCATAAAATCGATTAGAGTGATCTTGATCATTTTGTTTATTTATCAAGTGATAAAAATAAATTTGTAATTTTGCTGTTGTATGTAGATGATATGCTAATTGCAGGGAATGATATATCAAAAAGAAAACAACTTAAAATAGAGATGAGCAAATAGTTTTCTATGAAGGATTTTGGATAGGCAAAAAGAATTCTTAGAATGCATATTTACAGAGCTAGAAAGTAGAAAAAATTGTGGTTTAGTCAAAGAGAGTATATTGGAAAAGTGTTGGAAAGTTTTAATATGTCAAAAGCAGAACTTGTAAATACTCCTTTGGCTTCTCATTTTCAATTATGTAAGAAAGATTGTTCCAGTACATAAAAAGAAATTTCCAAAGTAAAAGATATTCCATATACTTTCGCTATTGGCTCTTTAATGTATGCTACGGTATGCACTCATCTAGATATAGCATATGTAGTAAGTGTTGTTAGTATGTATTTGAATAATTATGGTTGGAACCATTGGATTGCTATGAAATGGATTCTTAGATACTTAGAGGGAACTTGATCTACCTGTTTATGTTTTGGAAATAATGATACGAATATTTATGGTTATGTGAATGCAACGTTTCTAGCTGATTTAGATACCAAATGTTCAACTACATGTTATGCTTTTGTATTAGGTAGTGCTACAATAGGCTAAATGTCAAAACTTCAATTTCTAGTAACTTTGTCCACTATAGAATCTAAATATTTGGCATTGACAAAAGCATGTAAGGAGATGTTATGGTCATGAAGATTTTTACAATTTCTTAGTGTAAAGCAAGACAGTTATCGAATTTTCTATGATAGCCAAAGTGCCTTACATCTAGCAAGAAATTTAGCTTATCACGATAGAACAAAACATATTGATATTAAATACCATTTTATTACATATATTTTTGAAGAAAGCTTAATTAATTTACAAAAAATTAACACCAAGAAAAATGTTGCTAATTGATGAGACGCGATATCGCGGTCCATCGCCAAATCTATAAATAAGAGGCGAAACTCCCCTCATTTCTCATCCTAGGCTTAAAGTAGGAAAACTCTGGTGGATTGATCACTATAGAGATAGAATATTTTCCATGTGCCCGCAGTAGGAGTCCCCAAGTGAACGGATCTTTATTCGAGCAGTTTGTACCTGAACGCAAGTTGTGTATGGCAATAAAGACGAGCTTTGTGGATAAACCTTGCAGTGCATGGAATAGGATTTATTACTTATTATTTCTTACCTATTATTTATTACCTGCATTAGTGTGGCATGAGTATGACTTGATTACGAGCATTGATGAATGTGTACGGCTAATCAAGGAATCGGCTACTCATTGCGATTAGTCTCTCTCACCCTTATCTCTTAGAATACAAGATAAGTACGACTTGATTACGAGCATCTACAGATGTGTACGGCTAGTCAAGGAATCGGCTGTTCATCATGTTTAGGCTAGTTAAGTGCCTCAGTATGACCACTTCGAGCATGTGCGTTACGTGTGGTGATCCCAATAATGACTAGCATTTGGTAGCCACAGTTGCATAGTTCAGGGTGTGTATGGTAAGTGGAAACGGATGATGACGCTAGTTAATTTAGACTTAGTCCTTAGTTAGAGTTAGTTAGCTCTCTCAATCCTTCACCTTGATAGCATAGGAGAAAAACCATAAAAGACCATAAAAATCATATACCTCGGACTTACTTAACCATACACTGTGACAACAACAAGTAAATCTAGGAAGACAACGAATGATTAACCCCAAGTGTTCCATGGGGCGTTTAGGCATTTAGTCTACAGAGTTCAGCCGGATTGCGCCTGCTATGCTCGTTTCGTATGGTTGAGTGTAGGGGTACCTCGCCACTCATCATTGGCACCGTTGCTGGGGACTAAGTGTTTGTGCGCCAAATAGAACATAAGGGATATCACTCACATCATTATGAGCCTTAACGAACCTTCAGGTTAATCAAGAGAAAAATTTATATAATGGTGAATTAGCACACCAATAAAAATGCCTTCTTCTCATAAGAGCAACTCACCACCTAAGGACCATACACGAGATAGTCAGCAACATAAAACACATAACCAAAATCAGCCAAGTCCTAAACAATATAAGATGACATATACTCATCCCGTTGAGTATATCCCTAATTTTACTTTTATTCTCCATCAGGACGAACAGCTGCGGTGGAGATATTTGCAAGGTAACATTGTGTT
Source organism: Gnetum montanum (assembly GCA_015680685.1). Classification (NCBI taxonomy): domain Eukaryota; kingdom Viridiplantae; phylum Streptophyta; class Gnetopsida; order Gnetales; family Gnetaceae; genus Gnetum; species Gnetum montanum. The sequence goes on from MNCI01027017.1 coordinate 324,075, forward strand.
ACCCCCAAATCAATCAATCTCTCGCATGCTTTTTCGTGCCTTGGCACAGATAGGCATGCAAGAACTATTTGCTGAATACATTGTAGAAGACTTTGACATGAGGGATTATTATACCATAGATGCCCAACGTATGAGGGAATTAAGGCAGGAGAGTCAACATACCTTTCTGAAGGGCAAAGCCCTGCACGTCCTTAGCGAAATAGGAGATGAGAAACCCCTTATCATGGGTTCATTAGCAAACGATGTTCCCCCTCCTAACGATGGTGAGGAGGTTGGGTATCAAAACCTACGATCAACGATACATATCCCTGGTTCTGATGCCCATGAACACCAACTATTCATAGAGGGAACAACCACTCATGCTAAGGATGAGCACTTAGATCGTCACCACGATCGGGGCCGTAGTAGCCAAAGAGAAGGCAAGAAACATCGTCATGACGATGGTTCCCCTTCTTCTTCTCCTTCATCCCATCACTCACCCTCTCCTTCCACATTTGGGCGTAGCCACCATGAAAATTAAGGTCAAGATAAAAGTAAGAAGGATGAAAGACCTCGACAGGAAAGTTGAGAGAGAGGACAAGGGAAAGGACATAGGGAGAGTAGGGAACAATGAAGACATCACAAGCGTCATGAAAGAGATGATCATGATGAGCCCCTACTCACAACCCGAAGTATGCTTGACATAACGGAGGCAGTTAGGATTCCCACAAGGCATTTAAAGGATAGTTGGATCAGGCATTTAGACATGAATAACATTCCACGATTTGAAGGAGGATACAATGTTGATCTGCAAAATCATTTACAGGCATTCCACGATGCCTGCGCCTTGTAAAATATAGAAAATGAGTGGCAAAAACTTAAGTTGTTCCCAAGAACACTCACCAAAGAAGCAGAGAGTTGGTACCGGTCCTTAGAACCGGAAACCATCAGGAGGTGGAGTACGATGCTAGAACTGTTCAACGAGAAGTATCAGACGTACTCCAGAGTGTCCAATTTGTGTAAGCAGATCCAAGGCTGGAAGTAAGGTACATATGAACCCTTGGATGCTGCCATGGCCCGCTACTACACATTGTTACATCATTGCCTGGGCCATGGGTACACTCAGCGGGATCAACTTCACCACATCGTGGATGGGCTAAGGAATGAAACTAGAAGAACCTTTGGAACTTACATCCAAGGGAGACTCTCACAACTTAGAGCCCATGAAGTGCATAGCTTGTTGAAACAAGTAGCAAACAAAGAAGGTGAGCTATGCAAAAGGGAAAGTGTGGAAGTATACAACCACGATTCCTCCCTTCAAAAGAAGGGAGTGAAATTTTGTGATGAAGAGGATGAGTCACTAATCGAAGAGTTGGTGAACAGGAAAACCTTGCCGATCCAAAAATTAACAACCGAGGTATCAGCCAAGGTAGAACAAATGTGGGATTCCTTAGAGAATTGAAACTGTCTTAAAAATTGTAGAAGAGTCTAAGGTCAAACAAAGTAGTGACAAAGGTAAGAAAAAGTGGAGAGATTTAGGCCTTGCATATAACAAGGATAAGGGAAAAATCACTAACTCCAATGTGGTTGTGGATTTGGATTTAGACGATGACGGTGGCTGTGAGATCTGCCATTATGACCATCCTAAGGAATGTTGCCCCATCATCTCACATCTACAGGAGTCTGGGGTGTATGCGCTTAATCCAAGACTCAACCAACAACAAATACCTCGCAGGTTACCTTATCCACAAGGTAACCCAAGGCAGTTCCACGAACCCTTAACATATTACCCAAGTGGAACTCCACCATAGCCCATCGGATAGCATCAGTAGCAGCAATACCCACAATCATGGGGGATGCCACCACCAACACAACAATACCCTTACTGGAAGCCCAATCCTTATGGTTATTATGTGCAGTAGCCAATTTCTCCAGGTGACTCTATGAGTCACACAACCCCCAGCCATCACTATCAAGTTTGGGAGTACTTCAGGAGGACTCCTTCTCCTCCAGGAGACATCTCACCCTCATCCCATCCTCCAAATCCATCCACACCTCTTCCACTTGTAGTTCCCACAACACCTCCTGTTCCAACAATGCAAGGGGAACTTCCTCCTCAACCGTAGCAACGTCACACTACGAGAGCTGTAAATATCCAACCTGCTATTGGTTCTGAAAACTGTAAAAAGAGAAGGCCTTACTTCAGAACCAAAAGCCCTGACAAACTCTCGCAACAACAAGCGGTTGAGCCCATGTACACTCCTCCACCATCTAACACTTTGGAGCACCCTTTAGTCCAACAGAGCATAATGCATACGATTATGTTAACGCATACCATAATTAACTGGATCAAGGTAGGCCACCTTCCCAAGAAACTAACTAACCTTGGGAGTCCCTTAATCTACCTTCAAGTCATCGAAAATGAACCACATAGGGCTCTTCTTGACTCAGGTTCCGGAGTCAACTTAATTTCATGAGAGATGTATCATGCTTGGAACCTGTCCCAACTTAAGAAAAGTAACATTCAACTAGAGTTGGTAGACAAGTCCATCACCATTCCCTTAGGATTGGTGAAGGACATCATTACCACTGTGTGTGGTTGGTCCTACCCAGCTGATTTTTTGGTGACTGAAGTGAACAACAACGAAGGGGACTTCCTAATTATAATGGGAAGGGCATGGCTAAGTACAGTGGATGCATGCCTTAGGATCCACGATCTTTCCTTGGAAATCTCTAAGATAAACATTTGTGGAAAGATCGAGAAGAGGAAAGTTCCATGCATCACATATAGTGATTCATTGGGTGATGACATGGAGGAAATGCCTCCATGTAACAGGTGTGCCCTTGAAACTTTGCAACAAAGATGCCTGTATGTAGCAACCACACAAGAAGTAGTAGATACCCCGTGGTTAACAACTACTAGAAGGAGCAGAAAAATGTGCATGGAACAAACTAAGGAAACCCATGCCACCAACGAAGGCATAGACACATTGGAATATGAGAGTCGCCAGCTTTCATCCCTCAATCTAAGATCATCAATTGGGAGAAGTTAAGCACTTTTACAAAATTCAAATAGACGTTCATTATTTTGGATCTCTCCCTTACAACTCAGTCATGGGGGAGATGGCCACCTATGCTAATCATATGGGGCCCTCAGTTCTTTTTCAATTTTTATTTTACACATTTCTTTTTTACAACGTTTTTAGTTTACACATTTTTGTTTTACAAATTTCTTTAACTTTTCTTATTTTTGTTTTACAAATTTCTTTAAATTTTCTAGTTTTTTTTTACAACATCGTTATACTTTTTCCATTTTGTGTGTGTGTGTGTGTGTGT
>MNCI01027017.1:327687-366420 GCA_015680685.1 Gnetum montanum
AAAAAAAACTAAGTGAGAATTCAAAGCACACCCCTTAGACGAAATAAACTTGGGCTACAAGCACTGGTTATGGAACCAAAAGTGTTCCCTCTAACTAAGGCCCTTCTCACTTTCCATTCTCTTATTTGTTTCGTCAAAATGGTGGTGGCTCTTTGGAGATGCATCCTTGTTATCCAAGTGGATGGTTTGGCCGAATGCATTGATGCGAAGTCACTGGAAATGGTTTATTTGAGGCCGATGTTGGAATGAGACTTGCCAAGTCACATTAATCATACAACACACAACAGGCTATACACCACCTTGTTCTTGGGATTCTATTCCATTCTCTTCTCTCCATCCTTCTCTCCACTGTTCACCTCATTGCCAGTTGTATCATTAGTGTATATATTTTGGTTGATGCATTGTTTTCTTTTTGGTAAATTCTTACGGTTAAGACTTTAACTCTTATTCCAACTGACATTCCTGGAGCCTACAGACCCTTTGAATGTGGGTTTGTCAGGGCACTAAGGGCATGAGCCTGCTTTGGGGAGGACCCACTGACATTCCTATTTGGAGCATTCGTTAACTTCTTTCCCCTAACATTTTGCAATTAATTTTATTTTGTTCATTACCATATTGACATCCATTTCATCGATGCCTTAGTTTTTCCTTTTTATCTATCTTTCTTACTCCTTTTCCTTCTCCATTTTAATGCTACTGGAGGTTCGTGATTAGTCATGGGGGTACGGGGCTTGATTTTTTCGATTTTCTTCTAGTCTTGAAAATTTTTTATTTTCTTCCTAACCCCTACACCTTTGGTAGTCATCAATAATATATTCCCAGATCCGTATTAGCCATACCACAACCTAGCCAATGGACTTTCACCGTAGCAAGGTATCAATTACATGATGATTCATTTACCCTTGCTAATTAAGATTGTGTTGTGTGTGCAGATGGCGACCATGCAAACAACGGATTGGATCTGGAGCAAACACTTAGAATGGAGCAGCACTGAAGCAGCTATGCAAGGATCAAGATTGATGATGCATTTACAGATGGACAACGAAGGTGCAATCTTGGTGTTGGCAGTAGCAACACTTCTTTCTCTCTCTCTTTCTCAGCTGCCAACAAAGGCCTGATGTCATTGTAATAAGATGTTCATCCTTGTTGTCATGAACACCAGTTTTGTCAAGTCTTGTAATGATGATCCATTCACATGTCATCCCATTAGTTCCATTCCCCTCAATAATTCCATACCTTCTTGATATTATTGTAAGGAACTCGAGGATGAGTTTTCATTCAATCATGGGGGTATGATGAGACGTGATATCGCATGCGCGGTGATATTGTGTACGTGAAATCGCGGCCGTAGAAATATCGCGTACGCGATATCGCGGTTCGCCATAAAATCTATAAATAAGAGGTGGCACTCCCCTCATTTCTCATCCTAGGCTTAAAGTAGGGAAACTCTAGCGGATTGATCACTCCAGAGATAGAATATTTTCCATGTGCCCATAGTAGGAGTCCCCAAGTAAACGGATCTTTATTTGAGCAGTTTGTACCTGAACGCAAGTTGTGTACGGCAATAAAGACGAGCTTTGTGGATAAACCTTGTAGTGCATGGAATAGGATTTATTACTTGTTATTTCTTACCTGTTATTTATTACCTGCATTAGCATGACATGAGTATGAATTAATTACGAGCATTAACGAATGTGTACGACTAATCAAGGAATCGGCTGCTCATCGTGATTAGTCTCTCTCACCCTTATCTCCTAGAATGCGGGATGAGTATGACTTGATTACGAGCATCTACGAATGTGTACAGCTAGTTAAGGAATCAGCTGCTCATCACGTTTAGGCTAGTTAAGTGCCTCAGTATGACCACTTCGAGCACGTGCGTTACGTGTGGTGATCCCAGTAACGACTAGCGTTTGGTAGCCACAGTTGCATAGTTCAAGGTGTGTACAGTAAGTGGGAACGGATGCTGACACTAGTTAATTTAGACTTAGTCCTTAGTTAGAGTTAGTTAGCTCTCTCAACCCTTCACCTTGATTGCATAGGAGAAAAACCATAAAAGACCATAAAAATCATATACCTCGGACTTACTTAACCATACACCGTGACAACAACAAGTAAGTTTGGGAAGACAACGAATGATTAACCCCAAGTGTTCCATGGGGCGTTTAGGCATTTAGTCTACGAAGTTCGACCGGATCACACATGCTTTGCTCGTTTCGTATGGTTGAGTGTAGGGGTACCTCGCCACTCATCACTAATGTATTAACTAAAGTGGTTGCAAGGGATGTGCATGTTTTTTGCACAAAATAGCTTAAATAGTGGAGACGTAAGAATGCAATTTGCAACTAGTGCATCTCTAACTTGAAAATTTGTCAGTTATTTCTTGAAGTCGAAGAATTGTAAACTATTAGTTATTGTGAAGAAAAATCTTCCTCTATTTTTATCAATTTAAGTTGTCTTTTATAACTTCCAACTTTGTAATCTTTGCTTGAAGCAATTTCTAAAATTATCTAAAGTTTCTAAAAAGACTATTATTTTATCTTATAAATTAAAGGATGGGAAGATGTATGATGGACCACTAAGAACAACAACAAAGATAGTAAGAAAAACACACACAAAATTTATGTGAAAACCCCAAAGTGGGGGAAAAACCAAGGAAACCAGTGCAAAGCTCTTCCTTTATCTGGAGAAAATATCCCAAAGACATAAGTCATCCTTGATAACTTTCATAGCTTATTGCTATTACAACACTCTTAAGCTCTTCCTTCACACTCTATTCTTGTTTTTTTCCTTGTTGTCTTTACTGTTTCAATTTTGATGAGTGGCGAGGTACCCCTACCCTCAACCATACGAATACAAGTGTTCAAGCATGATCCGGTTGAACTTTGCAGATAGACTAGTTGTGGTATCTAGATAGTTACTCATTGATCGTAGTTCGTTGTCTTCCCACCTAGACTAGTATTTTCTTTGTCACGTATGGTTTAGTCCAGAGTGAGGTGTATGATGTGGTCCTAAACTAGTGCTACTCCTAGAGGCAATGGAAAATAACTTTAATTAAGCTAAGAGGGAAAGGGAGAAGAGAGTCTAAGCTAGCCTAAATGCAATGAGCATCCATCCCTTAATCATTCATACACATCTTGGACCTTGTGTACTACCAATGGGATTACTAAGCGCATGTCCTAGGTATGCTACTAGGATACCAAGTAGTCACACTGAAATTCTCGTGATTAAGTCGTACTCATTTTTCATTTACTAACAGGGATAGGAGATGAGGGTAGTGAAATATTAATTACAAAAGCAATAAATAATAATTAAAATTAAGTGAATGCTGCAATGATGAAGTAATCTCAATCTTTATTGCCAATCATGTGCATGTCCAAGTACGTCACACTCGAATAAAGGTTCCATACAATTATAATCATCACACTGTGGGCATGCACTGGATAAAAAGTGTTGAGAGGGAAAAACTGATAAAAAGATCCTACTCTAATACTAACTGCTTCCTTTCTTTCCCGTGCACCCCATTGTGTATTTATAGGCTCACATGGGAACGACGATATTGCGTATTTGATATCGCTTGGCCACAATATCGTGTACCCGATATTGGAGGTCTGATATTGTGGGTTCGATATCAGGACTCATCGAACTTGATATCTTGTACCCGATATCAGGGGTTTGATAATAGCACCTGAGAAACCATAATTCATCATACCCCCACGACTGAATAAAAACTCATTCTCAAGTCAAAGAAAGTGAGGAACAAGTTCAATTGATTACACAATGGATAAGTATGGGATTATTAACTAACTAGAAATTTATTCATGCCACAATGGAGAGTTGAATACAACAAAATTGGGACATGGACACAAAATTACAAAATTTATTAGGACTCATGTGGTTCCTAGTGGTGGTGGCTCCTCTATGGGTCTCTTCCCCTTGTCTTGTGCTCTAGGCTTTGAGATTGACATCATTGAAGAAGCACCTGATGTTTTTCCTCTTCTATCCGAGGATTATGAACCGTCCATGCTGATGTTCCAATGTTTGATGGATTCAGAACTTTTCATGAACACAGCAGTTGCAGGAACACTTGATTAGCCTTGACATGCCATGCTACAAATAGCGATCATTCCTCTTCATAGGATTGGGCCCTAACCTCTCCACCTTTTACTTAGCTAGATTGTGTAGTAACAGGAGGCCCCTGATGGATGCTAAATGATTGTGCCTCCTACTTTGCATGTTTTACATGAGGTCCTTGGTATCTACCTTCCCTTGGGCATTCAGTTGCACTTTGAGAAGGTCCTCCTTGTTGTCCTCTTTTAGGGGCCATCTATAATGACACAAAGATCAATTATTAGTAAGGTTATTGAAAGAAGTTGAATTATTTCATACCTTACTCATTGCTTTTAATAAATGTTGAATTCTTTGCTTAGTGTGATTTTAGAGTTAGAAATTTTTTTTCAAGGAAGTTTCCCTAAAAGTTTAATGTCTGACCTGATTATTTAGGTGACACATAAAAGGACATGTAATGGTTTTGAGGAACGTTTGATAAAATGATGAAAAAGGAAAGAATAGATTTGACAATGAAGTACTTAGAGAATATAAAATGATGTGGTGGTGTGCAACAACTACAAATTACAAAATTCATGCAAGTGGGTCCTCCCCAAAGTAGGTTCCAACCTATAATGCCCTTGTGTAACCACACCTTAAAATATTCGTAGGCACTAGAAGGGTTAAATGTAATCTACACTGATGCAACAAAACACACACATGTTGATACTACTGTGATGAGGTAGGAATTCTATGTGACACAAGACATGAGTCACCAATTCATGAACAACGAGATGAGGCGAATTGTAGAAGGGATTATAGAGATCAGGACATGAGGTGACTGACCCAGGGCACAATGAATCTTGAGTGTAGGGCATGATTAATGTGTCATTAACCCACGCTCCAAAATCAAGACCAAGTCCATTCCTTCGATCAGTGACATCACATTGTTTTATTCAATGATGGACAACCATAAGAGGATCATGATAGCAAGGCATATGATCACTTGGCATTTTTTTCAAGGGAGGAGTGAGTTGGAATTTCTTTGTGGCATATTTGTTTTTAGTTGGCCTCTTTGGCACATTTTTTGATGCATAATCTAGAGAAGCAGCCTACCTTCAGGCATGGGTGCATGTCTTTCCAGTGGGACCCCCTGGAATAACATTGGTTTTCTTGAGTGAGTGCCTTTATTACTCTTACTTCCATTTTTTGTTAGATCTACAAGGATCTTGGTACACCCAGGCTACATGGTAACTCCTATAGATGTCACCAAAGAGAATCCATAAGTTCCCTTGATGTCACACCCTGGCCATTCCCTCTTGGTCCATCCTTCTTCACTCTAGGTATAATGAGCACAAGATTACTTTAAGTTTTAATGATGTTAAGAATAACATCGTACCCAGAGTAGAACCTCTTATTAATAGAATGGTTGGGTGCATGTGATGGGATCACTATCCAAATAATTAGTTACTCGAGACTTGATAGCAAAGAACAACACCTCAACTAACGAGTCACATAAGTGTTTTATTCATAGATGAGATTACTCATAAAAAGATAAAAGGATAAAACAATAAATAAAAATATGAAACAACCAATAAAAAGATAAAATCAAAAAATTGAAAGATGAAAAACTGGAAAACAGAAAATTATAAAATTAAAGAAAAGAAAAAACATTTATTAATTCTGCTCATTAGAATGGGGGGTATCCCCCAAGACTAAACCTTTGAGCATGGCTAGAATTAATAAATGGAAGGTTTGGATCTAAGAATTTTGAAAATATTGGAACCCGATCATATCCAAACCACTAGGTGTCTTTTGGTGTCGTGGTTGGAATGTACCCAACTTAGGGTGCACACACTGTATTAAAGTTGACATAGTGGGGCAGGTTATGAGATGTAGTCAATTGATAAGGGGTTGACCCACTATAGCACCCGTGACCATAAGATGGTATGCAAGGATCGATATGTCTCCCTACGTGGCTATATTCATTAGGCCACATAGTTGTTGGAGTGTTGATTAGTGGCCCAGATAAGGTAACACAAGGCGTTGAGTTTGATGAAGAGGATGCACCACAGTATTGAACTTGTGCTGAGTTACAGGATGTAGTGGTCTCAGAACTGTGCTATCCCTTTCTATGATCATGTCTAAAGAAGGGATGCCCTTGATGTTGTGGAGGGTTTCCATTACTGTTGACAGTAGTAGCACAAGTAATGTTCGTGGGTTGATGTTGTGGTGCAAACCCTTCTAGTACTATTGGTGGCGATGTAGAAGGAAATGAAGGATGAGAATATTGAATTTGAGGAGAACTGTAAGGCACATGAGGTGGTGATCATGTTGGATAGGATATGGGTTTATAGCATTTAGGAGAATGATAACAATGTGGTGAGATAGAGGATGTTGACCTAGTTGGGAAAATAGGATGTTGAACCTGATAGGTGCTTCGGTTTGGATGATATAAAGGGTGTGACCAGTTTGGGGGTGGCCTCCCCCACGACTGGGATTTTTGCCACTATGATTGAACACAATATTTTTGTATGAACTCTGGATGTAACATTCTTCCCCAATGCTCATGTAAATGTGACAAGATTGGGCATTGACTTTTGGGGTGATCCTATAGGAAAATGTTACATTAATACATATGATTAGCAGTTGAGTTCTTATCTTTATTCTCCTCAACCCTTCTTTCCGATTGTCTATTGGTGTTCTATCCTGTTTCTTGGTTTGTCATGGTTCAACCTCTAATAATGTTAGCATATTCTCCACACTTTTCATGTATCCATTCTGTCATTTTATTGATCTTTGCCTCAATTTCATCTAGCAATTGTAGTATTGGCAAAGATGATTCCACCTCATTGTGGTGAGTTGATTTCTCCTCTTCAAGATCATGGACCTTTGCTAATTTCAGATTTTGGTCCTATTGAAATTTCTCAACATTCTCCCATTTATCTAACTCTCCTTCTTCTTTTGCTACCCGCTTGATAAGCTCTTGGAATTGGTGGGTTCATAGCTTGTATAGTTGACCTCGGGCATACATCCCTAGGGTCTACCTTGTTTCATTATGGAGCCCATCCATGATGTGATACATTAGCCTTTCCTCAGAGAACCCATGGCCTGAACAATTGTTTAACAATGAATAGTATCTTTCTAAGGCCATGTCCAAGGGTTCATGTTGCCCTTGTTTCCACTCTTGGATTTGTCTCCTCAAGGTTGACACTCTTGCATAGGTTTCATATCATTCAGTAAAGAGTTCTACCATTGTTGGCCATCTACGAATTGCTTTTGGTTTTAAGGATCTATACCATACTTTTGCTTGGCCAACGAGTGTCGTAGGAAAGAGCTTAAGTTTTTGCCATCCATTATCAATATTATTACATACACAAGCATCATGGAAGGCTTGTAAATGATGTTGTAGATCTAAATCATAGCCTCCTGAAAATTTGAAAAAGTTGTTTAAAGATGCTTGCGGGATATTTGAACAGCCTCTTGTATATGCATTAGGCTCTTAGTGGCTAGCAGGGGTTCATCGTTACTAGGTAGATTATGAGTTTGAAAGTTGGGACGATGTTGTCTTTGTTTATGTACATAGCAAACCCCTGCATCAGATTGAGTACTCCAAACTTCGTCTTCATCATCATATAATTCGTTGGTTCTCCAATAAATGGCCTTACTAGTTGTTGTGTTGTCATAGTTTTGTGAGAGAGACATTGTTGTGAATAGTGTGTGACTTAATTGAAATTAATTTCTTTTCTAAAATATATATTGTGAATACTTTGTTACAGTGATCTTGTATGATATAACTAATCTAAATAACTAGCATTGTCCCTGGCAATGGTTCCAATGATGAGTGGTGAGGTACCCCTACACTCAACCATACGAATACGAGCATTCATGCATGATCTGGTTGAACTCCATAGATGGACTAGTTGTGGTATCTAGATAGTTACTTGTTGATCGCATTTCACTATCTTTCAACCTGGACTAGTATTTACTTTGTCACGTATGGTTTAGTCTAGAGTGAGGTGTATGATGTGGTCCTAAACTAGTGCTACTCCTAGAGGAAATGGAAAATAACTTTAATTAAGCTAAGAGGGAAAGGGAGAAGAGAGTCTAAGCTAGCCTAAATGCAATGAGCATCCATCCCTTAATCACTCATACACATCTTGGACCTCATGTACTACCACTGGGATTACTAAGTGCATGTCCTAGGTATGCTACTAGGATACCAAGTAGTCACCCTTAAATGCTTGTGATTAAGTCATACTCATTCTGCATTTACTAATAGGGATAGGAGATGAGGGTAGAGAAATATTAATTACAAAAGCAATAAATAATAATTAAAATTAAGTGAATGCTGTAATGATGAAGTAATCATGATCTTTATTATCGGTCATGTGCATGTCCAAGTACATCACACTCGAATAAAGGTTCCATACAATTACAATCATCACACTGTGGACATGCACTGGGGAAAAAGGGTTGAGAGGAAAAAAATAACAAAAAGATCCTACTCTAAAACTAACTACCTCCTTTATTTCCCGTGCGCCCCATTGTGTATTTATAGGCTCACATGGGAACCACAATATCGCATAACCGATATCGCTTGGCCATGATATCGTGTACCCAATATCAGGGGTCCGATATCGAGGGTCCAATATCCTAGGTCCAATATCGGGACTCATCAGACTTGATATCTTGTACCCGATAACAAGGGTCTAATAATAGCACCTGACAAACCATGATTCATCAAATTTGTAGATTTAATTAATTTTATAACAAATAGTTGATCTTTTAATAACTTCTTTTACTATTTTTATTTTTCTTAGGCCATTTATATTCCTAGTTCTTCACTTCTAAAAAAATTTAGAAGATATAGTGCAAAATTAGTAAGTATTGGAATTACAATTATATTACAATGTCAAAAGATATACTTAAGCAAATTAGATCATAGTGGCTTTTTCTTAAGAAATGAGCTTGGGCTACTATTTCATCTAGATTGTGTACCACTTTAAGAAAATTTGGTATTACTATAGTTTCCTATCTATGTATAAATGATAGATGGATGACATGGAAGGAGACTTCTATCCTCTATGGTTTCAATAGACAGAGAAAAAATAATTTTGAATATTGAGAATTTATTTAAAGTTGACAATAGTTTGCATAAGGCTTTTCTGGATATTTTTTGGAAGGATGGTAGATTCAAGTTTCCTTGAAACTTCAAAGTTGCGTATGCAATTATTACAAAGAATGATTTTATTTATAAAAAACTCAATATGATATGGAATTGCAATTATCATGAAAATTTTGAATGAAGAAAATAGAAGTTATTTGGAGAGTTTATACCTTTCCAAATATTCATATTTTTTTAAGATATCTTATTCATGAAACTCTTCATGTTAGCATTCATCTTAAACATATGACAATTCTTTCTTCTAAATGTCCTTCTTATGGAAGTGAAGACTCATTCTCTTTTCTTTTTTTTCCTTAAGTGTCCTGTTACATAAGATTCTTGGAAATGGATATCCAAAATTTGTAACAACTTTTAACCAAACATCAATGATATCATTTTTAGTCACCAACTTGCTTTATCTACTTCCTTTCTTTGCATTTGAAAGTATTTTTAACTATTTTTTCTATACTTTATTTGGAAGTTTCAATGTGTAGCTATTTTCCAGGAGTAAGAGCATATCTATGATATTTCTTCAAGAGTTAAATATTATATTCTTAAAGATGTCACTTTTCAACTTCAAGCAAAATAGATTTAAATAAAATTTGAACAATTAATTTATTTCATACAATATCAATTTCCTTTTGTTTTGAAGGCTCATGGATGGAAAGCTTTTAGCTTATGTTGCTATTTGTTCTATGTTTTAATTGATGTTTTTTTCTTTTTATATATAATCTCTAGAGAGAGTTTATTCCTTCTCTATATAATGAATCCTTTAGTACGAAGTGAAAACCTGTGAGGGTGCTTCTAAATAAGGGCAAGGCTTATCATTTTCCTACACCAATGGGGAGGTTTTTTAGAATTGGTTGTAAGGATGAAAAACTAAAAAACATTCCCAAAAATGTTGACATGGAAACTTCAGGTCACAAATTCAATTCTAGTAGATAATGCTAAGTTATCGACCCAAGAGGATCTTAATGGACATAAGTAAAAAATTCACTAAAGGGAATTCATAAATTGCTTTATCTAATAGATCCAAGAGGATTACAATAGACATAAACAAAAATATAGTAAAAGAAATTCATAAACTACTCTCTCTAATGGCTCTAAGAGGATCTCAATGGATGTAAGTAAAAAATTTAGTTTCACTAATAGTTAGAGTGAATGGCATTACAAAAAGGAACATTTAGTATTGAAATAGATATGCTTGAAGTATCCTTTTATTACAAAGTTTTAAATAATTTTGCTTAATAAAAGAAGTTAGATTTAAATTTTAATGACATAATTTTGTTAATGTATACCTCATTATGGAAGTGCTAACAAATTTCTTTTAATTTTCTTGTAGATGAAATTAAGCTACAAGATCGTGTTAATGTAAAAACAAGTAAACCATTTCAGCAATAATTTCGATGCAACTATATCAGCATAGAGTAGACACATAAAATACCTCACAAAGTACAATACCTCAAGAAGGGTGAACATGACATTGCAATTGAATATACTTTCTACCAAGTTTGTTAAAACTACCATGACATGGTTGTATACATGAAGATATGTATTTAAGAAAGTATAAGAATTTTTTTGTAACAAAAGTTACCAAGAAACTCATTGCTGGAAAACTATAGACAAATATAGTTTATAGAGAAGAATCAACATATACATCTCATAATTTAAGTGAAGGATAAAAGTATGTACATGTGGAAAAATACAACTAATAGTACAATATTTATTACTAGAGTCATTACATAAAAGTTGATACTCCAAAGTATTAGAATGTTTCATGTTTATAATATTAGAAAGTTTTAGTTTCTAGCATTTTTTCTAAGGGTGTTGTACCTGCAATGATCTTGCTTTGTAAAATTTCATTTGCATAGTGTTTCCTCTATGTTAAGTTTACTATCCTCTTTTTTACATTCTTTAGATCATTTCCATTTAACCTCCACTCAAGAATTGTACAAATATGTGCATTTTGTAAACTTGCAAGTGTATATTTGCAGGATTTTCTTCCACCTAGTTACATTTTCTTTTTCGTTGATCTTCATTTTGACATGGTATTAGAGCATGGTTCTTTAATTTTTTGGTTTGCAGAATTATTATGCTAGTGTGTGATCATGTCATTGTTGCAAGAACATTGTCATAATGGCATCTTCTCAAGCTTTAAGACACCAATGACTCATTTGTAAACATTGCAAATGGACAACTCACACCATTGAAAAATGTTATAAACTTCATATATATCCTCCTAGGAACAAAGGAGCATACTCTGCTATGAATGTGAATTTGGTTAGAGGACACAATAGTAAGAAAATTTCATCATTCTCTCTCACAAAAGAGTAGTACAAGCAACTTTATTCACTTTTAAATGATCACCAACATGTTATACATCAAGTAGGTACCTTATAAATAGAATTGAATTTTTTAGGTACTTCTCTCTGCCTAGCCTTAGTCAATGATTCAACATCATGAATCCTTGATACTGAAGTAATTGATCATATGGTTAACTCATTTTCATCATGTTTCCATATTACATCCAAAGTAGATACTTCTGTAAAATTGCCTAATGGTACTATTGCACTTGTTTCCCATGTTAGAATTATCAATATATTAGTTTCAATAGTTTTGAAGAATGTTCTCTATGTTCCTTCCTTCAAAGTTAATCTAATATCTATTAGAAAACTAGTTTGTTCTATGAATTGCAAAGTAACCTTCTCCTCTAATTGGTATATTATATAGGATCAAGTCTCAAGGAAGACAATTGGAGTGGGTAAACAAATAAATGGCCTATATCTTCTTCATCCTTCTTCCAAGGTTTCAAATAACTCCCATCAGATCTTTTTCATTCTATATCTCTTGTTTCATTGTTTGATTGATGGCATAAATGATTGGGACATTTATCTAGTACTTGCTTACACTTATTAGCCAAAAATGCATACGAAATTTCTATTTTTCATCCATCACATTATGGTATTTGCCTAATTGTTACACAAGCTCAATTACCATTTTCTTTAAGTTCTATTTCAAGCACTGCACCTTTTTAGCTAATTCATTGTGACAAATGGGATCCTTACAAAACACCTTCCCTCATTGGTGCATTATACTTCTTAACTATAGTTGATTATTTTACTAGATGTCCTTGGTTCTTTCTTATGTGATACAAAATTGAAATTTGTTTTCTAGTGAAATATTTTGGCATATTAATTGAAATACAATTTGGTTATAAAGTTTAACAATTTTGAAGTGATAATGGCATTCAATTCATATGCATTCGTTTTATCAAGAAAAAGGTATTGTTCATCAATGCAATTGTGTTGCTACCCCATAACAAGATGGCATAGTTGAGCAAAACCATTAACATATTTTAAATGTTTCCCAAGTTTTAAGATTTTAGGCTAATCTACCTTTACATTTTTGGGGAGAACGTATTTTCACTACTGCCTATCTTATTAATCAAAACCCCACATTAATTTCATCTAATCAAACCCCTCATGAAGTTTTTTTCAATTTTAAACCTTCCTATTCTCATCTTAGAGTTTTTTTATGTTTATGCTATGCTAGTATGCTTCCTAATGAAAGATTAAAATTGATTGATGAGGTAAAAATTATTGTTTTTATTTTATTTTCTGCTATCCTTATGCTCAAAAAGGATACAAGCTATTTGACTTGGATACCTAAAAAATCATCATTAGTAGGAATGTTGTATTTCATGAAAACTTATTTCCATTTCAAATAGACAGTCCACATATGCACTCAATGATTTTCCTTGTCACATCTTTAATGAACATATTTCTCTCACTCCTCCATTATTTGAAGTTACAGCTTCTCTATAAAATAATGTATCTGCTACATTCATTGAATAACCATTGATGGTTAATAATGAACAAACCTTCAACAATATGCCTCTATCACATTCCTTACTAAGATGATCCACCTGTATTCGACATACTCTAAGTTATCACCAAGATTATGATTATCAACTTACTATTCATTCATTAACCACTCCATCATCTTCCTCATCAACAAGGCTTATAGTAAGCTCCACTTTTCCCATTTCACAATTTGTTTCATATAGAAAACTTTCACAACAACATCAATCCTATTCTATAGTTATTTCATCTCATAGAGTGCTAAGGACTTTGCTTAAGCAACCAAGGATTCAAAATCATAAGAGGCAAAGGTAGTAGAGATTTGTGCATTAGAGTCCAACAATACTTGGACACTTACTTCTTTACCTCATTATAAAAGTGCCATTATTTGTAACTGGGTATTCAAGATCAAATACAAACTTTGATGGAACCATTGAGCACTACAAGGATCGTCTTGTAGCTAAGGGATAAACTTGGAAAGAAAGTTTGGATTTTTAGAAAAATTTTGCACCTGTTGCTAAACTTACTACAATTAGATATCTTTTGATAATTGCAACCATTTAAAGTTGGCATGTTCATCATTTGGATGTTAATAATGCATTTCTCAATGGTCATCTTAAAGAAGAGGCTTATATGGCTCTTCCTCTTGGTTTTGGTATGCTAGGAGAATTGCATGTTTGCCACCACAAAAAATCTCTACATGGGTTTAAACAAGCTTTAAGATAATGATTTCAAAAACTATCTTCTGTTCTTATTAATGCTAGCTAGACTCAATCAAACACTGATCATTCTCTCTTCACATGCACAACAAGGGCTTCAATTACACTAGTATTGGTTTATGTAGATGATATCATTATTGCTGGAAATAATCTTGTCTCCATTGTAGCTCTCAAAAGATTCCTTCATAGTTAATTTTGAGTTAAAAATTTGGGGCCACTCAAATATTTCCTTGGTATTAAATTTACTCACTTTAGTAAGGGTGTTCATCTTTCATAAAGAAAGTATGCTTTAGATATTCTTGAAGATTTAGGTTTTCTTGTTTCACATCCTTCATTTTCTTGTTTCACATCCTTCATTTCCAATGGAGTAGAATTTAAAGCTTAATAGAAATGATGGACCTTTATTGGAGGATTCGTCATTATATCGCCACCTTGTGGGACATCTCAACTACCTCACTATCGCTCACCTTGATATTATTGTTGATGTACAAATTTTGGACACAACAACACACACAAAACTCATTTTAAGATACTATTGGCCAGGGTCCCTCTCATATGGATACGGAAACCCAAGAATAGTCTCAGTTGAAAAGGCAATGTGGTGTTTCATAAAACGTGATGTTAATGATGCAGATAAATTAAATGATTTTAACATGTACACATCAGCCCACAATAAATTTGGCAGGGAAATAACTATTCACTTTAAAACTTCAATAAGGATACTTTTTCATTAATGAAATGTGAAATGAAAAGCCTAAAAATAGATGACAACTTGAACAAAGATTAATCAAATTCAAAGAAACACAAGCTCTATGTTTCTACCACACAACAAAGGCCAAAGTTGAGTTACAAAAACTTAAAAGTAGCAGGTTAAATAAAGACTTAGCTGAGAAATGAGCACCACATAGAACAACTCTTCATGCAGCCTTGTCTACTCATCCTTGCAAGAGCACACCTCCTCTAATAAGTCTACAACCTCTAGTTATCGAATTTGTTTACTATTCCACACCAAACTGCCTTTGAGAGTGCTACCAAATAAGTAATAAAAATGAGCGAATTTGTTTACTATTCCACACCAAACTACCTTTGAGAGTGCTACCAAATAAGTAATGAAAATGAGAAAGAATTTTGGGATTTCTCTTCTATCGCTAGCTCTAACAAAATAACCCTATTGCCTCTGGCCTTGAGGATTTATCAGGACTAGACTAGCCACTCGCCTTCTTTTGCATGCACTACTTCTAGCCAAACTTGGACATCATTAGCCCAACGTGAGGGCATAACCAAAAGAGTATTTATGTTACTTTAGAAACCATAATGGAAGAGAAATGTAAACCAGAGGCCTTAGGCTAGATAACAGCAGGCTCATCTAGTAGTGACTTGACACCACCATGTACATAATATGCATGGCTACCTGCCACACGTACACATGTGCCACAAAGAGGAGCAGAAAATGAATTGGGAACGAACGGTGCAATCCCACATCTTCCTCTTGCACAGCAAACAACAGCGCCCGCCAATCACGTGGGAAAACAGCAACTTCCATCACCCAAGGCAAGATGGACTACATAATAGCTGAATAGAAGCCCACATTGGTACATTCCACACGTCACCCTGCAAACGATGTTGCAGGAACTATAGGTCAATGCAAAACAAGATGCCCAGCAACTCCTACGCTGCCATGCACGTTACATGCATGCCTTTAAGCATAGTACAGGATGCAACTCTCATGCCAACCAGCACAGATGTGAACGTTACTGCCAACGCAAACCACTTGGTTACCACGGCTGCCGAGAGTCCCATCCACTTACATACACATGCCACTTGCTCCCACCACCGACATGATCCTCGTTTTTATGGGTAACAACAGTATCCATCACCCATGCATAGGTAACGGTAGGGCCTGCCAATCAGAAATTAGTCTTCATCTTGGGGCTTGCTAACCCTCCTTGCAATCACTTTGTAGACCAGCGTTGCTCTCCCATACTTCAGGTTATCCTCCTCTGTGATGCCAACAAAGACATGTGCTTTTCCATTGCCTGATGCTGCGTATATCACTTTTCCATTTTCAAACTTTGAAGAAAATTTCTTTCTAACGACGTTGCAAACATTGCAATAAGTGGAACTACAAAGACTGGCACAGCCATTCATTCCAAGGAAACAAGTAAATGATGTGCAATGGAAATGAGGTAGATCATTGTCATCTACTATGCGTCTTTTGTGCTTTTCAGAAAGAAGGACCTGCCTGAACTCATTGACATTCCATCATGATTAGTCACCACCAATTCATTAGACGAGGCTAATCTTGTGGGGCTCTAACGAGGGGAATCCTTTGGCCTTTGCATAACTTTTGCATTTTCATGAATAATATTCCTTAGAGCATGTAGAGAGTCTGCACAACCTATGTTATGGTGGCATTTTTTGCATGAATTCTTAACTTCTTTGCAAGTGTCATGCACCTCGTCCTGATTTGAGACACGTGACAAGAATCTCTTGAACAAGAACCATGACAATGGTCATGTTGCTTTCTGGCTTGTTGTATTCCTTTTCCTTGTTAAAGGAAGTGTAATCACAAACAAGAACAAAAGTAGTCATAGTAGAAGTGCCCCAAGTGTAACACTCCACCTTAGCTAGGGCAAGGTCATGTCTAGGATCAAGTAATCTTAGAATGGAAGCATGATAACTGAAAAAAAAAAAACCAATAATATGTAGAATACATGATATTAAGGATAGTTAGATGGTACCACACTAAAAACTAAACATACATTTCACTTTACATAAAGCAAACTATGCATTGCTCTACTAAAATACAAAAACACATAAACATCATCATTGTATATATAAGAGTATAGAGAGTTTCATACAATGATATCTAATTCATACTACTATACATGAAAATATACATTAACCAAACACTGAAGATTTTCCCCTCCTTTACTCTCCCTCTTTGTGATCGTCTAGGCTCCTACACCTTTCACCTGTAATTAAAAAAGTCAGTACACAACTGAGTGGGAAGCCTTTACACTTCCCTTGCTAAATGGTCGACAAGTGTTGCACTAGAGAAGAGGAGTGGCGTACAAGGCAACTTGCAACAAGTGTTAGTCTTATGCATGCACCATATCATCCATAATGCTAACATACTATCATGCAATCATAGATAAAGCCATAGTCAGACATCATCTATCATGCCCATGTCATTATACCCATGATCCACACAATCATAATCCAATCAAAACACATATTATCAATGATATGCCTCACAAACCAATACTAGCATATACATAGCCCATGTGGTTGCTAGCATATTTGCACTTAGTGTAGCATGTGAAACACTACCATGAGTACTCATAACAACCATTTTCTATAAGTCTTTTATTTATCCAACTAGTGCTAAGGTCCATCAACCTATGACCTGCAACCACTAGCCTTCTAGAGGACTAGCAATAGGGATGAACACTTGTGCCATATACCAACCATAGGGACGAACACACCTACGCTCTCCCACTCTCAGGATGAGGCTTGAGATAGGAGCCTCAATGATGCATCACAGTGGAGTTCAATCCATACTACCTCTAGGCTACCTCATCACCAACCAGTCCATGCCCTCATGCTAGCACCACCTACCAATGATTGTCGCAAGCATCATCACAAAAACATGTACATAGTCTGGCTAGCTTAAACTAACACGTCATAAACACAACACACCCAAACAACCATAACTACACATATCCACCCCTAATAGCTATAGTCGTTATATGAAAACAATACCACAATTTGCCAAAACAACATGAATACCTTGATATGATAAAACAATACCATATTTTTCAAACGGCAGTACTTCTAAACAAATGACCACTATAATAACCTTTAAAATTATATATGCCTAAAGAGAAACCTACTCCCATGACTAGAAAGTACTTCCCAAAATGATCCCAATGACACTAATTTTACCTAAATCGAATTCTTGAAAGCAAAGTTATGCATGTTCAAAGTTTTCTTAAGAAAATAATATTTAATTACCACTAGGAAGGATTGGAATTCCCAAAAATGCTCTCACCCCAATAAGCCCTACAAATATCATATTCCAATCATACGAGTCTCATCAACACCACATATCATATTTGACAAGTCCACATTATCTTATACATCACATATATATTAATGCACAATTTGTAACCAAAATCAAACAATTTTGGAAAATAGACAAAATAACATGTTAAAATTCAATTTTTGAGCTATCCATCCAAATGCCGACACTGCATAATTATATACACTAATCCAACACGAAAATAAAGTTAAAAGGTAAAAACAACCCACCAATTAAAATTGTTGGGCAAAAGAGCCGAAATAACTAGAAAACCTTCAAAAAAATATGGTAGGACTTTGTTTCAATGCCAACAAGTTCTGCACCTACATAGATATGACCACAACAATCCCAAATTCAAGTTCAGAGCAAGCAAAAACCATCCACAAAGCACAGAATTAAAAAAAATGTGGAATAGAAGAAAAAGGCATAAAGAAAAATGGAAAAAAAAAATAGGCTCCTATGCATTTCTGTTAATGCAATAGAAAAAAAAACAAAAAAACAAAATCTAAAACCTATTCTTTACTTTATCCTTTATCTAATAAACAAACAAAACCAACAATGGGCTTTTCTCACGTGAAGTGAGTTCACTTTTTTTCTTTTTTCATTTGAATTATTTATTAATTTTTTTAATGAAGGATTCTCATAAGCTATTTTATTTTTTTCCTCTACAACTAATGTTGTAAACTTTAATAAACTTTAATTATGCTTAACTAACAAACACACTCCAAAATCAAAATCCATTTGACCCTACCAGATCCTTATCCTACGCACTACACATTCACATGCCAAAGTCACACTACACACTAAAATTGCACAAATGTTTACATACTAAAATCGCACATTAAGCATAAAGATATACTAGATAGGTGCTCTAGTACCCCAATCCAACACCCCTACCAACAATATCACATAGGGCTAGTGTACATAATCACATTAGCTAAGCATGTAAACACATCATAATTGTAACATAAAGATGAAGCCTCATAATAGATAAAATACATTAACTCATCCCCAACGACCCATTAGGACTCCACACGTAATGTATAAATCATAAGCATATGACCATACCTACTGTCTCTAAATGGGATATAACACCAAGTGCCAATAGACCCTTGAGTATCATTATTTGTGCCATTGATCACTTGTAACAAAAGCTTCCCAGATTCTTCAACCATGTCCTAGAAGCAAGAATTTATGGATGAATGAATCCTACTTATTTTTCAAGAAACACAAGGTGACATTGAGTCATGGCACTTTCTTAGTCCAAAAAACCAATATGAAAGCTTCACTGAAGCTTCTGTGCTTGAAGGAAGGGTTGGCTAACAATTGGAAGGCTCAAAAGCACCGAGAATGAAACAAAATCAAAGGCCCATTATGAGAAAAACTGGTAACAAAGAATCAAAACTTCCCACACCTTTGTAAACATACCAAAACCATGTGAATGCAAGACCCTAGTTTTAGCTCAGTAGTCTTACCAAAGAAAATCCTGATAAGTGACGGAAACTAGCAAGGGTTTTACTGTAGAAAACTCAAGGAAACTAAGCATCGTAAAATCAGCCATGCATGCAGTGCTGCCAGATTGAGAAATTGGTGTCTCTCTCGTATGTGGCCACCACTAAATCGAAACTGTAGAATAAAAATTCCATTGTTCTCTCTGAACTAGCCTCTAACGTGTTGGGGCAACATTAATTTGCATTACAAACTTTCTCATCAATAGAGACACACATCACACAAACCTTGCCAGCACTGCATCCGACTGGAGATAGGACTCAACGCATTGCAGGGGCTTCAAGTGAGGTGCCAGTAAAGGCAAGAAGGAAGGTTTGGAGCTTGCTGATTTCTGCATTGACTGGGCAGTTAAAATTTCGGCACAGTGGCTTGGATAGGGGAACATGGTAAGAAGGGTGCCATGCAAGGTGAATTGGATGCATGATCTTGGAAACTTCTTTTAGCAACAAGCGCAACTAGCATTGATAGGAATTATTCCTAGGAATCCATGTTGTTCTAGAGGCATTATAAAGCCAAAACTTATGAGCTCCAAACTCAGCATTATCCATTTCTAGGCTGGACGATTGTGGTGCCAAGATGTTTAAAAATCAACTTCAAGAGTTGGCATAGAAGCATGGTTACATCTTGCCCTTGTGGAAACCAAAGGAGGTAGCAACCACGACTGCATTGCACGTACTCGTCTTTAGGGATCCATCAAAGGTGATCCTGGACAAGGCCAGGATGTGCAAGAACCTACTCCAAGCAATGGCAGTGAAGCCCAAGATTCCAGCACTAATCTACACGATGGCATTATATAGGCCTAAGCACTTACTAGTGTTTTCCAACATGGTAAATGTGGCTAGGGAGACATTGGCAGGGAAGGCTACAAAAAAAAATAAAGAAACAAGTGGAGAAGAATGCTACGTTGGTGGCCTAGATGACATTAAAAGACCTAAGAAGCCTAGATGCTACATCAACACAAGGCCCCACAGAGACACCAATTCCACCCACTATGAATGTGGAGGAGAGTGATGATGATTGAGGATGCACTTGTATTGTCAAAATAATTCTTTGTTGCCCAGTGCTTTCAATGATTTTAAAACTTATCATTTATCCATTGTTATAGATGTTTGTGAGCTAACATTAATAAACTAGATATTTTAAGGAACTCTTGGAAGTGCTTACTAAATTAGGACATAAGTATTTTTTAAAAAGTAGCATCTTAAAACACTAGAACCACCCTAATTAATTAACCAAGGCCCCATGTGGTAGCATGGAATATGTTAGTACCAACACTTAGCCCCGAAACTAGAAATTGCATGCAAGTGCAAGAATAGCAAAACCATAAAAATTTCAAAAGAAGATGCAAAAAATAAAGAATCAAAAGATCTCAAAACACTGAAAATTTGAAATTCAAAAGTAAACCATACCATTTTAAAACATGATTAAAATAATCATTTGATCGAGAGGGTACTAAACGGGGCCACCCTTGCCATACCACCTTGGTTAATCAAGATATAACTTTATAGACTTGCATATATATATATATATATTCCACTCCCAATCATCTCACAAATAAAATAAATTTTCATGAGGGCTACTTTGAGCATACGATTTATGCCAAACTTAATGAAGAGGACATGCTTCTCTTAGATCATAGCTAGCCACAACTTTCTGAATTCTCCTTAGTTTTTTCTTTTTTTGACATTTAGAAAGAAAATGAATGAAAAGGCATAAGGAAAATGAGGAAAATTAGGAAAAGGAAAGGGAATATTTGCTTCTCTCTCTCTCTCTCTCTAAATTTTGGGGGAATAGGTTTAAAAAGGGAATGGAGGCTAGGGTGAGGATTGTTGCCAAACTCCATCACACTTAAGAACTTATTACACTACCAATGAACATGGTCCTCATTTTCATTGTCATTTTTTTGAGAAAACTTTACTCATGGTGCACTTAATTCTTAATGTAGGAATTCCAACATGACTTTGGTTGATTAGCTGCACTACCAAAGAATAGGGTCCTTTTGAAAACTTTGCCCATGATGCAGTTCAACCCCCATGCATTTTCATTTTAATTACAATCTAGATGACATAATAGTAGGTCTCTTGGGTGGCCAAGGGTTCTCAAGTGAAGAGGAACATACTTCACCCTATTACTCACAGGATAGCCATGGATCATCACACTTGAGAGTTAGGGCTTATGAGAGGAAAAATGGAATTTTCTAAGGTCACCTAGTAATTGTGGCTAACCATTCTCCAACCTCATGTGTCCTACATTTACATGACGATGATAATAACATGATAAGTTAGCATAGATCCCATCCTCCATAATCTAACATAACTAAAAACTAAAACCTTGAAAGAGATTGGGAAGAATAATGGTATATTAAAGTATATCATCTAGATATATAACAATGCATTTCCTTATTAGCCCTTCAAAAGTCTTATCCATAGCTGTATGAAAGATAGAATCGACATTTATAAGACCAAAGGGCATTTTAGAAAATTGAAAAGTTCCCCACTTCATTATAAAAGTAGTCTTATATTTTTTACTAATCAAGATTCGATTATATCCTGAATATCCATCTAGAAAGAAAAACATTTGGGTACCATTGAAGATTTGCAAAAGCTCTTCCATAAGAGGAAGTGGATAATTATCCTTAATACAAGAAGTATTAAGATTACGAAAATCGACACATAACCTTGATTCACTAGTTCTTTTTCTAATGCGCACTAAATTTGATATCCAACTTGAATGTCTCACAAGATATATAATATTGGATTCTAGAAGCTTATCAATTTCTACTTTCATCAAGGCTTCAATCTTGGGATTTACAAGTCTAAGTTTTTGCCTAAATGGTTTGGTTTCTAGCTTAAGGGGAATAGTATGTGTCATCAATAATGGATTGAAAGTTCTAATATCCTCATAGGTCCAAGTCAAAACATCATTAAGCTCATGTAACAATTCAATCAAGCTTTGTTTTTCATTTGCATGTAAGTAAGCTCCTATTTTACTAGGTTATTGTTGTCCTTTCTTTTGGATTTGAATTGTTTTTGCTTTGGCTAGGATTTGTTAATTAGTATTCTTAGAAATTTCTTCAGTTTTAGTAAATAAGTAATTAAATAAAGTTTCCCTAGTTGCTATTTTGGGAGAAATCTTATTTAATAGTATAATGTCTTGAGATATAATTTTTTCATTAGTTTGAGAAAGTTCAATACATCAATCACTAAATTCACCCTTAGAAAATAAAAATTCACAAATGTGTTTATCATCATCAAAAACTTNTATTAGTTGAGAGTCATTATAAATTTTAAGTTTGGATAGGTCATAATATTGAGCTAGCTTGATCTCATGTATAAGTGCTTCATATTCAACCATGTTATTAGTCATTGGTTATGTGAAATTAATGGCTTTAGGGATATGAGCTTCATTAGGAGGTATGAGCATTACCCCAAGTCCACATCCTTTCTTAGAGAAGGCATCATCCACTCTTAATATCCAACTGTTTAAATAAGTAAAATCTGAAAAAATATACCTTTGATTAATATAACAATTATCATCATCAAAATTTGGCTTACTTTCTAATGTTTTCATAGTTAGAATCTCATTTATGTCTTTGTTCTATCCTAATGGTGGTGAGTCACTAAAAAAAATGGTCTTCCATCATGTTTATGATACGGTAAAGCATCCTCATAAATTTCTTCACATTCTCTAAAAGCTTGGTAATATTGGGTGGAATATGTATTAAAAAAAGGACTTATTTCTAGAGTTTCACTAACATCATCATTCAAAATACACTCACCAAGTCCAAGTTCAATAAATCCAATGAAAAGATTGGTATTTTGATTTTTCAAAGATTTATTTTGTTGATCAAAAGATGTTACCACTTGTTTATAAAAAGGCTCTCTCGATATAACGACATATTTAGATTTTCCTTTAATAGGAATTAATAATCCTGAAAATTCAAATCTAAAGAAGCCCCCAAACTAGGCTCCAAATGTCCTAGATAGAAGCACACCATAAGTGGGTAACACTAAAATATATGTATAACTTGTAAAAGTAGGGTATTGTTTAAGCTGTACCTTTACTTCTTTTATGACCCTTCCACAAGTACATTAGATCCATTAACTTGTATCACACTTCTTGCTTGTGATAGCATTTGTGCTCCTAAGATTTGACACACTTCTAGCGACATGACACTAATCATTGCACTAAAATACATTAAGAAATTATGAGCATTCTTTCCTAAAATGATCAAAATTGTTAGAAAAGGAGGTTGGTCTTTCTTGTTTAACATGAGATTACTTGAATTTTGTTTTGCTAATGCATTAGGACTTTCCAAAAAGTGAACTTGCCTTTCAATTGTTGGAGATTTTTCTTTATTGGTTTCAAGTGTATGAACTATCTTTGAATAATGTCTTTGATTTCATTAAAATGTAAAAGATCATACATTGAAATGTTGGCTTTAACTCTTTTTAGATCTTCAACTAGATCATAAGCCTTATGTTCATCTTTGACTTCTTGGTGAGGTGGAGTTCTTCTAGGTATAGAGGGGAAGTTTGGTTCTTGTGGAACATTTACTTGGGATGATTTGATTTGGTTATTTATGTTATTTTAACTAGGAACTCTTCTATTGGGAGGAGTGTAAGGGTTATTCCTAGTTTGTTGTTGAGTAGTATTCATAATGTCATTAAGTTTATGGTAGTGGGTGTTATGAAACTTCTTCATTCTCTATTTCATGAGGAATGTTGAGGACCATAATTGGGGTTTTAACATTTTGTTGATTTTGGGCATTATCATCATATAATGCTAAAAATTGAGGACAGGTTTTCTCAAAATATTTCCTAGTGTTATGAAGGTGAAATATTCTTCATTGATTAATGTGCTTGATTTTTCAAAATGTGTATGAATTTTGTTATTATTTTGCTTTAGTTCAACTACTTCATTAGAAAGCTTTTGAAGAGAGATCAATATCTAGATCATTTGATTTTTTTTTTAAGTAGTAAATTCGTTAGGATTAGATATTCTTTTTGGGTTTATGATCAATTAGACTAAAGCTTTTGATTAATCATCACTTAAACTGATATTTGATGGTAAAAATGAAAAGGATGTTGGACCTTGAAAATAATTACTTGTAGGTTGAGTCATNTGAAACATAGTATTAGTCATTGGAAAAGTTTATGAAGGGAAAGGACTAGATTGCATAGGATTACTAATACTTATCATTCCAAATTGGGTTTGAATGCTATTCATTAAGGTAATTTGTTCTAACTGAATAGCTTTAGCCATTGCTCCTTGTATTTCTGTTATGTTGGGATTAGATTTAATGGCATAGGCAAAGAATGGGTTAATGGTGGAGAGGTAGAAATTAAAGATACCATCAGGTTGTAGATGCATCTCATTTAGCACTTAACCAAGTTGATGGAGAAATCTTAGATTATAGTCATAGACATTTTTTGTAGGTCATTTTCTTAAGCTTGTAAAATTACTTGAGGCTAAGGCACAATTAGTGAACTTATCAAATTAGAGTGATAACTTATTTTTAAAGTCTTGCCATGAGTTGATAGAGCCATTAGGGAACATAAAAAACCATTGGGTGGCTTTACATTTGAAAGTTGTCACAAAGACCCTACACACTATGTCATTTTCAATAATGTTGTGGATGCCTAAAAAAGTTTCAAAACATTGTATATGTTGACAGGCATCACTAGTAGGAGCTATAGGATCAAAGAAAAAATTAACATTTTGTAGGGGCTTTGGAATATCATGATAATTCATGCAATTAAATGGATTTCTTACCAAGAGAGCTAAGGGTTGATTGGTTGTCATCCTAGTTCAAATTCTTCTAAGGATAGAATTTGAAAAACATAAAGCTTGTTGTTTCCTTAAAGTAAAGTGATGGGTAGCTAGTTGATTAGGCGTAGGTGTAAATGATCTTTTTGGGGATGATCTATGGGAGAACTTACTCATAAAATAAAAGATTATGAAATATAAATGCTAAAAAAGTATAAAATTAAATAAAACAAAAAAAATATAAATACTTTATTTATTTATTTATTGAAAGACTAAAATTGCTATATATATAAATCTGAAATAAAATAGGAAATGAAGAACTTCAAAAAAGTAAACTTAACACAGAATAATATAATTAATCACCTTACCAATGTTGGGACTAAGGTAAGGACTGCAAAAGTATAAACTTATAAATGGGACTAGAAAAATGAGGGTTTATGAGATAAATTAAACTTAAGAACTGACAATTGTAAACAGGATCAGAAATGGGCAATGAGAACTCTAGTAATAGAAAACAAAAATTTTCAAAAGCCTGAAAGTAGAAATTTTCAAGAAATAGAAAATAAAGGGTTCAGTGATAGAAATTTGCAAAGTTTAAAATAAAGTAAAAATTCTTTAGGGACAGAAACATCAAAGGACTGAGAAATAGAAATTTTTATAGAAAGCACAAGAATGGGAAACAAAATAGGTCCTCCTTTGAGCATCAAAAAGGACATTGATGCATAAATTTTGAACACAACAACACCCACAAAACATGTTTTAAGAGGCTATTGCCTAGGGCACTTCTCATATGGGTATGAAAACCCAAGAATAATCTTAGTTGGAAAGGCAATGTGGTGTTTCATAAAATGTAATGTTAACGATGCAAATAAGTTAAACGATTTTAATAGGTACACATAAGCCCATAACAACTTTGGTAGGGAAATAACTATTCTCTTTAAAACTTCAACAAGGATACTTGTGCATTAATGAAGTGTGAGCTAACAACTTGAATAGAGATTAATCAGAGCTTCAAAAAAACATAGGCTCTATGTTTCTACCACACAACAAAGGCCACTGTTGAATTATAGAAATTTAAAAGTAGCAAGATAAACAAAGACTTAGGTCAAAAATGCACACCAAATAGAACAACTCTTTCTGTAGCCTTGTCCACTTGTGCCTATGAGAAGCACACCTCCTCTGACAAGTCTGCAACCTCTGACTATCGCATTTGGTTACTATTCCATTCCAAACTACCTTTAAACAAGTAACAAAAATGAGAAAGAACCCCAAGATTCCCCTTCTACCACTGACCTTGGAAAAACCTCCCCTTGTTGCCTTTGGCCCCAAGGATTTATCATGTGTAGAAAATGGCAACTCCCATCACCCAACACAATGTGGGCTACATAATTGTTGCATGAGCAAGACAGAAGCCCATGTTGGCACATTCCACATGTCACCTTGCAAACGCTGTTGCAGGCACTATGGGTTAATGCACAACAAGATGTCCAGTTGCTGCTATGCTGCCATGCACGTTACATGCACACCACCAAGCACAAAATAGGTTGCAAATGCCATGCCAACCAGCACAGATGTGAACGTTACTACCAACGCGATCCACTCAATTACCACTATCATCGAAAGTTCCATCTACCTACACGTGCCACTTACTCCCGCCACCGGCGTCAACCTTGTTTGTGCAGGTAACAACAGCATTCACCACCCTCGCCCAGGTAACGATAGCGCCCATCAATCAAAATTTCATCTGCATCTTAGGGCTTGCTAACCCTCCTTGCAATGACTCTGCAGACCAACGTTGCTCTCCTGTTCTTCAGATTATCCTCCTCTATGATGCCAACAAAGTCATGTGCTTTTCTCTCTTGTTCTTCAAATTATCCTCCTCTATGATGCCAATAGAGTCATGTGCTTTTCTCTCCTATTCTTCATATTATCCTCCTCTGTGATGCCAATAGAGTCATGTGCTTTTCCACTACCTAATGCTACATATATCCCTTTTTCATTTTCAAACTTTGAAGAAAGTCTCTAATAACATTGTAGACATTGCTGTAAGTGGGACTACAAAGACTGGCAAAGTTGTTTGTTCCAAGGGAACAAGTGAATGATGTGCAATGGAAATGAAGCATCTCATTATCATCTGCTATGTGTCTTGGGTACTTTTTAGGAAGGACCTGCTTGAACCCATTGACATTTTGCCACGATCAGTCACCACCAGTTCATTATAGGAGGTTGATCTTGTGGGGCTCTTAGGAGGGGAATCCTCTGGTCTCAGCATAATTTTTGCATTTCCACGAATAATATCCCTCGGAGGATGTAGAGAGCCTTCACAACCTATGTCATGGTGGCATTTTCTACGTGAATTCTTAACTTCTTTGCAGGTGTCATGCACCTCGTTCTAATCTGAGGCACATAACAAGAATCTCTTTAACGGGAACCATGACAATGGCCATGTTGCTTTCTAGCTCGTTGCGCTCCTTTTCAGGAGGTGTAATCACAAACAAAAACAAAAGTAGCCGCAGCAAAAGCACCCCAAGTGCCAACAAACCCTTGAGGATCATTATCTGTGCCATTGATCACTGTACCAGAAGCTTCATAGATTCTTCGACCATGTCCCAAAAGCAAGAATTTATGGATGAATGAATCCTACTTATTTTCCAAAAAGCACAAGGTGACACTGAATCATGGCAATTTCTCAATCCAGAAAACTAGTACGAAAGCTTCACTAGAGCTTTTGTGCTTGAAGGGTTGGCTGACAATTGGAAGGCTCAAAAGCACCAAGAATGAAACAAAATCAAAGGCCCGTTATGAGAAAAACTAGTAACAAAGAATTAAAACTTTCCACACCTTTGTAAACACACCAAAACCATGTGAATGCAAGACCCTAGTTTCAGTTCACTAGTCTTACCAAAGAAAATCCTAATAACTGTCAACATTTTGTTTGGCGATGGAGACTGGCATGTGTTTTACCTTAGAAAATTCAAGGAGGCGCCGTAAAATCAACCGTGCATGTAACGTTGCTTGATTGAAAAATTGGCGTCTCTCGTACATGACCATAGCTATCATATGGAAATCAACAGTTCATGAAATCTACTGCGTTTAGCCACCATTTAGTTATGAACCGAAACTGTAGAAGAAACATTCCATCGTTCTCCCCAAACTAACCTTCGACGTGGTGGGACAACATTAATCTACATTGAAAACTTTCTCATCAACACAGGACACGTGCCACATAAACCTTGCCAGCACCACATCCGAGTGGAGACATGACTCAACACATCAGTAGGGGCCTTGGGTGGGGTTCCAGAAAAGGTAAGAAGGAAGGCTTAGAGCTTGTCAATTTCTACACTGACAAGGTAGTTAAAACTTCCGTGCAACATTTGTGGCTTGGATAGGGAAACATGGTAAGAAGAATGCCATGCAAGGTGAATTGCATGCACAATTTTGGGAACTTCCTTTAGCAACAAGCGCAACCAACGATGGCCGCCATTATTCCCAGGAATCCACGTTGTTCCAAAGGCATTATAAAGTTGAAACTTATGAGCTCTGTACTCAGCATTATCTATTTCTAGGCTTGACAATTGCGGTGGCAGGATGTTTAAAAATTAACTTCAAGAGTTGGCATAGAAGCGTGGTTACATCCTACCTACCATGACAGTGGTTACATCCTACCTACCATGACAGGCCGAACCACTTCCCAAAATTCAAGGCGATGGTAAGCTTCATTTATTAGCCCTCGATTTTGCAGCACCTTGAGAGAAGCAATGGAGGCAGCAACCAAAGCTACATTGCACATACTTGCCTTCAGGAATCTAACAGGGATTAATGAGCAATCAAATATCCCTCCACTCAACCATATGAATTATGAAGTGTTCAGGTATGATTTTGTCGAATTCCGTGGACTCTATGTCTTTTGGTACACTAGTTTTCTAAGAAGTAAACTTTTCCCTAACAATCATTCGTTGTCTTCCCAATTACACTTGTGATGTACAATGGTATGGTTAAGTGTAATCGAGGCATATGATCTTTATTATTTTATGTTTTATGCTCTTAGTACTTTAAGATACAAAAATGAAGTAATTTAATATCTAATTTAATTCAACTACTTAACTAATCTCTAACTAGTCCTAACACAAGCATCCGGTCCCACTTTCCATACATGTCCTGAACCCATGTATCCACAACTGGGATTACCAAGCGCTATGCTATTGGATAGACAAACCAAGTAATAATGCTACTGGGATTACTAAGCGAATACATGTTTACGCTCAAAGCATTCATACTTATGTGTTTAATCTATTTAGCTTAATTAATTAACTAATCACTTAAATTCTAATTTAGCTTAATTAATTACATAATTAATGAATATAGTAAATGCATAAATAAATCATTAATCTATTCCAAGTGCTACAAGGTGATCAAAATGCTTGTATTTATTATTGTTTACATTGTTGTGTTTAGGTACAATAATGCTGGAATAAAGATCCATACACTTTCTAACTCTTGTTGTGGGCACTTAAAGAATATTCTAACTCTCAAATGACAAAACTACAAGAGCTCTATTACAATTGTGACTTGACTCTCCATAAACATGGCTAGTGAATGCATATTTATAGACTTTATTGTGGAGCTACATCGATGGGGCTCTATAGATGCAACAAATGCGATGTCGACGTGACCCCATCAACAAGCTAACACCATGTAGATGAGGCCACATTAACAGGGGCCTCATCAACAAGGCCACATCAATGGAGGCTTGTCAACACAACATAATGACAATTCATCATACCCCCATAAGTGAATGAAAACTTATCCTCAAGTTTCTTTACAAAATTAGGAAGGTATGGGATTATTAACTGAATTCTGACATAATAAGTTAACTTGACAAAACCAAGTGTCTGAGTGTACAAATCAGCAACATTACAAAAAATTTTGGTGTTCATGACACAAAATTGAACACCATGACATGACAACTCAAAATTGGATAGCACATGCTCTGATGGCATGAAGGTGGTTGAGAAGATCAAATAGTCCTAGGCTATGGAGACTCCTAAGATTCTAAAGGACCTTCGCCAGCTTTAGGCATGTGCGGTGGCTAAGGTGGTTGTGGCTATCCTACTGTAGTTGCTACCTCTGGTGGAAGGAAAAAGGCATCTAGTAATGCCTTCATATTCTCTTCCTTACACCAAGGATCATTCAAAATCCACATGGCATCACCAATGTGGGCTAAAATGAGGATATCCCATAAATAAGGCATTACTAGGAACAACTCCTTAACATTGACAAACCATGTGGTAAATTATTTGCATTCGACATCAAACGCCTTAACTACATTTTGCAGCTCCTAGTAGTCATTCATTTTTTTGGCCAAGTTCTTAGCAATAGATCTCTGATCAGTTGAGAACCTCGAGTTTAGCATTTTCCACCACAAGTTTTTGCTTGGTGTCCTTGTGGTGCTTAAACTCGGCCTCATACAATAAGTACAAGCTGGTCACCTGCTTTTCTAGTTTTAACCACAGTTATCTGGCAATCAACATAGCGAGGTTCACATACTAGAGATTGGTAAGCTCCATGTATTTTGTCATTTCCTCTATCTACAACTCCTTTAGGCAAATTTGCATTTGATTATATTAATTAATCTCATCAATGATGGGCTGCCGTAATTTGCGTCCTTGTTGGAGTTGCTGGAGGGTTTCATTCACCTTTGTCTTTGCCACTTAAATATGTTTCTCATTTACTTCTTTTTGTAAGCTAACATGGTCTTTGTAGTGATCCTTAACTCTCTCAAATTTAAGACCCTCTAATTTCTATGCAACTACCTCTATTACAGTCTTTTGAAGAAGGACATGGACCTCCTTCATGGAGAGCTTTTTATTTTCAGCTGCCAATCTTTTTAGCTCTATGTTCACTCTGGCTAGTTTCTCTTGCTATTGATGGATAAAGTCAGTGAACTGTTATTTATGCTCATCAACATTTTGCAGGCGATGGTTCTTTGCAATCAGTTGCACATTCTCCTGGTGGGTCAAATCTAAGGCCTTCTGACTTTTATGTTAGGTAGACTCTACCAAGGATCAGTAGAACACCATCATCTCCATCGCATCCTCAACCCCTTTCAATTTAGTGTGAAGATGTTCAAGAGCTTCATCTTTTGTTAATGTCAAGTTGAGAAATGTAGGGTTGACAATTTGGGCTATTAATTTAGCAACTTTAGTAGGCAAGCATTCATTCAACTCCTTGGCTATTTCAAGTTGCCTTTTCAAAATAATGTTTTTGCCCCTTGCCTCTAGCAACTCTAACTAGGTTGCTGTAATACTATTTGGAAGATCAAAGACATCTGGAAGTGGTTGCCTAGTTTCTACTAGTTAATCTAGCAGTTATTCATGTTGTGCTACACTTAAACTACTACTTATGGTTCCTGCATACATATGCACATCTTTAAGTACAATGACGTCTGATATAGATGCTGCAGGTGCATTGAGGATTTCAGCTATTTTGTCAACAATCACCTCTAGTGTTGTCTCCTATCCGTAGTGTTACATCACCAATACTATTGCCCCCCACCTTCCTCTAAGTACACAGAGAAGATTGTGGTGTTTCTAGAAATCTCTGGGAGTGGCTACTATTCTACAAAAGATACCATTACCTCTCTAGTTCTAGAATTTGACCTTGTGAACAATTGCATTCATTGGGTTAAGAAAATAGATCCACCTCCTTCCATCAAGCTAATTATTCAGGCCACCTCATTTAGATGACTCATCCTTGACTAGTACATAAATGGATCTCCATCACTCGTGCCTGCTCATTACTCTTGTTTGCTTAAGAGTCATTCTTGGTACTCATGCAACTGTTGAGATGTTGTAGTGACATCTGGCACATTTGTTTGAGTGGTAGGTGGAGGTGGTAGTTGTTGCTCCTCTTCTTGAATAGTTAGTGCAGGCATCTAATCCTTCA
The DNA here is from genome assembly GCA_015680685.1 of Gnetum montanum. NCBI lineage: Eukaryota > Viridiplantae > Streptophyta > Gnetopsida > Gnetales > Gnetaceae > Gnetum > Gnetum montanum. The sequence goes on from MNCI01027017.1 coordinate 359,788, forward strand.
TCATCTCCACCCAATTAGTAGTCAAAGAACATCTGATAGCATCATTTGTATAGCATACTATCCCTCCCCTCTAACAAAGTTTTCTAATAAGGCATGGAAATGATAGTGCCTTTCTTCCACATTCATTCTCTTTGAATTGTTTCTCTATCTCCAAATAGATCAACTGTGGAAGGTTGATAGGGAATCTCCCACTCAAAGTAGTGCATGCATGGGTAGAAAAGATTGTGATATTGCTAGGCCTCACCATAGGGTTTAGGTGAAAGAACATAATCTTGTAGTGGATCCTTTTCGTTGGTGTGAGTGCACCATACTTCTTGCAAGTGACACCATAGCATCGCTGAATCCATTCCTTTCTTATGCTCAGGTCCACATGCATTGGATTCTCAATGAAATTCACATTAATTTCTAGCAACCCAAGTACTTCAACAATGGCCTACATTGAGTAGGACACTAAGATGTCCTATATTTTGGTTGTTGAACGATCCTACATGTTGTTCCAAAATAAGAATGTCTCACCCATATACCACTCCCCACTAGAAGTGATAATTGGCCATATGGGAGAGGTCTTTATTTGGTCTTGTACTTCTTTAGGTGCTTGCTCCAGGAAAGAGCCAAATTTTAACTCTTGGAGCACTAATTTTTAGATCGCCCTTGATCTAATTTGATTCAGGTAGGCTTTTGTCAAGGTCACCTCAAGGTTTGCTTACTGAGCTAGTGCCTCATCTCAGTGGGAATGTTCTATTAGTATTGTTGGTTCTAGAATCCGACAAATAGATTCCACTTTAGCCACTTCCCTAAGAGGACCCATGACATGGGTTGCAATTGGTACTTCCTAAGCTTGTTCTTGGCTTGTTCCCATTCTTGGCCATTTCTCCCTTGGTTAAGATGATCATCCTTCCTATGTGTGTTTGCCTTTCAGTGTCATCTATGGTCACAACACATCCATGGATTAGTAAATATAATGTGTAACTTTGAATTTTTGAATACCTTATCTTATTAATTACTTATACTTGGCTAAGGTTGGACCATGGCATTTTAATTATTTTATCCTTATTTTATTAATTCATTTTTATTATAAGTGTCACTGGATCTCATTGAAAGGATTTAACTTCTATAGTTTGGTGTTTAAATGTTAATTTCTTAGTTAAACCTTTGTGAGAGTTAGAAAAATGGCAAAACATTTTCTAAAAAAAATGGCACATTTGTGGCCCCCACAACTAAGAGCTTACCTCCGATAGCTACAAGTTGAAGAATGGAGTGATTTGAATAAATGATTAGAAACTTACGAGCTCTGGAAGGTTCTAAACTCTAAAAATTTGAAAAACTCCCTTGGCGTTTACTAGCAAATGTGAAAATTTCTATGGAGAATTATGCATATTTATACTATTTTTACACTACATCAATAGGGTCATTTATATGGGGCTTTGTATACACATGGGCATTGTCAACAAGGCCTCATTTACAGGGTCCATAAATTTTTTTTTAAATTGGAATATCTTGAAAAATACAAGGAATTTTTGAATGAATTTGGGAACCATGGACTCCCATAAATGCTAAGAATATGATGAAATCATTGAAGAGGGTCTTTAAAGGCTCAAAAATTCAAAAATTTGATGGAGAATGTATGAATCAAAGAAAATATGTAAAGGAGCACATGGTCAGATGTAGAAGATGGATGTACGAAACATTTTGATTGTAACAATGCCTAAGGCTAAAGTACTTAATGAACCCAACTAAGAGATATGCAAGTGAATCCTCCCCATAGTAAGCACATGCCTTGTTTGCCCTTACATAACCTCAACTTAAGGAGTCTGTGGGCCCCATAGGTGATTAATGGTTGATGGAAGTGAAGGAGCAAAACCCAAAAGATTCTACCAAAGAATTCAAGTACATCAGACAAAGACACTGAACCAAGAACATGGACATTAGCAATGAGGTGATTTATGGGTATCATAGACAGATGTGGAGAAGGTGGAATGGGTTTTCGAATTGATATCATAAGACTTTCCTTGTGAATTTGTATTAAAAATGACTTGAGAAGATCTATCCTTAGTCCAAAACAAAACCAATTCAATGACTTCACATCACCACTCCAAGATCAATCCATCCCCTCAAGATCCAAGAGTGCTCCCATAGAACAACCACCATTCCTAAAGAACAAGAAAAGAAAAGAAAAAAGTAAGAGAGAGAGCCTTAGTTAGAGGGAACCTTCAAGCATGGGTAACATGTCTTTCTAGTCCCATAACTAGTGCTTATAGCCCATTTATTTGTCTAAGGGATGTGCTTTGAATTCCCATCATGTTTTTTTCTTATATATATATATATATATATTTCTTTTTGGATGGGAACCACACCATGCAAAGACTTTATTTAACTTTCTATTATTGGTCAACACGAAATAGCAAGAAGTCTATGCAAACACTCATGCACCCAAGCAAGTAGAAGAGTATAAAGAGTATTGAGTTCCCTTGAAGTCACATCTTATGTAAACCTTTGAATCCTTCCTAATTCTAGAAACTACCAAGGTCATAAATTTATTAAAAGTTTATTTAATGAAAGGGACCTGAAACTTACAAAACAAGGAAAACCATAGAGTTTGTGGATGGGTGGATGTTGTGGACTCATTGCCTATTCCATGAAAAAGAAACCATGTCTTAGCCATTGATACAAAAATTCAAAAATAGAAATTGAACATTAGCAAACAAAACATTAAGCACAAACCATCATTAGCAACAACTACAGCACCACTGTGTCCTATTAACACAAAGCACGTTTATTAACAAAAGTTAGAAAATCACAACAAAATAAAGTAAAATATATAATAAAGTTTCAAATATTCAAGAAAAATTTAAATGTACTAACAATGGTGTAAAACAAAAAAGGGTGTAAAATAGGAAAAAATTTAAAAAATCAAAAAGGTGTAAAATAAAAAATTTACAAAAACAAAAATGTGTAAAACAAAAAATAGAAAAAATGAGGAGCCACATATATGGTCAGCACAGATTGCCATCTTCCTCATGAATGAGTTGGAAGGAGGAGATCCAAAAAATCGAGCGAGGTTGTCCATTTGTTGAGGTATTTGTTGCACTATCTTGTTATGGCTCATGAAAAGACTTTATTTGTGGGATGTTGACCAATTGCTTTTTGTTTGGGCTTTTAGGTTTGTATATGATCATGGCCCCAGAAGAAAAGGTTTCATTAATTATATAAGGCCCCTTCCACAATGTTTGGAATTTGGTTTATTGAGGTATGTGTGTGGGGTTCCAATAAAGCATCGTGTCTCCAGGTTGAAATTTTACCTTCCATATTCTAAGATCATAACGTTGTTTGTTGAATGTCTTATGCACTTGATTCAAGGATGGAGCAACCAATTGATTTTTGTCTAGCACATTTATGTTGATTAATCTTTCTTTTTGTGCTAGACTTAGGTCAAGGTCTAGGTCAAAGGTTGTTGAGAATGTATGAAGCTTCAATTGAATTCAAAGCATTAGAAGTTTTTTGTATACCAACTTGTAGGGAGAGTAGCCAATAAGGAGTTTCCATGTTGAGCAGTAGGCCCAAAGGGAATTGTTGAGTTTTGTGCTCTAGTCTCTTCTATACTTGCTAATAGTTCTTATTAGAATCTTTGTGATCTCCCTGTTAGTCACCTTTTCTTGACTATTGGCTCGGGGGTGACATGGTGTTGTTAATTTATGTTCAACCCCCAAGCATTGCATGAGTTTTTGAATAGTAGCACCTATAAAATGGGTTTAGTTGTTAAAAATTAGTGCACATGGCACTCCAAACCTATTCATAACATTTTTTTGTACAAATTGAGCAGCAATGGATGATGTACAATCAGTATTAGCTACTGCTTCTACCCATTTGGTATAGTAGTCACTGGAAAAAATTATATATGCCTTCCTGATGAGTGGCGAGGTACCCCTACACTCAACCATACGAAACGAGCGTAGCATGCGTGATTCGGTCGAACTCCACAGACTAAATGCCTAAACGCCCCATGGAACACTTGGGGTTAATCGTTCGTTGTCTTCCCAGACTTACTTGTTGTTGTCACGGTGTATGGTTAAGTAAGTCTGAGGTATATGATTTTTTTGGTATTTTTCGATTTATCTCCTATGCTAAATGGTGAAGGGTTGAGAAACTAAAACTAATTCTAACTACAGCACGAAGTCCTAGCGTCAGCATCTATTCCCACTTGTCGTACACACCCTGAACTGTGCAACTATGGCTACCAAATGCTAATCGTTATTGGGATCACCACACGTAACGCACGTGCTCGAAGCGGTCGTACTGAGGCACTTAACTAACCTAAGTGTGACAAGCAGCTGATTCCTTGACTAGCCGTACACATCCGTAGATGCTCGTAATCAAGTCGTACTTGTCCCACGTTCTAGGAGGAAAGGGTGAGAGAATCTTATCGCGATGAGTAGCCGATTCCTTGGCTAGCCGTACACGTTCGTCAACGCTCGTAACCAAGTCGTACTCATGCCGCGTTACTAGGAAAGCAGTAAATAACATTAATTAAACCTATCCATGCACTGCAAGGTTTATCCACAAAGCTCGTCTTTATTGCCGTACACAACTTGCGTTCAGGTACAAAGCTGCTCGAATAAAGAACCGTTCACCTGGGGGACTCCTACTGCGGGCACATGGAAAATATTCTATCTCTGGGGTGATCAATCCGCTAGAGCTTTGCTACTTTACGCCTAGGATGTGGAATGAGGGGAGTGCTGCCTCTTATTCATAGATTTGGTGGCGGACCGCGATATCACGTACGTGATATCACAGGGGATGCGATATCGCGTAGGCCGCGATATCGCGTATGCGATATCGCAGCTTGTGCAATCTGCATATCATCATACCCCCATGACTAAATGAAAACTCATCCTCGAGTTCCTTACAATGATATCAGGTAGGTATGGGATTATTGAGGGGAATGGAACCAATGGAATGACATGTGAATGGTTCATTATTACAAGACTTGACAAGACTGGTGTTCATGACAACAAGGGTGAACACCTTATTACAATGACATCAGGCCACACTTGGCAACTAAGAGAAAAGAGGAGAGAGAATAGAAGAGAAGAAAAGAGAAGAGTCTTGCTGCTGCCAACGCCTAGATTACGCTGTCCGTTGTCCATCCATAAGCGCATTATCCATTCTACTCCTTGCATAGCTGCTCAGCGCTGCTCCATTCCAAGTGTTTTCTACAAATCCATTCCGTTGTTGTATGATTGTCATCTGCACACACAACACAATCATATGTTAGCAAGGGTAATTGAATCGTTAAGTAAATAATACCTTGCTTCAGTGTAAACTCATTGGCTAAGTTGTGGTATGGCTGATATGGATCTGGGAAGATGTAGGTGATGACTACCGAAGGTGTAGGGGTTAGGAAGAGAAACGAAAAATTTGGGGCTTAGGAGAAAAATCGAAAAATCATGCCCAGTACCTCCATGACTAATCGCGAACCTCCGGTAGCATTAGAATGGAGAAAGAAAAAGAGTAAGAAAGATAGGCAAAAAGGGACAACTATGGCATCAAGGAAATGGATGTCAAGATGGAAATGAACAAAACTAAAATTAATTGCAAAATGTTAAGGAAAAGAAGTTAACTAATGTTCCAAATAGGAATGTCAGTGGGTCCTCCCCAAAGCAGGCTCATGCCCTTAATGCCGTGACAAACCCACATTCAAAAAGTCCATAGGCTCGAGGAATGTCCTTTGGAACAAGAGTTAAAGTCTTAACCGCTAGAATTTACCAAAAAGAAAACAAAGCATCAACCAAAATATATACACTAATGATACAACCGGCAATGAGGTGAACAATGGAGAGAAGGATGGAATGGAATCCCAAGAACAAGGTGGTGTATAGTCCCTTGTGTGTTTTATGATTAATGTGACTTGGCAAATCTCATTCCAACTCCGGCTCAAACCAACCACTTCCAGTGACTTCGCATCAATGCATTCGGTGAAATCATCCACTTGGATAACGAGGATGCATCTTCAAAGAGCCACCACCATTCCGACGAAACAAGGGAGAGAACGGAAAGCGAGAAGGGCTGTAGTTAGAGGGAACACTTTGGTTCCATAACTAGTGCGTGCAGCCCAAATTTTATTTCGTCTAAGGGGTGTGCTTTGAATCCTCACTTTGGTTTTTTTTTTTGTGTTTTGTGTTTTTATGCGTGGGGACCACACCATGCAAAGACTTCTTATTTTTATTGTCTCAGCTTCCGAAGAATGGGTAACATCGGAATGGTAAGAAAACTCAAGAAGAAAACATCCAAGCACCCAAGTGAATGACCAACACAAAAGCATCAAGTCACTTTGAAGTCACACCCTTTGCAATCCTTGAGTCCTTCCTTAGTTTGAGAAATGCCCAGTCACCGGTTCATTAAAGTTCTTAGTGGAAGGGAACTGTACATTTCCAAGCCAAGAGAAACCATATACTTTGGTGGATGGATGGATGAAGTGATCTCATTGCCTGCCATATCAAAAGAAACATACCTTAGTATCAACATTGTAACTTAAAGGTAAAAACCAAACATTAGCAATCAATATGAAAATAGTTCATACCATTAATCTGAACACTTATTGGGTGACGAACTTAAAGGGTGGATACACACACACAC